>CM076579.1:228328206-228730695 GCA_034641835.2 Pinus albicaulis
CCGTTGTAGGTCTGATAGTTGAGCCTAGAGCCCGTTTAACTCATATATTAAGTCAAGGTCCAAATACAATTCCATTTGTTTTAAGGCCTCTTGACAGAGGGAAATAATAGGGATTGAGGCTGCTCTCTCAATGATAAAACATCCATTAGAAAGAAATTGTTAGGTTTCACTAGAGCCTATAGGCACCACATCTTCTTTAAGGTTTGTGGGCTTTTTATGAGTGATTCCGTGTACAAATATTTTCTTGCAAGATTTTCCCTGGGAAAAGGAGAGTGCCAATGTGAGTGGAAAATCACTTCCTACAAATACCACATGCAAGAAAACCACACAACCTTATTGTAAATTGCTTCCAATAGCTCTAGCTTTATGCATAGAATGCAGTGTAAATGTAGAAAATCCTGAGTAGTTCCTTTTATGATTAAACTCTCATGTTGGGAGGGTGCGTTTGGTTGTAAATGTGTTTTTATTCCTTTTTTCAATTCATTCTACTCTCCATTTTTATTTATGAAACCTTAGTCTGCTTTAGGTGGGATTGAATTGGGCTCAGTTTGCATTTGAGGCAAGTAGGCAAGTTGTATTGGGGGTTTATAGTGTCTTAGAAAAAAAATGAGGGTTACTGTAGCCTGTTGTTATGTTGCTGGGACCATAATTGATGATATCAAGTGATGTTACTATTGGGTTCTTAGTATTTACTTTTGCCACATTCCTTGTCTTTGTTTTGCCTAAGCAGTGTGCAATGTTGAACATGGGAGTTGCGATATGATTCCTACTAGACTTTGCTAATTTCCAAATTGATAAAAGTGAGTGCCAATAACCTCTTTGATCATTTACAAGTTACAACTTGGTAAATGTAGCTGGTATTCAGTGTTCACTACTGGGATTAATTACAGGGAAGATGGAAAGTTGAACTAGGGAATTGCTGCAGTTAGTAATAAGTTTCAAGACATATGGTCTACTTGTAAGAGTTTTAAGATAACTTCCAAGACCAATTTGGAGAATGTTACAATTTTTTTGATATAGCATCATTATCAAATCCTTGGTTTAGGCTTGCTCTTGCAATGTTCTCTCTCAACTTTTTGGTTATAACACCTATAGTTGTGTCCCTCCTCTTGTTCTTAATGTGGTGTGCCCTAGCACAAAAGTTTGTTTCTGGTGTTTCATTATTGAATATCTTGTTTATTATATATTTTATTTGCTTACACTTTATATTTTATTGTGCTTAAATATCTAAATGGAGTAGAGTCATGCTCGTGTGTTTTCTATGTTAGCATAATTGCAACTGCAGTCTCTGAAGATTACTAGCTCTTCTCTAGGCAACTTGGAGAGGCTACTAAGGTTTGTACTATTATAATACAGTTTGTGTTAAGGTTATAAAAGTTGTTTATGTTGGTATATGTCCTCTTGTCCTGTAAGGCTTGAGTGATATTTATTTATTATTTGTTATGATTGGTTTGATCAACTTGTTGTGTAATGTCATAATCATTTCAAAGTATTCCTCCTATTATACATGATTGGTGTAGTTAGCATTTTGTACTGTGACTAGAGCTGAAATCAAATTGTTTTCTTGTTAAATTATGACTTTTTGATTTTTTTCTCTTGACAAAATGCTTCATATTTTAAGTAATATACTGAAGACATGCATATATTTTACAAAGAAAGGGCCATGAGAGAGCCACAAACTATACCCTCAAAGCAAAACCTTGAACCATTCAAAACTGGCCAGACAAGGTCACAAAAATTAAAATGCATAAATTGTCAATAATGCTTAAAGTAGAAAGCAATAAACACATGGACAACCAGGGTATTAGTCCAGGCTAGTACAAAATATAAAAAGCTACCATCAGGTCCTTTAAGTAGAATGAAGTCATAAATAAATGTTAAGAAACACCTAGTATGGCCAGGATTCTATGATCTATCAAAATGGCGCTTGTCATGTTTTACCTGGGTCACTTGTCTAGTTAATTGTTCCATTTTCAATGTGGAAGTCTAATTTTGTTTTGGGATGGTGCCAGGATTTTGTGGCAAGAGATGGAAATAGAAGGGAACAAAATGGCCTTGACCATCAATCTTCTAGAATTTGTATTCTTTGTATCAGGTATTTAAATGTTTCTTTTCCCATCATGTATAGATAACCGAGTCTAGAAGTGATCAAGGTTTGTCATGTGTTTAGTTGTGTTCTTATTAATTATTAGGCCTATATTTTTCCGTCCATGTGTCAACATCTATAAGGCCAATTAGTACTTGATTCTTTTTCTTTTTTCCAGATAGAGTAACTAATGGACTTAGCATCTATGGTTCCACTGCACATTTCTTACATGTTCATCCGAAGTCTTTTAAAACAGTTTGTTGATTGGTTTCACTATGTTCACAGGCTCTAAAATCTCATGCTAACCGTTCAACAAAATTTTGTTATATAAGTTTGTTTGTCACTCAATACGTAACAATATGATAAGCATTACAGAAAGTTCTTACCTCTGATGAGTCCATCTATTACAAGATTGAAGGGAAGTGTTGTCACCTTCTGCAGGAACTCCAGAGGCTCCCTCACTACTTTTTTCCCATAACTAGAACAAAGATGCCTAACATTTTTTATAAAGAAAGTGGTAGGGCATAAATCTCAGCTCTTTTAGGGGTGTACTCAGACAAACCCCATCAGGGGCATCACTGGTTTCTTTTGTCATTTTTTTGGTGGTGCAAGCAATAGACCCTATGTGGTCCCTCACATTAGACTCTTCCAGGTGGATCATTTCAATATTCCTGTTTTCTAGCCTACTGAGAAGTGGTAATGACAATGAGAGATTCATACTTCTTTAGCTATAAGGTTGGTAAGGTCTCGAACCTCTTCTCAACATCTTCCTGATAGGTTGTCATTCTTCTAAGAGACCCTTGAAGAGCTCTTGTCCCATAGCCTAGATTGAATGTCATAGAACTAAGTGATAATGTAGCTCTAGGAGAGCTTGGACACACAAATAGGTTTCCTCTGTTCTAAGTTCCAGTGTCCATGCTTCTTTTGAGTAGCAAGTCTTTAATTCAAAATTTCTTTCCCTTGACCTTGATTGGTTGGATTCATGAGTGGCAGACCCCTTGCATTGGAGTGCACCATATGATCTTGCCTAGGATTATGTCGAACGGGCACTACTCCATTGTCTTTGTTGAGATCCATGCTAACCTAACTCTGTTCTTATATATTTCATTGGAACCTACCATCTTTGTGATACCTTAAATCTTAGTCTTTCATATTACATGTTTGGTTTTCTTATCTGCTAATGTCAAGTGAGAAGCATTATGAATTCTCATTTTTCTTTGGTTCTGTTGCATCATTTCCCAGTGAGCCTCAATATTCTTCTTGCTTTGTTTATGAGTAACCTAGCTGGAAACCACCAAAGAAACCAAAATTGATCCCTCCTTGGTAGTTTTGGACCTTGGTTCTGATATGGCTTGGAATCTGGTAGTCACCAATTGTCGCTGGAATAACCATTTGAGTTGGTCATTCCTAATTAATGGCAATTATGATTTTACTGACACTCGATTTGGTCACTAGAAGTGATTATGTCAGGTCAAAATTGGTCATGAAATGAATCCAATGGTATGACTATCAAACAAGAACCACCCCCTGCCCCTGGAAATTTTGCTACAGAAAATAGAGAAACTTGCTCTAATAAAAATGTTATATGTTATCTGAACACAGAGGCATCTGCTTTATATCACCTAAACTTTTTTATACTGAAACATTTTTCACGGTATTTTTCATCTTTCTAGGGCTGTAATTTTCTTTCTTCTAGAAAATTCTTTGGCTGGTAGCAGACCATCTGCTGGTGTTATTTATTTAGTATTAGTTTTTAAAAATTTATCACAAAGTGACACATTTACTCTTAATAAGAATTTGTAGCATATTGTTCTTGGGGTGTTTTGTTGGGGGTTTTTTTTTTTGGGGGGGGGGGGTAAGTTTTTAGAAACTGGAGCGTAGAAGAATTATTGTCATTAATTTTTTTGTTCTTAACATCAAAGGAAAATAAAAATATTTTGTTAAGAACAAGAAGAAAATACGCTACATTGAAGTACACATAAATATAGATAGTCCCACCAACTATACATGTAAGTAATACAAATTGGTATTTTATACCAACTATATGATGAAGATGATTATCAGTGATTTAGTGGTATTTTGAGTTGCCTTCCTTGGCTCAAGATTTGTGTTCATGTTTTTTGAGTTGTCATTTTATATTCCACTCTATAATTACATTTATAGTGTTTTCCATTGTTGGTATTGTTACCGCTCAAACTAGCAGGGGTCCTAGGAGGGGTTCCTATAGAGCAACTACTAGGTTAAGGGGCAACAATGGAGCAATAGCCCACTATCACCTATCACCTCAACAAAAGCTCCTTTCTCTTTACGAACTTTCACCGATGGGAGGAGTCTGCGTACGAGAGGAATCACAAGAATAAATGGATCAATGTAAAGCCTATTCACATGAGAGGCTCAAGTAATTGGATTCCTTGCTTTGAAAGCAAGGCGATTAGCTCTCTAAGAAGGGCTATGAGGATGCCTATACTTAGGGTTGGAGGATATTCCTTGATAAGGGGCTTCTTAGGCTCAAGGATCCTTGTGAAGAAAAATATTCTATGTAATACTTGTGGAATTTGAGTTGTAGAGTTGCGGGACCAAAAAGAACCCAAGTGGACCCCGATTAGGTCAAGGGTATGGAGTTGATCAACCAAGGAGGGACTTGACCTAATTGGGGGAGAGAATATGATCAAAGGACACATTTTCTTCTGAGATTTGAATGCAATTATCCAAGTGATGACATTAACCTAAATCAACCTAGGGCGAGAATTGGTCTCATGGCCAGGGCTTGCTATATCTCGGAATTCCACCGTTGGATTTGCCGCAAATTTGGAGGACCTCTTGAGAAAACCCCAATGCAATAGTGGACCAAAATTCAAGTTTTTTGAATAGGTAGAATGAATTTCACTTGATGCCCTAGGTGACCCTCTAGGGTTAGGCCTAGAATTTGGAAAAATGAAGAAAATAGAGGTAAATGTGACCCTTTAGGGTTGTTTTATTTTGTTTTTTCATGTTGTGGTTGTTATATCTTTGTATTTGTGAGCATGGCCATGCTAATTTATGGTTTTTTTTTTTTGTGTTTTTAATCTAAATTTCTTTTGTTCACATTTTCTTTTGGGTTGAATAGCGTGGGTTTAGGGATGATACATAGTCCACAAGTGTAATGGCGTAAAGGCGAAGGAGGTATGTATGGGGGGATTTGCTTGTTTATGTAGAGAAGTGAACAAGGTATATATGGGGAACTTGTTTGTTACTACATAATTATATGGTTTTATGTTCTTTTTATTTAACTCATATGTTGCTTCATTATTGTAACATGTGTCTTTGTTGAAATGTAGACGCGATACCGATTAAGAAAGGTGTAGGAACACTTCGTGAAATTATTATTAAAAACTCTTTACATGAGAGGCATGTGAGTCTCCATAGCAAAGATAGAAGCAAAGATAGATGGTGAGTTATATATTTTGTTGCAAAACTCATTTTGAGATTAGATGCATATTATATTATTTGACATTTATTTACATAATGAGCATTATGAAATGTGGGTAAAGGAAGGTGGTGAAGTATCAAGGAAACTACAATTTTTTTTTGTATGAGAGAGACTTGCAACTATGAAGGAGAACAAAGGCAAAAACCTCGTTCTCTTTGGTTTCAACATGGATATCTTTCTGTTTCAATACAATGGTTCTCCTTCCCTCTTCCTTGTTGTGGAATTATTGATTTTTGGTCATTACATACGATGTACTTTTACATAATATTACTCATAAGACAATTTGTTTTGCTTTATGATTTCTCATAATATAAGTAAACACAAAGGTTCTCCTTCCCTCCTCCTTGTTGAGGAATTATTGATTTTTGGTCATTACATACGATGTACTTTTACATAATATTACTCATAAGACAATTTGTTTTGCTTTATGATTTCTCATAATATAAGTAAGTGTCTATTTGGTATATTGTGCAGGAACTTAGAGTGGTCTGTATGAGTTACACAAGCATAGTGGAGGTGAAGGCGAAGGGTGAGGTGATATGTATCGTTCTATTTGTGTGTATTTAATTCAAGGCACCTTACATTATTTGTCATTTATCTAATTATTAGGCTTGTGTGTGAAAATTATTTGAATAAATCAACATTCAATGAAGATTAACCAGAATCATACATCAATTTCGAATTTCATGCATAACACATAACCTTCTTCTACAATTAATTGTCACATGCGGAAATAATAGAAGCAATCTCACATCAAATCATCACACGTAACACACAGTATGTATGGAAAACATAGCTGAAAACCCCGACTATAGTATATTATAAATGGAGAGAACATGCGAGCGTTATAGTACAAACTCCCTGCAAGTACTCGATATCTAAAGTAAAAAGTATGTTATTGGTTTTGAACAAGTCACGGGTTCAAAACACACCCACTACTTCTCTGCCTCTGTTATTACGCAATCAAGGTGAATTCTAAATGAGATCAGTTACGAATCTCCATTCATTAGCAATTGTCATTGGTATTTTCCTCCAAGTGTGATGCAAATCCCATACCAAAAGCTGATTCTCCAAGCGTAGCTTTACTCACCCTTTCATCTACCTCTTTCACTTGTCGCCTTTGGCTTGTCCCATGCCTTTGAGTTAAGTGATGTGTTCTTTAGTTGAATAATGAGTTAATAATTAGTGAATTAAATAATATTTAAGATACACAACTCATCTCTAGTCTGTGCTTCGATTAAACTAAATACAACTAGTTCAACTAGTTAACGAGAACACCACCTCCATTAACTCCTCGATCAACTCCATAAAAACTATTTGCCACATGAGTCTAGCCCAAAGTCTAACATGCAATAGCTCACTGCTCAGGAAATTAGATTTCTGTATGTCAGGCATTTGCATGCCCCACCTCTGAGGTCAAGCGGGGAGTGCTCCAAGAGGATAAAGCTAACATTTATAGTCTAAATATTATTAAAGGTAAGTAATATTTGACTTCCATATTTTTAAGAGCGGTCTAAAAATATTTTGAGTCCTAAAAATAAAAAAGAGGTCTCATCTATTTTACTGCGACATGTCGCATACTTCAAGAATCTCCAAGCACGGAATTCCCAAATTGTATAATGTGTCTAAAATAGACATAATTCCTAAAAATAGACTTTTCGACAAAAATCACATGTGTGGTCCCCACCTAGTTTAGGTGATCACTTTCCAGCTAGGATCGGAAGATGTTTGGGAGCCTCTTTATTGTTTCTTGTTGCCATTTTCAACACTCCCTCTCAACAAGAAAGGGTATGCATTGCATCGAGCCGCCGCTCCATGCCTTCGCCACTGCCTTTACAAGCGCCATGCAACTCATGTCGGCAGCAGCTTCCATACGACCATGCATGCACCCTTTGCACATGTGCCATGCAAACATCATGCATGCACCATGCAACTCAATACATATGCTACGCAACTTTCTCTGGCAGAGCGGAATAGGCTCCAAACAACTCAAATCGGTCTTGATGCATCTAGCATCTATCATCACATAAATCTGCCGACCTGTGGCCTGTGCATGTCATCGGGAACTCTTGTTGTTGAACTCTTGCCATGCACTCTTGCACTTCTTTGTCAACTACGATCCAAGCGCTCAGGGCCTCCGTCTTTATCATGCAATCTGCATCCACTCAAGCGATCTTACTCTTTGTTACTATGGGCACCTGGCTAGTTGGTCATGAGATCCACACCGCTCTGTGAGATCTGCAATCTCCTCATGGGATTACTCATGCATGTCGCCCCACCCTCATACGCGGTGGTATAGCCCACATGCATCCTGCTGATCGGCAGGCCTCTGCATGAGTGAATGTCTTCACTCCATGATCCTCTTGTGGTACTCCACACTCCGAGGTCCTCACTGCATGCAAAACTTGCTCCCTCTCAAGCTTCAGGTGTCTTTCTGCTTTGCATGCAACACTTGCTCTCTCAGGCCTGATTCCATGTCTTCCTCAGCTTCCCCAACGGTAGGAAGCTCGTGAACATCCCTCTCTTCAATTTGTGAGATTCTTTGCTCGAATCCCAACTAACTGTGAGCTTGTCCCGTTGCTTGTGAGAGAGAAAACTTTTCCTTCTCTGAATACAACTTCATACCCTTTGTCCTCTAACATTGCAGCCAGAGATCAAATTCTTTGTTAGACCTGGTACATGCAATACATCTTGTAAAAGAATGAGTTTACCTGACTCCCTCTGAAAGGTTATGGTACCAATGCCGGTCGCATTGTATCGTCCACCGTCGCCCAACTCAACATGCATCGGGAGACCTTTCTCCACCAAGTCAACGAGATTTGCAGCTCTCCCGTCATGTGAAAGGAAGCGCCACTATCAACCTACCTACCCCGATCCCAATGCACTAGACAACATGCATGCGATCAATGAGAATTCTAGCTCAAATTGCGAGGCAAGAGCCTCACCAGCTGCAGCTCCAGCAGCCTGCTTGTTCTTCTTCTTCTTTGGGCAATTCGTGGCGTAATGTCCATGATCGTGACAGTGAAAACATTTCACTTTGGACATGTCACGCTCTTTACCATCCACACTGGATTGAGAAGCCTTCTCCTTGCCCTTCCCCTTCCTTGCTTTGGCAGCCAAAGCACAGTCTTCTTCATCAAATACCTTTGATGAAGATCCGTCCCTGGTAGTCCTCTTGATCTCCTCTTGCATGAGATCCGACCACAGTCCCTCCCATCCCGGCAACTTCTCCCGACCATTGACACTATACTGATAGGAATGCCAACTCTTCGACAAACCAGCATAAAATACGGATCCTCATCTGCAGATCACACCAACACTTCGACTCATCCCGACATTGGGTGAACCTCGTGAGGTACTTCGGCATACTTTCCCCCTTCTCACACTTGATGTTCCTGAGTCTATCTTTGAGCGACAGCTTCCTCTGATCGCTCTTGCTTTGGTACAGATCCGTCAAGGCTTTCCACATCAAATATGGAGAGGCCTTCCCGTGTAAAATGGATACAATGTGATCCTTTACACCCTCCAACAGGATCCTTCGACATTTTGCTTGTTTCTTTTGCCATGCTTCCACAACAGCTGCATCAGTAGAAGTAGGCTTTGGAATCTCTTTCTCCACGAATTCCAACAGCCCATGATCATCTAATATAGCCTCCATGCGGTCCTTCCATGCAACATATTTCGAACTTCCTTCCAAGGCATATTCTAGTCGCAACCCGATGAAAGACATTTTCACAGCGGCACCAAGAACACAAATCTGCAAACTCGAATTTCACCACCAGCTGATAACTCAATCGCTTCCGATCTACACTTGAGAACAAATTATTTCCAAATCAGAGATTGACTGCATGGGCTTTTACCAGACCTTTCACTTTCCAAAGAAAGATGAATCCGAAGGCTATCTGGCCCGTATGCAGGCTCTGTCCGAGGAAATAAGTTTGCAATCACCGTAATAGATCTCGACAATTAATATTGCTCCGATACCATGTAGAAATTAGCTGAATAAATCACTTATTCAATGAAGATTAACCTGATCATACATCAATTTCGAATTGCATGCATAACACATAACCTTCTTCTACCATTAATTGTCACATGCGGAAATAATAGAAGCGATAGCACATCAAATCATCACACACATTAACACAGTATGTATGGGGAAAGCTTATAGCTGAAAACCCCGCAGCTATAGTATATTATAAATGGAGAGAACATGCAGCAAATACATAGTATAAACTCCTCACAAGTACTCAGTACTATCTCCCAAAGCTACACAAAAACTAGCTTGGTTTTGAACAAGTCACAGGTTCAAAACACACCCACTACTTCTCTACCTCTATTGTGCAATCAAGGCTGGTCTAAATAGAGATCCAAGGTTCGAATCTCCTTGGCTTCACTGCGCAATCATCATTGGTAATTTCCTCCAAGTGTGATGCAAATCCCATGCAAAACTGATCCTCCAACTGATAGCTATACTCACCCTTTCATCTACCTCTTCCACTGGTCTCCACTGAACTGTCCATGCACTGAGTTAAACTGATGTGTTCTTTAGTTGAATAATGAGTTAATAATTAGTGAATTAAATAATATTTAATTCACACAACTCATCTCTAGTGTATTAGCCGGTTAAACTAAATACAACTAGTTCAACTAGTTAACCAGAACACCACCTCCATTAACTCCTCAATCAACTCCACCAAAACTCTGCCACATGAGTCTAACTGAAGTCTAACATGCAATAGCTCACTTAACTCATAGGAAATTCGAATTTCCTTATGTCAGCTGCATGCCCCACCTCTGGGGGTCAAACTGAAGTGCTCCAAGAGGATAAACTGCTGTTTATAGTCTAAATATTATTAAGGGTAAATAATATTTGACTTCCATATTTTTAGGAGAGGCAGTCGAAAAATAGCATGGGTCCTAAAAATAAGGGTCTCATCTATTTTTACCGACATGTCGTATACTTCAAGAATCTCCAACTGGAATTCCCAAATTATGCTCCGTATGTCTAAAAATAGACATAGTCTAAAAATAGACTTTTCGACAAAAATCACATGTGTGGTCCCCACCTAGTTTAGGTGATCACTTTCCAACTAGGATCAGGAAAGATGTTTCAGGAGGCCTCCTTCACTGTTTCTTGTTGCCATTTTCAACACATTGTAATGTGGAAAATCACTAAATAAATTGTTGAAATCATTTGTGAGGAAGGGACTGCAGTAGAGTGAAAAGGTAGAGGAAAAAGGTACATGTGAGTTTTATTTTGGTGCAAATGTACATATATGATCTACTATTCACCTATTTACCTATATATGATGATCCCTACTTATCTATTTAGGATTTATGCTTTTTAGTGTTTACATGAGATGTTATTTCTAGTGCATAAACTTATTTGTAATATCTTGTAACATTTTGTGTGTATTTAATATTTTTCATAATCTCTTATTGAGTGCAATGTGATGTAGATAATGGAATGTGAAGAATCACTAATGAAACTACTTAAATATCTTTATGAGAGAGAGATTGCAGTAGAGTGTAAAGATAAAGACAAAGGTAAAGGTGAGATCTTTTTTGGTGCAAAATTTGTGTATGATTTGTTATGAGATCCTTCTCATTTCAAATACAATAGTTTTCTTTCCCTCTTAATGATTTAGGTTTGATTTCTAATGTAGAAGGTTACTCATAATATTGTTGGTCTCTAATTAAGATTTCTCATAAGATATTTTGATATTTTTTCATATTACTCACAACATTTTGTGTATTTAATATTACTCATATTTTTAGTGTGTAGGGTGTCATTTGTTGGCCATCAACGCATTTTGGGGTTGCAAAGTGGTGTCTCCATTTGTTGTTTCTCTTTTCTTGTTTTCTTTTTATCGGTTTTGTTTTTTTGGCTATAGTTGTGATTTTCTTTTTACTCCTAGTTTTTATTTATTTATTTATATTTTTTAAAATTTTCTTTCACATTTGTGAGCATGGCCATGCTAATTTGTGGTTTGATATTTTTTTTTCTTATTTGGTCTCTTGTATTTTCTTGCTTTCGTTATTTTTTCCTGGGTTTGCCGGTGATGGTGGAGTAATTAAACAAGTCATTACAACCATATTGTTGGTTCACTTACTAAAGTGGAGTGGATAAAGGAAATGGAGGTATGTATTAAGGTATTTGCTTGTTTATGTATAGAGGTGAAGAAGGTATGCATGGTGAACTTGTTTGTTACTACATAATTATATCGTTTTATGTCCTTTTTCATTTAACTCATTTGTTGCTTCATCATTGTACCATGTACCATGTTTATTTTGTTGAAATGTAGGTTTCTTTGTTGAAATGTAGATGCGATACCGATTAAAAAAGGTGAAGGAACACCCAGTGAAATTACTATTAAAAACTCTTTGCTTGAGAGAGACGTGAGTCGCCATAGCAAAGATAGAGGGTGAGTTATATTTTGTTGCAAAACTCATGTTGAAATTAGATGCATATTATATTATTTGAGATTTATTTATACAATGAGCATTATGCAAATGTTGAGATTTATTTATATAATGATCGTTATGCAAATGTGGGTAAAGGAAGGTGGTGGAGTATCAAGGAAACTACATATTTCTTTTTATGTATGAGATATACTTGCAAATGTGCAAGAGAACGATGGCAAAAGGTGCGTTCTCTTTGGTTTCGACATGGATATCTTTTTGTTTCAATATAATGGTTCTCCTTCCCCCTTCCTCGTTGAGGAATTATTGATTTTTGGTGATTACATAAGATATACTTTTGCATAATATTACTCATAAAACAATTTGTTTTGCTTTATGATTTCTCATAATATATGTAAGTTTTTGTTTGGTAAATTGTGCAGGAACTTAAGGCAGGTCCTAACAACCCAAGATTACACAAGCATAGTGGGTGAAGGCGAAGGTTGAGGTGATATGTATGGTTCCATTTGTGTGTATTTAAATTCAAGGCATCTTACATTATTTGTCATTTATCTAATTATTGACCACATTGTAATACAGGTAATGTAATGTGGAAAATCACTAAATAAAATGTTGAAATTTGAATCAAGCCTTATAGTTCATGTATTGAGAGGTAAGGGAAAGCCTTGTGCACTCCACTACTAGAGAAGACCTATAAGGTGGTTGGGATCACGAACAATATGGTATTTGTGAGGAAGATATTGCAACAGAGTGCACAGGCAGAGGAAAAGGTACATGTGTGTTTTATTTTGGTGCATATGTACATATATGATTCACTATTCACCTATCTACCTATATATGATCATCCCTACGTATGTATTTAGTGCTTATGCTTTTTAGTCTTTACATAAGATGTACTTTCTAGTGCATAAAATTATTCATAATATCTCACAATATTCTGTGTGTATTTAGTATTTTTAATAATTTCTTATTGAGTGCAATGCAATGCAGATAATGGAATGTAAAGAATCACTATTGAAACTATTAAAATATCTTTACGAGTGAGATTGTAGTAGAGTGTAAAGGTAAAGACAAAAGTAGAGGTGAGATCTTTTTTGGTGCAAAAATTGTGTATGATTTGTTTTGAAATCCTTCTCATTTCAATTACAATAGTTTTCTTCCCTCTTAATGATTTAGGTTCGATTTCTAGTGTAGAAAGTTACTCATATTGTTGGTCTGAAATTGAGATTTCTCATAAGATATTTTGATATTTTTTCATGTTATAACATTTTGTGTATTTAATATTACTCATATTTTTAGTGTGCAGGGTGCCCTTTGTTGGCCATTGACGCATTTTGGGGTTGTAAAGTGGTGTCTATATTTGTTGTTTCTCTTTTCTTGTTTTTTTTTTTATTAGCTTTGTTGTCTTTTTTGCTATAGTTGTGATTTTTTTTTAATCCTATGTTTTTTTTTTAATTAAATTTTTCTTTCACATTTGTGAGCATGGCCATGCTAATATGTGGTTTGATATTTTTTTTTCTTATCTGGTATCTCTTCTATTTTTCTTATGTTCGTTCTTTTTTCCTGGGTTTGGTGGTGAGAGTGGAGTAATTAAACAAGTCGTTACAACTTATGATGTTGGTTTAGTTCCTAAAGTGTACTGGACAAAGGCAATGGAGGTATGTATTAAGGAATTTTCTTGTTTATGTATAGCGGTGAACACGGTATGTATGGGGAAATTGTTTGTCACTACATAATTATATGCTTTTATGTCCTTTTTCATTTAACTCATGTTGTTTCATCATTGTATCAAGTGACTTCGTTGAAATGTAGATGTGATATCGATTAAGAAAGGTGAAAAAACACTTCGTGAAATTACTATTGAAAACAAATCCTTGCATGAGAGACATGTGAGTCGCCATAGCAAAGATAGAGTGTGATTTATATTTTGTTGCAAAACTCATGTTGAGATTAGATGCATATTATATTATTTGAGATTTATTTATATAATGAGCGTTATGCAAATGTGGGTAAAGGAAGGTGGTGGAGTATCAAGGAAACTACAATTTTTTGAGACTTGCAAATGTGCAGGAGAACAAAGGCAAAAAGTGCATTATCTTTGGTTTCGACATGGATATCTTCCCATTTCAATACAATGGTTCTCCTTCCCCCTTGTTGAGGAATTATTGTTTTTTGGTCATTACATAAGATGTAAAGTGTCTGTTTGGTAGATTGTGCAGGAATTTAAGGCAGACCCTAAAAACCCATGATCACCCAAGCCTAGTGGGTAAAGGTGAAGGTTGAGGTGATATGTATGGTTCCATTTTTGTGTATTTAAATTAAAGGCATCTTACATTATTTTTCATATATCTAATTATTACCACATTGTAATGCAGGTAATGTAATATGGAAAATCACTAAATAAAATGTTGAAATCATTTGTGAGGAAGCGTCTGCAGTAGAGTGCAAAGGCAAAGGAAAAAGGTACATGTGAGTTTTATTTTGGTGCAAATGTACATATATGATCCACTATTCACCTATTTACCTATATATGATGATCCCTACTTATCTATTTAGGGTTTATGCTTTTTAGTCTTTACATAAGATGTACTTCTAGTTCATAAAATTATTCATAATATCTGACATCATTTTGTGTGTATTTAGTATTTTTCATAATCTCTTATTAAGTGCAATGCGATGCATATAATGGAATGTGATGAATCACTAATGAAATTGCTAAAATATCTTTATGAGAGAAATTGTAGTATAGTGTAAAGTTAAGGACAAAAGTAGAGGTGAGATCTTATTTGGAATGTGAAGAATCACTAATGTAACTCTAGTGTAGAAAGTTACTCATAATATTGTTGGTCTCTAATTAAGATTTCTCATAAGATATTTTGATATTTTTTCATGTTACTCAACATTTTGTGTACTTAATATTACTCATATTTTTAGTGTGCAGGGTGTCCTTTGTTGGCCATCGACGTATTTTGGGGTTGCAAAGTGGTGTCTCCATTTGTTGTTTCTCTTTTCTTGTTTTTTTTATCAGTTTGTTGTGTCTTTTTGCCTTTTTGTTTTGTTTTTTTTAAATTTTTCTTTCACATTTGTGAGCATGGGCATGTTTATTTGTGGTTTGATATATATCTTTTCTTATATGGTCTCTCTTCTATTTTTCTTGCTTTCATTCTTTTTTCCTAGGTTTGGCGGTGAGGGTGGAGTATTAAGCAAGTCATTACAACCTATGATGTTGGTTTAGTTCCTAAAGTGTAGTGAATAAGGTATGTATGGGGAACTTGTTTGTTACTACATAATTATATGTTTTTATGTCCTTTTTCATTTAACTCATATGTTGCGTCATCATTGTATCACGTGTCTTTGTTGAAATGTAGATGCGATACCAATTAAGAAAGGTGAAGGAACGATATTGATTAAGAAAGGTGAATGAACACTCCGTGAAATTACTATTAAAAACTCTTCACATGAGAGACATGTGAGTTGCCATAGCAAAGATAGAGTGTGAGTTATATTTTGTTGCAAAACTCATGTTGAGATTAGATACATATTATATTATTTGAGATTTATTTATATAATGAGCGCTATGCCAATGTGGGTAAAGTAAGGTGGTGGAGTCTCAAGGAAACTACAATTTTTTTGGGACTTGCACACTTTTTTTGGACTTGCAAATGTGCTGGAAAACAAAGGCAAAAAGTGCATTCTCTTTGGTTTCGACATGGATATCTTCTCGTTTCAATACAATGGTTCTCTTTCCTCTTCCTTGTTTTGGAATTATTGATTTTTGGTCATTACATAAGATGCACTTTTGCATAATATTACTCATTTTGTGTGTATTTAGTAATTTTCATAATCTCTTATTGAGTGCAATGCGATGCAGATAATGGAATGTGAAGAATCACTAATGAAACTACTAAAATATCTCTATGAGAAAGAGATTGTAGTAGAGTGTAAAGGTAAAGACAAAGGTAGAGGTGAGATATTTTTTAGTGCAAAATTTGTGAATGATTTGTTATGAAATCCTTCTCATTTCAAATACAATATTTTCTTCCCTCTTAATGATTTAGGTTTGATTTCTAGTGTAGAAGGTTACTCAATATTTTTGGTCTCTAATTAAGATTTATCATAAGATATATTTTCATGTTACAACTTTTTGTGTATTTAATATTACTCATATTTTTATTGTGCAGGGTGTCTTTTGTCGGCCATCAACCAGTTTTGGGGTTGCAAAGTGGTGTCTCCATTTATTGTGTCTCTTTTCTTGTTTTCTTTTTATGAGTTTTGTTGTTTTTTTTGCTATAACTGTGATTTTTTTTAAAAATTTTTAATTTATATTTTTAAAAATTTTCTTTCACATTTGTGAGCATGGTCATGCTAATTTGTGGTTTGATATTTTTTTTCTTGTTTGGTCTCTCATCTATTTTTCTTGCTTTCGTTCTTTTTTCTTGGGTTTAGCGGTAAGGGTGGAGTAATTAAACAAGTCATTACAACCTATGTTGTTGGTTTAGTTCCTAAAGTGTAGTGGACAAAGGCAATGGAGGTATGTATTAAGGAATTTGCTTGTTTATGTATAGAGGTGAACAAGGTGTGCATGGTGAACTTGTTTGTTACTACATAATTATATGGTTTTATGTCCTTTTTCATTTAACTCATATGTTGCTTCATCATTGTATTATGTTTCTTTGTTGAAATGTAGATGTGATATCGATTAAAAAAAGTGAAGGAACACTCCGTGAAATTATTATTAAAAACTCCCTCACATGAGAGAGATGTGAGTCGTGATAGCAAAGATGGAAGCAAAGATAGAGGGTGAGTTATATTTTGTTATGCAAATTATATTATTTGAGATTTATTTATATAATGAGCGTTATGCAAATGCGGGTAAAGGAAGGTGGTGGAATTATGATTGTTGGTCACTATATAAGATGTACTTTTGCATAATATTACTCATTAGACAATTTGTTTTGCTTTATGATTTCTCATAATATATCGGTGTTTGTTTGGTACATTATGTGAGAAATTAAGGTCGGTCCTAACAACCCATGATTACACCAACATAGTGGGTGAAGGTAAAGGTTGAGGTGATATGTATGGTTCCATTTGTGTGTATTTAAATTCAAGGCATCTTACATTATTTGACATCTATCTAGTTATTGACCACATTGTAATGCAGGTAATGTAACTTGGAAAATCACTAAATAAAGTGTTGAAATCTATTTGTGAGAAAGACACTGCAGTAGATATCAAAGGTAGAGGTAAAGGTGAATGTGAGTTTTTTGTTGTTGCTGCAAATATTCATATATTATCCACTATTTACCTATTTATCTATATATTGTCATCCCTCATCTATTTAGGGTTTCTAATTTTTAGTTTTAACTTTTTACATAAGATGTAATTTCTAGTGCATAAAATTATTCATAACATCTCACAACATTTTGTATGTATTTAGTATTTTTCATAATGCCTTATTGAGTGCAATGCAATGCAGATAATGGAATGCGAAGAATCTTGGATTGCTTACTTCTGAGATTGTAGTAGAGTGTAAAGGTAAAGGCAATGGTAGAGGTGAGTTCTTTCCTGGTGCAAGAAGAATCACAGATTGCCTACTTCTAAGATTGTAGTAGAGTGTAATGGCAAAGGTAGAGGTGAGTTCTTTCTTGGTGCAAAATTTGTGTTTGATTTGTTATGAAATCCTTCTCATTTCAAATACAACAATGCTCTTCCTTCTTAATGATTTAGGTTTGATTTCTAGTGCATAAGGTTACTCATAATATTCTTGGTCTATAATTATGATTTTTCATAAGATATTTTGATTTTTTTTCATGTTACAATATTTTGTATCTATTTAATGTTACTCATATTTTTGGTTTGCAGGGTATCCTTTGTTGGCCATCAACGCATTTTGGGGTTGCAAATTGGTGTCTCCATCAACTGTTTCTCTCCTTTTTTTTTTTTTTTTTTAAATTTCATTATTTATATTAGTTTTGTTGTTTTTTTTTGCAATTGTTGTGAATTTTTTTCTACTTGCGATTTTTTTTTTTTTTTTTCTTTCACATTTGTGAACATGGCCATGCTAATTTGTGTTTTGATATATTTTCTTCTTCTTCTTTGGTCTCTCTTCTATTTTTCTTACTTTTTGTTCTTTTTTATTTATTTATTTCTTGTTTTGGGTTTGGGGATGAGGGTGGAGCAATTAAAAAAGTCATTACAAAGGCAAAGTGTAGTGGGCAAAGATAGTGGAGGTATGTATTAAGGAATATTCTTGTTTACTGGTATATATTTTTATTCTTGTTTTTTAAATAATAAGATGTACATTCTAGTGCATAAAATTATTAATAACATCTCACAACATTTTGTGTGTATTAAGTATTTTTCATAATGTCTTATTGAGTGCAATGCAATGTAGGTAATGGAATGCGAAGAATTGCAGATTGCCTACTTTTGAGATTGTAGTAGAGTGTAAAGGTAAATGCAAAGGTAGAGGTGAGTTCTTTCTTCGTGCAAGAAGAATCACGGATTGTCTATTTCTGAGATTGTAGTAGAGTGAAGGTAAAGTCAAAGGTAGAGGTGAGTTCTTTCTTGGTGCAAAATCTGTGTTTGATTTGTTATGAAATCTTTCTCATTTCAATTACAACAGTTCTCTTCCTTCTTAACGATTTAGGTTTGGTCTCTAATTATGATTTTTCATAAGATATTTTGATATTTTTTTCATGTTACAACATTTTGTATCTATTTGATGTTACTCATATTTTTGGTTTGCAGGGTATCCTCTTTCCAGAACCAATTCCAGGACAATTCGTCCAAGCTGTATCTCCTACATATGATCATCAAAACCACTGTCCTCTATTGCTCAAAGATTTAGGGACCAAGTCTGTTGCAGGCTAATTGAGCAACTGGGGCTACACCCACCTGTACACCTCACGGGACTTGGCCACCTCATGCGCCTATGCCACCTGGGTCTACTCCTGTTACCTTGGTATACTCCCTTTTTACCTTGGCCTAGCACTAAAACAAAGGCAAAAGGTGCATTCTCTTTGGTTTTGACATGGATATCTTCTCGTTTCAATACAATGGTTCTCCTTCCCCTTCCTTGTTGAGGAATTATTGATTTTTGGTCATTACATAAGATGTAAGATGCACTCTTCATAATATTACTCATTTTGTGTGTATTTAGTATTTTTCATAATCTCTTATTGAGTGCAATGCGATGCAGATAATGGAATGTGAAGAATCACTAATGAAACTACTAAAATATCTCTATGAGAGAGAGATTGTACTAGTGTAAAGGTAAAGACAAAGGTAGAGGTGAGATATTTTTTGGTGCAAAATTTGTGAATGATTTGTTATGAAATCTGTCATTTCAAATACACTATTTTTCTTCCTTCTTAATGATTTAGGTTTGATTTCTAATGTAGAAAGTTACTCATAATATTATTGGTCTCTAATTAAGATTTATCATAAGATATTTTTTTTCATGTTACTCACAACATTTTGTGTATTTAATATTACTCATTTTTATTGTGCAGGGTGTCTTTTGTCTTTTGTCGACCATCAACCCATTTTGGGGTTGCAAAGTGGTGTCTCTATTTGTTGTGTCATTTTCTTGTTTTCTTTTTATCAGTTTTGTTGTTTTTTTCGCTATAGCTGTGATTTTTTTATTTATTTTATTTATTTTTTAATTTATATTTTTAAAATTTTTCTTTCACATTTGTGAGCATGGCCATGCTAATTTGTGGTTTGATATTTTTATTTTTTATTTGGTCTCTAATTAATTTTTCTTGCTTTCGTTCTTTTTTCTTGGGTTTAGCGGTGAGGGTGGAGTAATTAAACAAGTCATTACAACCTATGTTGTTGGTTTAGTTCCTACAGTGTAGTGGACAAAGGCAATGGAGGTATGTATTAAGGAATTTGCTTCTTTATGTATAGAGGTGAACAAGGTGTGTATGGTGAACTTGTTTGTTACTACATAATTATATGGTTTTATGTGCTTTTTCATTTAACTCATATGTTGCTTCATCATTGTACTATGTTTCTTTGTTGAAATGTAGATATGATATCGATTAAAAAAGGTGATGGAACTCCGTGAAATTACTATGTTGAAATGTAGATATGATATCGATTAAAAAAGGTGATGGAACACTCCGTGAAATTACTATTAAAAACTCCGTTGCATGAGAGAGATGTGAGTGGCGATAGCAAAGATAGAAGCAAAGATAGAGGGTGAGTTATATTTTGTTATGCAAATTATATTATTTGAGATTTATTTATATAATGAGCGTTATGCAAATGCGGGTAAAGGAAGGTGGTGGAATTATTATTGTTGGTCATTATATAAGATGTACTTTTGCATAATATTACTCATTAGACAATTTGTTTTGCTTTATGATTTCTCATAATATATCTGTGTCTGTTTGGTACATTGTGCGAGAAATTAAGGTCGGTCCTAACAACCCATGATTACACCAACATAGTGGGTGAAGGTAAAGGTTGAGGTGATATGTATGGTTCCATTTGTGTGTATTTAAATTCAAGGCATTTTACATTATTTGACATCTATATAATTATTGACCACATTGTAATGCAGGTAATGTAACGTGGAAAATCACTAGCTAAAGTGTTGAAATCTAATCTATTTGTGAGGAAGAGACTGCAGTAGATATCAAAGGTAGAGGCAAAGGTGAATGTGAGTTTTTTTGTTGTTGTTGCAAATATTCATATATTATCCACTATATACCTATTTATCTATATATGATCATCCCTCATCTATTTAGGGTTTCTAATTTTTAGTTTTAACTTCTTACATAATATGTACTTTCTATTGCATAAAATTATTCATAACATCTCACAACATTTTGTGTATTTAGTATTTTTCATAATGCCTTATTGAGTGCAATGCAATGCAGATAATGGAATTGGAAGAATCACAGATTGCCTACTTCTGAGATTGTAGTAGAGTGTAAAGGTAAAGGCAATGGTAGAGGTGACTACTTCTGAGATTGTAGTAGAGTGTAAAGGTAAAGGCAATGGTAGAGGTGAGTTCTTTCTTGGTGCAAGAAGAAACACAGATTGCCTACTTCTGAGATTGTAGTAGAGTGTAAAGGTAAAGGCAAAGGTAGAGGTGAGTTCTTTTTTGGTGCAAAATTTGTGTTTGATTTGTTATGAAATCCTTCTAATTTCAAATACAATATTTCTCTTCCTTCTTAACGATTTAGGTTTGATTTCTAGTGCATAAGGTTACTCATAATATTCTTAGTCTCTAATTATGATTTTTCATAAGATATTTTGATATTTTTTTCATGTTACAACATTTTGTATCTATTTAATGTTACTCATATTTTTGGTTTGCAGGGTAACCTTTGTTGGCCATCAACGCATTTTGGGGTTGCAAATTGGTGTCTCCATCAACTGTTTCTCTTTTCTTGTTGTTTTTTTATATAAGTTTTGTTGTTTTTTTTTGCAATTGTTGTGATTTTTTTTCTACTCGCGTTTTTTTCTTTTCTTTGACATTTGTGAGCATGGCCATGCTAATATGTGGTTTCTTCTTTGGTCTCCCTTCTATTTTTCTTACTTTTGTTCTTTTTTTATTTATTTATTTCTTATTTTGGGTTTGGGGGTGCGGGTGGAGCAATTAAAAAAGTCATTACAAAGGCAAAGTGTAGTGGGCAAAGATAATGGAGGTATGTATTAAGGAATATACTTGTTTACTAGTATATAATTTTATTCTTGTTTTAATAATAAGATGTACTTTCTAGTGCATAAAATTATTAATAACATCTCACAACATTTTTGTGTATTTAATATTTTCATAATGTCTTATTGAGTGCAATGCAATGTAGATAATGGAATGATAATGGAATGCGAAGAATCACAGTTTGCCTACTTTTGAGATTGTAGTAGAGTGTAAAGGTAAAGGCAAAGGTAGAGGTGAGTTCTTTTTTGGTGCAAGAAGAATCACGGAGGATTTCCTATTTCTGAGATTGTAGTAGAGTGTAAAGGTAAAGGCAAAGGTAGAGGTGAGTTCTTTCTTGGTTCAAAATCTGTGTTTGATTTGTTATGAAATCCTTTTCATTTCAAATACAACAATTCTCTTCTTAACGATTTAGGTTTGATTTCTAGTGCATAAGGTTACTCATAATATTCTTGGTCTCTAATTATGATTTTTCATAAGATATTTTGATATTTTTTTCATGTTACAACATTTTGTATCTATTTATTGTTGCTCGTATTTTTGGTTTGCAGGGTACCCTGTTTCCAGAACCAATTCCAGGACAATTCATCCAAGTTGTATCTCCTACATATGATCATCAAAACCACTGTCCTCTATTGCTCAGAGATCTAGGGACCAAGTCTGTTGCAGGCCGATTGAGCAACTGGGGCTACACTCACCTGTACACCTCACGAGAGCTGGACACCTCATGGGCCTATGCCACCTGGGTTACTCATCTTACCTTGGTATACTCCCCTTTTACCCGTGCCTACCACTAAAACAAAGGCAAAAAGTGCATTCTGATTGGTTTCGACATGGATATCTTCTCGTTCAATACAATGGTTCTCCTTCCCCTTCCTTTTTGAGGAATTTTTTATTTTTGGTCATTACATAAGATGCACTTTTGCATAATATTACTCATTTTGTGTGTATTCAGTATTTTTCATAATCTCTTATTGAGTGCAATGTGATGCAGATAATGGAATGTGAAGAATCACTAATGAAACTACTAAAATATCTCTATAAGAGAGAGATTGTAGTATAGTGTAAAAGTAAAGACAAAAGTAGAGGTGAGATATTGTTTGGTGCAAAATTTGTGAATGATTTGTTATGAAATCCTTCTCATTTCAAATACAATATTTTTCTTCTCTCTTAATGATTTAGGTTTGATTTCTAGTGTAGAACGTTACTCATAATATTGTTGGTCTCTAATTAAGATTTCTCATAAGATATTTTTTCATGTTACTCACAACATTTTGTGTATTTAATGTTACTCATATTTTTATTGTGCAGGGTGTCTTTTATCTTCCATCAACCCATTTTGGGGTTGCAAAGTGGTGTCTCCATTTATTGTGTCTCTTTTCTTGTTTTCTTTTAATCAATTTTGTTGTTTTTTTTGCTATAGCTGTGATTTTTTTTTTAATTTTTTAATTTATGTTTTTTTAATTTTTCTTTCACATTTGTGAGCATGGCCATGCTAATTCGTGGTTTGATATTTTTTTTCTTATTTGGTCTCTCTTCTATTTTTCTTGCTTTTGTTCTTTTCTTTTTTCGTGCTTTCGTTCTATTTTTCCTGGTTTAGTTCCTGAAGTGTAGTGGACAAAGGCAATGGAGGTATGTATTAAGGAATTTGCTTGTTTATGTATAGAGGTGAGCAAAGGTGTGTATGGTGAACTTGTTTGTTACTACATAATTATATGGTTTTATGTCCTTTTTCATTCAACTCAAATGTTGCTTCACCATTGTATTATGTTTTTTTGTTGAAATGTAGATGTGATACCGATTAAAAAAGGTGAAGGAACACTCCGTGAAATTACTATTAAAAACTCCTTTGCATGAGAGAGATGTGAGTCGTGATAGCGAAGATAGAAGCAAAGATAGAGGGTGAGTTATATTTTGTTATGCAAATTATATTATTTGAGATTTATTTATATAATGAGCGTTATGCAAATGCGGGTAAAGGAAGGTGGTGGAATTATGATTGTTGTTCATTATATAAGATGTACTTTTGCATAATATTACTCATTAGACAATTTGTTTTGCTTTATGATTTCTCATAATATATCTGTCTGTTTGGTACATTGTGAAACATTGTAGAAATTAGATGAGTCCTAACAACCCATGATTACACCAACATAGTGGGTGAAGGTAAAGGTTGAGGTGATATGTATGGTTCCATTTGTGTGTATTTAAATTCAAGGCATCTTAATTAGTGACCACATTGTAATGCAGGTAATGTAAAGTGTTGAAATCTATTTGTGAAGAGGAGACTGCAATAGATAAACAACCCATGATTACACCAACATAGTGGGTGAAGGTAAAGGTTGAGGTGATATGCATGGTTCCATTTGTGTGTATTTAAATTCAAGGCATCTTAATTAGTAACCACATTGTAATGCAGGTAATGTAACGTGGAAAATCACTAACTAAAGTGTTGAAATCTATTTGTGAGGAGGAGACTGCAACAGATATCAAAGGTAGAGGCAAAGGTGAATGTGAGTTTTTTTTGTTTTTGCAAATATTCATATATTATCCACTATTCACCTATTTATCTATA
This sequence comes from Pinus albicaulis, assembly GCA_034641835.2. Taxonomy (NCBI): domain Eukaryota; kingdom Viridiplantae; phylum Streptophyta; class Pinopsida; order Pinales; family Pinaceae; genus Pinus; species Pinus albicaulis. The sequence goes on from CM076579.1 coordinate 228,352,442, forward strand.
TATGGTCATCCCTTATTTATTTAGGGTTTCTAATTTTTAATTTTAACTTTTTACATAAGATGTACTATCTAGTGAATAAAATTATTCATAACATCTCACAACAGTTTGTGTTTATTTAGTATTTTTCATAATGTCTTATTGAGTGCAATGCAATGCAGGTAATGGAATGCGAAGAGAATCACGGATTGCCTACTTCTGAGATTGTAGTAGAGTGTAAAGGTAAAGACAATGGTAGAGGTGAGTTCTTTCTTGGTGCAAGAAGAATCACACATTGCCTACTTCTGAGATTGTAGTAGAGTGTAAAGGCAAATGCAAAGGTAGAGGTGAGTTCTTTCTTTGTGCAAAATTTGTGTTTGATTTGTTATGAAATCCTTCTCATTCCAAATACAACAGTTCTCTTCCTTCTTAAAGATTTAGGTTTGATTTCTAGTGCATAAGGTTACTCATAATATTCTTGGTCTCTAATTATGATTTTTCATAAGATATTTTGATATTTTTTCATGTTACAACATTTTGTATCTATTTAATGTTACTCATATTTTTGGTTTGCAGGGTATCTATCCTTTGTTGGCCATCAACGCATTTTGGGGTTGCAAATTGGTGTCTCCATCAACTGTTTCTCTTTTTCTTTTTTTTAATATTAGTTTTGTTTTTTTTTTTTGCAATTGTTGTGATTTTTTTTCTACTCTTGCGTTTTTTTCTTTCACATTTGTGAGCATGGCCATGCTAATTTTTGGTTTGATATAATTTTTCTTCTTCTTTGGTCTCTCTTCTATTTTTCTTACTTTTGTTCTTTTTTTATTTATTTATTTCTTATTTTGGGTTTGGGGGTGAGGGTGGAGCAATTAAAAAAATCATTACGAAGGCTTTCTTACTTTTGTTCTTTTTTATTTATTTATTTCTTTTTTTTGGGTTTGGGGGTGAGGGTGGAGCAATTAAAAAGTCATTACAAAGGCAAAGTGTAGTGCGTGAAGATAATGGAGGTATGTATTAAGGAATATACTTGTTTACTGGTATATAATTTTATTCTTGTTTTAATAATAAGATGTACTTTCTAGTGCATAAAATTATTAATAACATCTCACAATTTTATGTGTATTTAATATTTTTCATAATGTCTTATTGAGTGCAATGCAATGCAGATAATGGAATGTGAAGAATCACGGATTGCCTACCTCTGAGATTGTAGTAGAGTGTAAAGGTGAAGGCAAAGGTAGAGGTGAGTTCTTTCTTGGTGCAAGAAGAATTACGGATTGCCTTCTTTTGAGATTGTAGTAGAGTGTAAAGGTAAAGGCAAAGGTAGAGGTGAGTTCTTTCTTGGTGCAAAATCTGTGTTTGATTTGTTATGAAATCCTTTTCATTTCAAATACAACAGATCTCTTCCTTCTTAACGATTTAGGTTTGATTTCTAATGCATAAGGTTACTCATAATATTCTTGGTCTTTAATTTATGATTTTTCATAAGATATTTTGATATTTTTTTCATGTTACAGCATTTTGTATCTATTTAATGTTACTCACATTTTTGGTTTGCAGGGTATCTTTTGTTGGCCATCAATGCATTTTGGGGTTGCAAATTGGTGTCTCCATCAATTGTTTCTCTTTTCTTGTTTTTTTATACTAGTTTTGTTGTTTTTTTTTGCAATAGTTGTGATTTTTTTTTCTACTCTTGCTTTTTTTTTTTAATTTATTTTTTCTACTCTTGATTTTTTTTTTTTTTTAAATTTCTCATTTGTGAGCATGGCCATGCTAATGTGTGGTTTGATATATTTTCTTCTTCTTCTTTGGTATCTCTTTTATTTTTCTTACTTTTCTTTTTTTAATTTATTTCTTATTTTGGGTTTGGGGGTGAGGGTGGAGCAATTAAAGAAGTCATTACCAAGGCAAAGTGTAGTGGGCAAAGATAATGGAGGTATGTATTTAGGAATATACTTGTTTACTGGTATATAATTTTATTCTTGTTTTAATTTAACTCATTTGTTGCTTCATAATTATCTCATCTATTTAAATTTAAATGCAATGTTGGTTAAGGAAGGTGGAGGAGCACTAATGAAACGATTGAATATCTCAATGTGAGAGAGATGTGGGGCACTATAGCAAAGGTAGAGGCAATGACATAAAGGGTGAGTCATCTTTTGTGATAGAGGGTTAGTTTCTTCTTTTGTTTTTGTTTTTCCACTGCAATGGACATGTATCCATTTTTAGTCCCAACCTTATGTGCAAATCATCTTTCAACACATCCTCAAACCAAGTCATACAACCAATCTCAACTTTATGAGTACTTAAATGTTCGAGAGGGAATGATGGTAATGGAAAAATGCTCAGAAGTAGGCAAAATCAATGAAATTGCATCCCTTTTAAAATACAAAGAAATTTCAACCTCAACTCGTACAAATCTTGAATCTTGCCATTTTCTAGGGATAGGACTTATTTGTATTTGTTTTTCCACTGCAATCAGAAGTAGGCAAAATCAATGAAACTGCATCCCCTTCAAAATACAAAGAAATTTCAACCTCAACTCGTACAAATCTTGAATCTTGCCATTTTCTAGGGATAGGACTTATTTGTTTTTATTTTTCCACTGCAATGAAATTGCATCCCTTTCAAAATACAAAGAAATTTCAACCTCAACTCGTACAAATCTTGAATCTTGCCATTTTCTAGGGATAGGACTTATTTGGTTTTGTTTTTCCACTGCAATGGACCTGTTTCCATTTTTAGTCCCAACCTTATGTGCAAATCATCTTTCAACACATCCTCAAACGAAGTCATACAACCAATCTCAACTTTATGAGTACTTAAATGTTAGAGAGGGAATGATGGTAATGGAAAAATGCTCAGAAGTAGGAAAAATCAATGAAATTGCATCCCTTTTAAAATACAAAGAAATTTCAACCTCAACTCGTACAAATCTTTAATCTTGCCATTTTCTAGGGATAGGAGTTATTGTTCAGAAATAAATTCCATGCCACCTAATGATCTAGATGTTAGTCCAACTTTTTATCTTCTACAGTAGAATGCCTGGGAGTTCTTGCTGTAAATGAAGTATTATTTGCTAAAAATTCCCCTCCAGAGATAAATTTAGATATCGGGCAAAATGGAAGTGATGTAGCCTCCCAGCTCATATTGAAAACAAAAGATTCAATGGATTTAGGATCTCTAACAGAGGATTATGGAAGTGATGTAGCCTCCCAGCTCATATTGAAAACAAAAGATTCAATGGATTTAGGATCTCTAACAGAGGATTTTGAAGAGAATGGAAACATCCAAATTCATTATGGTTCTAATAATTTTTCTGTTACAAATATGGATAGTTCCTATATTAATGTGGGTGATTGTGCCTCCATAGTTAAGAGTACTTCTGTTCTTGATTTGCCTAGATAGAGAGAAAGTTCAGATCTTTCTCTGTCAGTGGGTACCTGCCTATCACTTGTAGACACTGACAATGATAATTTTATTCATGAAACATCATTTGTTCCTTCCATGGATATTTGAATGAAGACACCATTCCAGCTTCAAAGAGTTTTCAATGACAGCTTCAGAGCATTATTTCAAAAGATCAATGACAACAATTTTCCTCAACTTACAAAACATTTCTTGAATCAAACTCAGCCTCATGTATTGATACTCAATGTAGTAAAAGTTAAAACACATGTTAATGTACCGCTTAAATAAGCGACATCTGCTGTCCAACTACAATGTGAAAAACCAATCATAAAAGGAAGTTAAATGCATGCACCAAGAAACTAGAGAATCTTCCTTTGCATATTATGGCTGCAAAGTTTGTGGGAACATGACAGTTAGCCTTGTAGGGTGGTTAAACCCTACAATATAACATCCTAAAACATATCTAGTGGGAAATTGCTCTCATGGATCTTTGGAAGTGCCTGTATTGCATTCTTTAGATGAAAATACTTAGTTTTTGGAGCCCATAATGAGGCAACATGAAATTAGTTCAAAAATATCATCATCTATGGTCATCTCCTGGATAAGTTCAGCCCAAATAAAAAAAATTAAACAAGGAATTGACGCCATGCAAACATTCGTTGAATATGGATTCAGAAAATGGAGTCTTTAGAAAGCTGTTGTCACCAATCTCAAAAAGAAGTGGGAGTTCTATTACCTGGAACATGAACCGGATCTTGAAAGGCTACCTTAGAAAGCTGCTGTCACCAATCTCCTGAATCAAAAAAATTAAACAAGGAATTAATGCCATATTCAAACATTCGTTGAATATGGATTTAGAAAATGGGGTCTTTAGAGAGTTGCTGTCACCAATCTCAAAAAGAAGTGGGAGTTATATTACTTGGAAACATGAACCGGGTCTTGAAAGGCTACCTTTAGAAAGCTGCTGTCACCAATCTCAAAAAGAAGTGGCAGTTCTATTACCTGGAAACATGAGCCGGATCTTGAAAAGCTACCTTTTACTACACCAGAGATACAGTGTAGTCATCCAAGTGCATTAACTTCAGCTACTCATCATTTGATTCATGCTAGGATTGATTTCCATATTGTAACTTTTCTTTGAACGAGTCTGAAAAGGCTTTTGTAGCTGAAAAATGGAAAGTCAACAACTGTGGTAGAGAAGGTTTTGACTGGTTGTACACATTTCATTCTGGTCGTGATAATAAGACAATTTTAAATCTTAAAAAAAGACAAAATTAAATTGGTAACCTCAAAGGACGAGCATGTTCTTGATCCTGTGGGACACATGATAGTCACCAGCTCGTTATGCCCTGAGATTAACAGTTTTGGGAGCATGTTCTTGATCTTGTGGGACACATTATAGTCAGTAGTTCATTATGCCTTGAGATTAACACTGTTGGTAGCTTAGAAATTGCCGTGGAAACTGAATTTGTTCTATTTAAACATTGAACATATCAAAGAGAGACCTACGAGACAAACATGTTCAACAGAGAATAACATTCTATTTCCTGATCAGTCAGACCATACGAGTATTCCAAACAGAAACTGTGGTGATTCTTGTTCTATATCAATAACATCGTCTAGTCCAATTGCCGACAATACTAGTTAGTTTTGTCCTAACCTATGTGGCCTCAACTAAATAGGTCATCAAGAACAAAATGTTGGACTTAAGTTTGAATCAACCTTCACAACAAAGACACAGTGAATTCTTTCATTCCAGTCTCATGTCTCGATTTGTAGATGGAAATGCAGTTTGTGTGGAGAACTAGGGTAGTTGGGGTATCTCAGATGCCGAACTTCGTCTATCTCAGCCATTTTCTCCTCATCTGGAATTGATAGCTACAGTGATCATAGAGACAAACTATGAACAGTGGAACTGACAAAGACACTGTTTGAAAGAATCCAGGGGGAACGGGTCCTGAAATTTCTTGACAAAAGCCCTCATAATTCAAAGTCAATACATTCACATGATCAAGATGACCCTTGCAAGTCAGAATGCAACAATAATTTCACTATCAGCCCTACCCCAATTTCAACACGATGCCGATAAAAATGCTATTATGATGGCCCTCCCAAGAATGATTGGACTGAATTTCAACTTACAGTTCAGTCTTTCCATTACTTGTAAACATGGATATTTTCAATTTTGAGGGTTTATATGTTCCTTCATTATAAAGGAAAGTGTGTTTTTTAATGCTCCAGATGTTATTAACAAACGTGGTTTATGTTTTGCAGGTCAGGCATTGTGCTATTGAACAAAATCTATGGCCATTTTGATGACTTATGATGGGACTTGTTGCAACAAATAGTCCATGCCCAATGATATCAAAATCTTCTATTCATGAAAAAGAAACAGGGTTCCGTATAAAGGTGGAAGCCTCTCAAATTAGTCTTCCTGAGAAAAAGGTGAAAGCTATCGTTGAGAAACTGGCTAGGGATAGGCCACTAAAAGAACCACCAATTTGTATATTTTCAGGACGTAATCTGGGTATCTCTCATCTCAAGCGTTCTTGTGGTAATATACCATTGAAAATAAGACGTCCTAACATTTCTGCCCAGAAAGTGCACGGTGAAGATGTTTTGGAAGTGATAAAGGTTTCTGCTTATCAATGTACTTCAAAGAACATTAAGACAAAACGATGGCAAGGAGCTGGAACAAAGTTAAAGAGGACAAGGATATGGAAGCAACAAAATGTAATGGTGAGAGCTTGTATTTTTCAATCTTGTACATTTCTTTTATTCCTATCATATAACTTGAATTGCAAAAAAGTGCTCTTAAGACATTGTGTTATCATTTTGCAGATTCATGGAAAGCTCATGTCATGGTTGTAACTGTCTGTGCTCTGAATGGTTGACTCTCCTGAATGGTTGGCTCTCCTGCTTGTCAGTTGTCCTCGTGCAAGTTTACTCCATACTTATTAAAGTCATCCATCACAGTATTATATTTCATTGGTCGATAAAACTGCTATTATGATGGCCCTCCCAAGAATGATTGGACTGAATTTCAACCTATTCCTTACAGTTCAGTCTTTCCACTACTTGGAAACATGGATATTTTCAATTTTGAGGGTTTATATGTTGCTTCATTGTGAAGGAAAATGTGTTTTTTAATGCTCCAGATGTTATTAACAAACGAGGTTTATGTTTTGCAGGTCAGGCATTGTGCTATTGAACAAAATCTATGATCATTTTGACGACTTATGATGGGACTTGTTGCAACAAATAGTCCATGTGCAATGATATCAAAATCTTCTATTCATGAAAAAGAAAGAGGAGGGTTTAGTATAAAGATGGAAGCCTCTCAAATTAGTCTTCCTGAGAAAAAGGTGAAAGCTATTGTTGAGAAACTGGCTAGAGACAGGTAACTAAAAGAACCACCAATTTGTATCTTTTCTGGACATAATCTGGGTATCTCTCATCTCAAGCATTCTTGTGGTAATATGCCATTGAAAATAAGACGTCCTAACATTTCTGCCCAGAAAGTGCATGGTGAAGATGTTTCGGAAGTGATAAAGGTTTCTGCTTATCAATGTACTTCAAAGAACTTCAAGACAAAATGATGTCAAGGAGCTGGAACAATGTTAAAGAAGACAAGGATATGGAAGCAATAAGATATTAAATGTGAAGTGAAACCTGTAGTGCATATCAAACAAAACCTGCCAAAAGTGGCTGAGAATATTATGGGTGAAGAATCTTCTGAAAATTGTCAAAGTAGCACAACAGAGAAGGGACAAGAGTTTGAAGACACTACAGAATTAGATTTAAAGTCATATCACTCTCCTAAAAGCACGGAAACAGGAGAGACATTTCAGGAAAGTGATGTGCATTTTGGAGAAGAGGACTGGTCTAATTTGCCTAAAGTGGTGTAACAGTGAAGGAGATGCAGAAGGTGACATGACCTTTCACTCGTCATCAACTTTGGAATTGTCAAATTTCTCCCGTAGGAGTGAAGCTAGGTCTTTTTCTGGGAGGGAGAATGAGCCATCAGTTTCCATTTAATCTTCTCTGGGCTCAACAGATGCTTCCATTTTCAGTCCCAACCAAAATATGTGCAAGTCATCTTTTTCAGCCGCGCATTTACATTTACAGAAACAGGTTGATATCTCAAGTCATGATGACAGAAATATTTCCAGCACATCGTCAAACCAAGTCATACAACCAATCTCAACTTTATGAGTACTTAAATGTTCCAGAGGGAATGATGGTAATGACAGAATGCTCAGAAGCATGCAAAATCAATGAAATTGCATCCCTTTTAAAATACAACGAAATTTCACCCTCAACTCGTACAAATCCTGAATCTTGCCATTTTCCAGGGACAGGAGTTACTGTTCAGAAAGTCAGTTCCATGCCACCCAATGAACTAGATGTTAGTCCAACATTTTTACATTCTACCGAAGAATGTCCTGGAGGTCTTGATGCAAATGAAGCATTATTAGCTAAAAAATTCCACTCTAGAGATAGATTCAGATTCAATGAATATAGGATCTCCTCTAACAGAGGCTTTTGAAGAGAATGGAAACATCCAAATTGATGATGATTGTAATGATTTTTCTGTTACAAATGTGGATAGTTCCTATATTAATGTGGGTGATAATGCCTCCATAGTTAAGAGTACTTCTGTTCTTGATTTACCTATACAGGGAGAAAGTTCAGATATTTCTGTGTCAGTGCGTACCTGCCTATCACTTGTAGACATAGATCATAATAAGTGTATTCATGAAACTTCATCTGTGCCTTCCATGGATATTCGAAACACCATGTCTTCAAAGAGTCACCAATTCAAGCTTCAGAGCATTATTTCAAATGATCAATGGCAACAGTTTTCTTCTACCGAGGAAACATTTATTTCTTGAATCAGACTCAGCCTCATGGATTGATCCTCAATGTAGTAAAAGGCATGTTAATGTACCAGTTAAATCAGTGGCATCTACTGTCCAGTTGCATGTTAAAAATCAAACATAAAAGGAAGTTCAATACATGCACCGAGTAACTGTGTGAATAGAAAAACTAAGAGCCTCAGTTTCAGTAGCTGCCATATCATCCAATACAAACTAGAGAATTTTCCTTTGAATATTATGGCTGCAAAGTGTGTGGGAAAATGACAGTTAGCCCTGTAGGTGGTTAAATCCTACAGTAAAACATACTGAAACATATCTAGCGGGAAGCTGCTCTCATGGATCTTTGGAAGTGTCTGCTTTGCATTCTTTAGATGAAAATACTAGTATTTGGAGCCTAGAAAGAGCCAGCATGAAATTAGTTCAAAAAAACCATCATCTATGGTCATCGCCTGGATACGTTCAGCCGAGGTCAAAAAAATTAAATAAGGAATTAATGCCATTCAAACATTCGTTGAACATGGATTTAGAAAATGGGGTCTTCAGAAAGCTGCTCTCACAAATCTCAAAAAGAAGTGGCAATTCTATTACCTGGAAACATGAACCATATCCTATTGCTACACCTGAGACAGAGCGAGGTCGTCCAAGTGTATCAGCTTCACCTACTCATTCTTTGTGAATGATTTCACAGGGTATTCTTCACTGTTCGTTCAAGTATGGATTTCCATTTTATAGCTTTTCTTTCAAGGAGTCTGAAAGGCTTTTGTAGCCAAAAAGTGGAAAGTCCACAACCGTGGCAGAGAAGGTTTTGACTGGTTGTACACATTTCATTCTGGTCCTGATGATAAGACAATTTTGAATCTTTTGATAAAAAACAAGAATAAATGGGTAGCCTCAAAAGACGAGCGCTTGATGATCTTGTGGGACACATGAGAGTCACCAGTTCATTATGCCATGAGATTAACAGTTTTGGTAGCTTGAAATTGCTGTGGAAACTGAATTTGTTCTATTTGGTGTAGACATTGAACATATCAAACAGAGACCTGCTAGATTCAACAGAGAATAGCATTCTTGTTCCTGATCAGTCTGACCATACGAGAATTCCAAACGGCAACTGTGGTGATTCATGCTCTACATCAATAACATCCTCTAGTCCAATTGCCGACAATACTAGTTTTGTCCCAAGCTATGTGGCCTCAACTAAACAGGCCATGAAGAACCTGACGTCGGACTTACGGTTGAGTCGGCCTTCACAACAAATAAACAGCGAATTCTTTCAATCCAGTCTGATTTTTCGATCTGTAAATGGAAACACAGTTTGTGGAGAACTGGGGTAGTTGGGGTATGTCAAGACTTGGATGCCGAACTTTGTCTATCCCAGCCATTTTCTCCTCATCTGGAATTGACAGCTATAGTGATCAGTGGAACTGACAATGACACTGTTTCAAAGAATCCGGGGGGATGGGGACAGAAATTTCTGGACAAAAGCCTTCATAATTCAAATTCAATACATTCACATGATCAAGATAACTCTTGCAAGTCAGAATGCAGCAATAATTCCGCAATGAGCCCTACCCCAAGTTCAGCAGGATGTGCTTTTGATGACCAGTCTCCAGTCTCCAGGTGAAGGACTTGGAAGCTGTCACTTTTGTAAAAGGCAATGCAAGACAAGTAGGCTGTAGGGCCAGCAGACATACATAGTTTGCCAAAAATTAAATCAAGTGGACCTTCACCTGATTGAAAGGTGGAGACTCGGTGGCAGGTGTGATTGTGGTGGATGGGATATGGGTTGTGCACTCACCTTACTTCACAATCGGAAACAAAGAAGGAACAGCGACTTAATTGAGACCAATTCAAAGGCAGAGGGTTTCTATTCATTATATGTGCTTTCTAAGGTATTGTATCTGGGAACCAACCATTTTGATTTTAATTATGTAGAGTGCCAGAGTGTTATGTTACGGGTCTTCAACATCCATATCCTTTTCTCCTGTTTTTTTCCCTCTGAAAATACCGGGAAGTTTGACATTCTGTAACTCCTATCTGAATTTTTTGTTCATGTGGGACATTATGTGAATTACAGGGAGAAAGGGAAGATACACCCGCATGAAAAATGACAGCAGTTGCCGACGGTCTGTATTGTGTTTGTTTTCAATCACAATTGAAAACCTCACAGCAGAGAAGAGATCCTCATTCCTCCTGGCATGCATAATAATAACAATAATAATAATAACTGATTGCAGTTGGTACCAAAAGGAAAAGAAATGAGCCCTGGGTTACCTTGGGGACGAGCAGGGAGGATATCAAATTTATTACCAAAAGCAAAGAAAGAGCACTGGGCACCTTGGGGACGAGCAGGGAGGATATCAAATTTATTCCTAGATAGAGGTGTGCATTGTACTGTAAAGTTTTGTCAGTCAATTTGTGGATATTGGGCTTTAGGTTGAAGTTGTTGTCATCCATGGTCCCCTATTGTGGTCTGGGTACATGGAAGAGCTTGTCATCCAAATGCTAAAAGCAAGCCAAATGTATATTCAACGATGGCCATGTTGCGGGTCTTACAACTTCCGCATCGGTATTGGTTGGCAAGATGTAAAGGTTATGATTTGTGAACAGAAATAAGTAAATTATATTGTTTTTGATCAATTAAATTTCATCAATTCCTCGCAAATCTTTCTGGTCTGCTTAAAGGTTCAAGGTCTTTACACCTAAGTTTTCTTATGTTTTTTAAAATACCCCATAAAATAAGTAAGGATACCAAGCACTTTTTGGATACTGTAGAAACTGCTTTATATCATATTTCCGAACAATACAATTTTATTGCTGTACATTACCCATTTCAACGTCCTTGTGGCCCTTTTATTTGTACGTTGTAGCTTCAACTTTTGTGATTTTAAAACCTGATTTGTTCAATTGTGTTAAGGCAAATTGGATGAGAGCTAGAGTGCACTGTACTATTACACCAGTTTCTTAGTTCTTCTCTATACAAACACCGATTCTTTGTGTGTTGCTATTTGTGAACTGGTACTTCAGTTTGCTTGCTTGCTTGCTTATCTGGCATATTGTTGATACTTGTAATTAGCTTCTTAGTTCTTCTCTATACAACCACCAATTCTTTGTGTGTTGCTATTTTTGAACTGGTACTTCGTTTTGCTGGCTTATCTGGCATATTGTTGATACTTGTAATTAGCAACTTATGCAACTTATGTGCATACTTGCTTATCTGGCATATTGTTGATACTTGTAATTAGCTTCTTAGTTCTTCTCTATACAACCACCAATTCTTTGTGTGTTGCTATTTGTGAACTGGTACTTCGTTTTGCTGGCTTATCTGGCATATTGTTGATACTTAACTTATGTGCATACTTGCTTATCTGGCATATTGTTGATACTTGTAATTAGCTTCTTAGTTCTTCTCTATACAACCACCAATTGTTTGTGTGTGTTGCTATTTGTGAACTGGTACTTTGTTTTGCTGGCTTATCTGGCATTTTGCTGATACTTGTAATTAGCAACTTATGTGCAGTTCCAATCAAATTACCCACAACCGCTTCATTCTTCTTATATAGCAGCGCAGCTCTGTCACAGTTTGCAACTGCTTCATTCTTCTTATATAGTAGCAAGCTCTGTCACAGTTTGGTATTTAGAAGTTCAGTGCAAAGTACTTTCTGTCACAGTTTGCAACTGCTTTATTCTTCTTATATAGTAGCGCAGCTCTGTCACAGTTTGGTATTTAGAAGTTTAGTGCAAAGTACTTTTATATTTTTATCTTTGCACTTTTATATTTTTATATTGAGAAAAGAGTATGCTATACTGTCCACCTAAAACACCATCGAATTTCCAATCAGGAATATATATGTTTCCAATCAGTGGTGAATACTATATATTCATTGTCAGTAATATATATACTATATAATCAGTAATATAATTTTAATATTCATTGTCAGTAATATATATACTATATAATCAGTAATATAATTTTAATACTATATAGTCATGGTCAGTAATATATATATACTATATAATCAGTAATATAACACCTAAAACACCATCGAATTTCCAATCAGGAATATATATGTTTCCAATCAGTGGTGAATACTATATATTCATTGTCAGTAATATATATACTATATAATCAGTGATATAATTTTAATACTATATAGTCATTGTCAGTAATATATATATACTATATAATCAGTAATATAATTTTAATACTATATAGTCATTGTCAGTAATATATATATACTATATAATCAGTAATATAATTTTAATACTATATAGTTATCGTCAGTAATATATATATACTATATAATCAGTAATATAATTTTAATACTATATAGTCATTGTCAGTAATATATATATACTATATAATCAGTAATATAATATATGTGGTGAATAATATTATATATGTGGTGAATATTATATAGTCAGTGTAAGTGCTTAAATTTATTTATTTCAATATATATATATATATATATATATATATATATATATATATATATATATATATATATGGTGAATATTATATAGTCATTGGAAATGCTATATATATGGCTTAAATTTATTTCAATATATATATATATATATATATATATATATATATATGGTGTGAATATTATTTTATCATTGTATGTGGTGAATATTATTTTATCATTGTATGTGGTGAATACTATTTTTATCATTGTAAGTGTTTAAATTTATTTCAAAATATGTGTAGAAATTTTATAGAAAATTTATTTCGTGGAAATGTTATAGAAAAGATAGTTATCATCGTAATTGTGTATGTGGTAAATACCATATAGTCATTTTATGTATTTTAATCATCAATGTGGTGAATATCATATACATAAATCAGTAATATTTATGTATGTGGTGAATACCATATAGTCATTTATGTATTTATGAATTTCCAATCAGTAATATTTATGTATGTGGTGAATACCATATAGTCAATTTATGAATTTTCAATCAGTAATATTTATGTATGTGGTGAATACCATATAGTCATTTATTTATTTATGTGAATATTATATATAGTCATTGTATATTTTATGTATGTGGTGAATACTATATAGTCATTGTATATTTTATGTATGTGGTGAATACTATATAGTCATTGTAGACTGACTATTTCACTATAAAATAAATGACTATAATTTCTACAAAATGACTATGTGGTGGATACCATATAGTCATTTATTTTATAGTGAAATTAATAAATTATAGTATTTATTTTATAGTCATTGTAGAAATTAATTGTAGAAATTACTCATAGTGAAATTAATTATAAAGTATGAGTCTTAGTTTTTATTTTATCACAAGTTGTAGTTTGTTTCTTAGAATTAATTAGGAAAACAAAATGATGTATAAAAAATAATATTCTAAGCTCCTCAAAGTGTGACTTGGCAACATGCTATTCATACACTCATGGATCACATTTTTCAACCTATTACTCATAGTTTACAGAAATAATGAGATTCCTCATAGTCAAATTAAAATGTTTGTTTTTAGTTTTCGTTTTCATTTTATGACAAGTTGAAATTTGCTTAAAGTGATTTATAAAAACAAAAAAAATAGAAAAATGAATATTCTAAGCAAAGTGCATTTTGGCATAGACATGCTATTCACACAATATGGATCACATGGATGCTTATCAATTTATCACATCATATGGTCACAACCTTAAAGGGTGATATTGCAATAGAGGAATTATGTGTTGTGGATCCACCATCCAATCATATTCTTTTTACCAATAAAGCAATAACTAAATCAATACTTTTTCACTCTCATCATTTAGTCCACATTCATGTTGAAAATCTAGTTGATTAATGGTCTAACCATGACACTTAAGAAGAGCATGCTTCCCAATATTTCAAAAGGTTTATGTCATAATGCAACATCCTCTTGTTGTTTTGTGCTAAGGTTTGTGTTAGTTATTCTTAATAAACCACCTCATTTCCAAATGATGTTGAGGTTATTACGTGTATGACAAAAATATATGCATGTTATCAATTGCAACATGGTAACATGGTAAGGCCTTACAATAGTGACCCAATAAACAAATTGATTATGTTAGCTAAACATAATCGTTTTGAAAAAGTATATAGTGCAATAATGTGACCAAGTATGGTGAATGAAGCAATAATTTTAGATTAAACTTATTTAAAGTAGTGGTATTGGTAGTGACATTAAAGACAAAACTTATTTAAAATAAAAAATGGTAATGGATATGGGGATAAGCCAATATTAGGGAGAAATGGAATTCATGCATATGAAACATTTGAAATTCAACCATTCATTGTTTCAATATTTGGATAAATAAAAAACAATAAAACCAAATAATACTCAAAAGATCATAATTTTGGTATTCATCTATTCAAAACATCATAGTTTTGATATTTTTAATAAATAAAAAACCATATAATACTCAAAATCATAATTTTTGGTATTCATCTATTGAAAACATCATTATTTTGATATTGTCTTCTAATGTCATTTTAATGTGTTATTATCGATACTTTTTTTATTTGGTTATATTAAACATTTGACATTTTTGAAATGAATTTATAAATTTAATATATTTGAATTCACAAAACATTAATATGCATGATTATATTAAAATATTAACTTTATTTATGCATAATTACTATTAAAAAATTAACTTTAACACAGTTTTCTAACCTACTTCACTACTTCAATTTAAGTTTGATAATAATAATAAATTCTTCTTCAATTTTAAGTTTGATAATAATAATATAGTGTAATGTTGACTTGATAGCTCATTTCAACAAGCACCGAACCAATTGTAAAAATCTAATATAAAATTGTTGTGATGCAATCTCTTAAATAACTCACTTAACAAAATTCAAATTCAAAACATAAATTTCAATAAAATTCCTTGAAAGTTAAACGGTAAGATATAAAATAAAAATGTTTCCACGATACATTGTTTATATTATATAATAAAATTACAAATAATATTTTTACAATATCTTTAACTATTTCACAATAATTAAGACATCCAATGGAAATCATGCAAGCTTTTAACATTGCTCATAATTAATATTATATAATAAAATTACAAATAATTGCTAATAGTTGGGTGGTAATTTCTTTTTAGGGTTTCTTCTACATAATTTCTTAACATTGTTCATAATTAATATTATATAATAAAATTGCAATTATTCTTTTTAGGGATTTCTGTACATAATTTCTTAACATTGCTCATAATTAATATTATATAATAAAATTACAAATAATTGCTAATAGTTGGGTGGTAATTTCTTTTTAGGGATTCCTCTACATAAATTTTGTGGTTTCTTTTAGGGAATAAATAAATTCTATTTCCTCCTAAGAGAAATTAATAAGTAGCTCAAGTCTAATATGTAATTATAATTATAATGAGAATATAATGACATATTCTTATTTTACAATGCATAACATTGTATAAAAGCATCATCATTCAAATATTGTAAAGTTATTCTCTTTACATGGTATTACCATTCTCATATATTGATATTATTTACAATGGCAAAAAAACAAAGCAAAAAAAATATAATTTTTCTATACATACCCTTTATACAAAGCCTTTTATTAAATCTACCATTTTTTGAAAGGGTTTTGAAACCTTATAAGAAAATCATGCTTTGGCATAAGAGTATCATCATTCAAATATTTAAAATATTTCTCTTTACATAGTATACCATTCTCATGCACACATTATTTACATGTAACAGCAATGGCAACAAGAAACAAAAAGTGTACATTTTTTCTCATACTCTTTATACATAGCTTTTTGTTTTCATTTTTGAAAGAGATTTTGAGATATTATAGACAAATGATCTTGGCTAGCTATATATAAGGATACTTAGTATTTGTGCATTAAAAACTGTATGTTTAATACCTACCTAAGCAGATATCAGAAAATAACCACAAAGAAATTTGCAACAATATATGACCATCAATTGAAAGGTTGCAACAATATGTGCATTATCACATCAGCACAACTAGCCCATGTTCATCTCTCCCCTAAGCAAGTCCATCAAAAATAAACCACAAAGGCTGCAACAATATATGCATTATCGCATCAATTGAAAGGTTGCAACAATATGTGCATTGTCACATCAACAACTAGCCCATGTTCATCTCTCCCCTAAGCAAGTCCATAAAAAACAAACCATAAAGACTGCAACAATATATGCATTATCGCATCAATTGAAAAAAGGCTGCAACAATATATGCATTATCGCATCAATTAAAAGGCTGCAACAATATGTGCATTATCACATCAATTGAAAGTTTTTTCTGTAAATATCTGTAATATGTGCATTATCACATCAATTGAAAGTTTTTTCTATAAACATCTGTATCAATATGTTTAAACAATAGTGTCATCAAACAAGAAATTTTATGGATTAAATTGCAGAGATGTTTTTTCTATAAACATCTGTATCAATATGTTTAAACAATAGTGTCATCAAACAAGAAATTTTATGGATTAAATTGCAGAAACAATATGTTTACCATAAAAAGTGACGACTTAGCCCGAAAATTAAATCACATGCCAAAAAAGCCATCGTTGAGTCAACTGCAAAAACTCATGTATAATTAATGTTCTCAATTTAATTACTTCAATCTCAGCTCCAATAGTCTTCAACCCAAAACCGATGATTCAGTAAATAATTATAAATAATTATAATATTTCCAACCCTGGCAAAGGGTATGCATAAACCAGTTTGTCTGAATGCACATGAACATATGAAAAAAACTCATGCATAAACCAGTTTGTTTGAATGCACATGAACATATTAAAAAAACTCATGTGGTGCAAGGAAGAGTTTCAAAAATAGAAACTGAGAAACCCTCAGAAAGAACATTCATAAATTATGCTCCAATGACAGACTTTCAATTTTTACATGACCCAGAAAGAAAAAATTGGGAACAGGGTTGCACCTAGATACTCATTTTCATTTACATATCATTTACATTTGCTGAACAATATCTTATGAAGATTATTCATGGTATTCTTGTAAATAAAGAGTCCACTTCAAATTGTTCCTATGTTTCCATTGAATTACCTTGAGGGTGGTGCCAAACCTTGGTTACTTAATGATGGATTTAATCCGACAATCCCATTATCTGGGGGAGGTCCAACACCCCATTTCCCTTCTTACTCTGAAGGGAAATAACATGAACTCCATATGTTTTTCCAAGAACAAATTGATTCGGTTTGGATGGATGTGATGCAACGATTGGAGAATAGGCATTACTGCTGAATAAATAACCAAACAATAAATTAATTTGTAATATGCCTTGTCAAAATCCAAATATATAACATGAACTCCATCTGTTTTTCCAAGAGAAAATTTATTCGGTTCGGATGGATGTGATGCAACGACTTGAGAATAGGCATTACTGCTGAATAAATAACCAAACAATAAATTAAATCATAATATGATTTGTCAAAATCAAAATCTATAACATGAACTCCATCTATGTTTCCAAGACCAAATTGATTCAGTTCGGATGGATGTGATGCAACGACTGGAGAACATGAATTGCTGCTGAATAAATAAGTAAACAATAAATTAAATCATAATATGCCTTGTCAAAATCCAAATCTAAAAAAATAGATGTATCAACCATAATGAAATGAAAGAGTCCATTTACCTATTCATTCCCGATGGTAAATATGCAGAAGGTGCAATGGGGCTGTGAGCCGTCAATATTTCTACGTCAAACACTCCAATTGCACTATCAAAAAAGCCCAGAAGCTCGCATAAACTAGGACATTGTCGCATGATTATAAGGAACTTGAAATAGGGGCAGATATTCTACATAAAGCACTCCAACTGCACTATCACAGAAGCTCAGAAGCTCGCAAAAACTAGGACGCTATCACATGAGTATATGGCACTTGAAATAGGAGCAGATATTCTGCTTCAAACACTCCAAATGCACTACACAGAAGCTCAGAAGCAATCAAACACTCCAACTGCACTACATAGAAGCTCAAAATATCGCATAAACTAGGACGTTGTCATATGAGTATATGGCACTTGAAATAGGAGAAGATAGGGGATCATAAGGAGACCACTGCAAATGAAACCACATAACAAGGTCATCCAATCAGATACAGAAGGTAAGTGACATTTTATTATTTTCTATTTTTAACTTCAACACTACTTACAAGTACTTACATAGCACAAGTGCTCCAACTTTCCAACTTTCTCTTGTCCCACCCATCTATGCCCCAGGAATATAATTGCTAAAAGACGTGGTTGTGAGTACATTTACATTTCTAATCTGTAAATCATGGAGTCAGAATATATTTAATAATAAAAGAAACCATATACCTGGGCATCAACTCCAAAAAAGAACAACACATTGAAAAACATGTGAAAAGGCCCAGGTGAAAATGCCAGGCCTGTGATTTTCTTTTGGTGGCCCTTAAAGGTGAGTAAAAGGGACCAATAAAGAAAAATGATAAGGATTGAAAGAGATATTCACAGGCAACACCTCATCAACTCGAACATTGTATATTTGAATTGATGAATCCTCCATGCCAATTGCAATGATGTTATTGTCCTGAGGGTGGAAAACCAAAAAGTGGCTACAAGAGGAGGTGGCATAAAATTTGTCATGACCTGAATCACTAATTAGCATCCCATGAAACTAGTGATTTAGATAGATTTGGAGCCTTTGGATTGAACATTGGACAAGAACCTTATAGAGTAGCTGAACCCCATTACCCACATAATTTGAAAGTTGAAGGTGAGACATCAGAAAATAAACCCTAAACATTAAAGTGAAACTGGTCTTTAGGTAAAAGGTTCTCTTACCTTAAATGTCATCATATTGAATAAGGAGACCGTGCCACATGAATCAGGCGAAACACGATATATCCGTCAAATGGTTCTCTCCATGTTCGTATTCGCCTTTAGATTTTTACCTTCACCCTTCATCACCAAGTCCACTAGAAGCCATTAGCTAGAAGGAATCTGGAAGCCTTCAACTTTTGCCAGAAGCATGTAAACAGTTAACAGATAATATATAAAGTTAACAAAAGCATGTAACCAGGAATCGTAGGCCCTTACCCCTTTTTCTAGAAGCCATTAGCCAGAAGGAATCCGGAAGCTTTCACCTTTTTCCAGAAGCATGTAAACAGTTAACAAATAATATATAAACAATTAACAAAAGCATGTAACCAGGAACCATAGGCCCTTACCCCTTTTTCCAGAAACCTGTAAACAATTAACAGATAATCTATAATCTCTTACCGCAATCCATAAGCCTATAGACATAACCTTTCAACAGGAGCCTCTCAGTAGAAGTCATTCACCAGGAAGGAACCTCAAACCTAGCAACAAAAGAATCCTGGTAAAATAGAATCAACAAAAAGATTAGAAAGGTTGGCTGCCCAGTTTGGATGCCTATTCAAAAGTTTTTTCTCTATTCTGTTCTCCCAATTGCGATAACTATGGGTTTACAGTCCAAAAGTGACAGGCAGTACCTAAGGATCTCTCCACGGAAGGATATATCTACATCTAGTAATTGTACAAAAATGAAAGGTTTTTATGACCTTTCGGGTGAATAAAAAAGAAGCAAACAACAACTAATAAAGAACCCCACCTTTCCAGATGGATTCCGGTCACTCCGTGACCATTTCCATAGCTTATGGACATCGAAATTGGTGTATATCAGTTTTACCACCTGCAAGAAATAGCACATTACTTGTTTGGATCAATATCGACAGAATTTGTAGAACATAAAGTTGTAAAGTATGTCAACCTTTAGTGTTTTCTATAATAGAGGGATGATTGCATCCTTGCTCGCATGCATTCTGTCAGGCAACTTGAGGGACCTACTCTCACCCGAACCAGTGACCTCAGTTAATTTCCAGTTCTTGATCTTCTCTGTGACCTCATCTAGAAGCCTTCATTTAACATCTGGGTATGATTGTATGTCTATACTACTCTGCACACATGTTGTCTCGAGTGTTGCATAATTGTTAGAATTCATTGATCATATCATAGTATTCGTATAGAATATATGCCAAAATAATGGATAATAGAGCATGTTTCCTATTCCTATAAAAGATATGCCAAAATAATGGCTAATAGAGCATGTGAAAGGGGAAAAGAACAAATTCCTATGCTATATGGAAACTTGAAGCAAAAATATCTGGACTCTTGAGTGTAAGTTGCACCATTGGGCAAGAACTGAGAAGATGGTCTATGGTTTCACCATTGGGCAAGAATTGAGAAGATGGTCTGTGGTTTCCCTTTCTGCTTGACAGAGTGAACACCGAGATGGACCTGACATTCCCCTTTTCTGTAAATTTTCCCAAGTGAGAATCCTGTTGTGACTGACTAACCATAAGAAGTATTCCACCTTTGGCTAGTGTTTCAAAGCCCAGATTTTTTTCCATAGAGGTCGAGTCGCACAATTTGCTTGTTGGGATTGAATATAATAACCTTCTTTTATGGTGAATTGCCCTATTGTCAGATATCCCCATCTAAGTATGTTTGGTCCTAAGACTTGTCTAATTTTCCTGGTTTTCAGTTCTTTGGCTAAGTTGTCCCATTGTTGCGTTTCTGGAGCTGTCGGCCAATGTGTTTTGTCTTTCCATTTCCTCCACTCATCATTGTTATTCTGGCACCAGTAGTTTTGAAGGAGTCGATTATTGGGAGTGTTCGTATATAAAAAAATTTCCCCCAAGTCAAGTCGACTGAAAAGTTTATCCTGCTGTTGCCAAGAGTCTTCCCAAAAAAGCGCTGTACCTCCTTCCTTTACCTCCCAAAAGCTGTGTGACTAGATTAAATGGCGATTCGTAAGTATTTTAGAATATAAAATCTATTAGTTTTATAATTTTTTTAAATTTTAATAATAGAAATCTAATTTTTTAAATTTTATTATAATTTTTAAAATTTTAATAATATAAATCATTTAAAAAAAAAATTTATTATAAGCATTTTAGAATATAAAATCTATTAGTTTTATAATTTTTTTTTTTAAATTTTAATAATATAAATCTAATTTTTAAAATTTTAATAATATAAATCTAATTATAAAGTAAGTATTTTAATTTATACTTTATACTATTGTACTTATTATTTTTTCCATTATTTTTATTTTAGTTTACGTAAAACTTATAAAAAAATTATAACGTTTGCACTCGCGTTACCTTAAAAACCATAAAAGTTTTGCAATAGAAGGGTTGGCATTTCTCGTTCTCTAGACTAATACAAAATGTTCGTAACGACACCATTCTTAATTTGTGAAGTTCGCACTGAAAAGAGATTGGTGATTTTTTTATCAATGGCAAAATTTTAAATTTATTTTAATGTGTGAGAAAACTAATCGATTATTATTATTTTCATCAATTGAAATGAACTTCAAAATTTTGCAGTGTACCAAGCATAATAATTTTGACAATAAATCCAAAATGAGATACCATGTAAACCTGTAAAATTGCATCAACAGAAGTAGGGTTCACCCGCTCCGAGCAAGTGATTCACCATTGCTGAGCTAGGGACTACCATCACAGAACAAGGGTTTAGCAGCAGAAGGGAAATGCAGAGCTAGGGTTTTCAGCGACCATCCAAAAGACTGAGCTAGGCTTCTCACAAAGCAGTGGTGGATTTGAAGTAGGATTTTCACAAGCCTGCATCCGCCAAAAACCTAGAAGCCAAAATTCAAAAAACTCACCAACATGGCAACAAAACTAGGGATCACCGACCCCGAATAAGAGATTCACCATCGCTGAGTAAGGATCACCATCGCCGAGCAAGGGCTTCGCAGAGGTAGGGAAAACTCGGAGCTAAGCTTGGTCAGAGCTAGGGTTTCCAGAGCTTTATGGCGGTTTGCAGAAGATAAACTCCCACTGATAACCACACGCAGAATAAATTAAGCCATAGGGTTTCCAAAGCTTTATGGCGGTTTGCAGAAGAGAAACTCCCACTGATAACCACACGCAGAATAAATTAAGCCATAGGGTTTCCAGAGCTTTATGGCGGTTTGCAGAAGAGAAACTCCCACTGATAACCACACGCAGAATAAATTAAGCCATACATTACATATGCAGACGCGGAGCCGCTAAAAATCTCATTGTCCTCTCTGCTTTCCTTGCTCACCGCTCAATCATTGCAGGAGAAGTCTATCTGCTCTGAGATGACCTACCTCGCACTTTAAAGAAGAAGTGCCAAAGACGATACGCTTTGACAGATGCATTCTGATAGTTTACGGAAATGCATATGCAATTGTTCTGTGTCCAGTGTGTTTTATGGCATGAAAATTTGGTCTGTTCCGGGGATAACTTCTTTAGCAGATAAGTTCAAAATCGTGTATGCGAGAACTTATCGTTTACAGAGGACTTATAGCTGATAACTTATCTGAAACTGAAAACCCATTGCTGATAACTTATATCCAAATGATAACTTATTCCTGATAACTTATCTCTAAATGATAACTTATACTAATAACTTATCCCAAAATGATAACTTATCTCGGATAACTTATCTCTAACGTATAACCTATCACCAATAGCTTATATCTATTAGCGATAACCTCTCAAAAAGTACTTATCTTTGATAACCTATCTCTGATAAATTATCGCCAATTGATAACCTGTCTCTGATAACTTATCTCAAACTAATAAGCTATGACCGATAACCTATCGCTGATATCTTATCTCCAACTGATAAGCTATTGCTGAATATTTATAACCTATCGCTCATAACTTATGATAGCATATAACCTATCTCTAATACGCCATCTCCATATGATAACCTATATTTGATACGCCATCTGCAACAGCTTATCTATCAATCCAATAAGTGATCCGACGGTCGAGATTTAGCTAGATCCGACGGCGCATATTGCTTGACATTGGATGGCCCAGATTTGACAAGATTGGAGGGTCCAGATCTGTTAGATCTGACGGCCCAGATCTTTCAAGATCTGACGGCTCACATTTTTCGGATTCGACGGTCGAGATCTAGCTAGATCTGACGATCCAGATCTTCCAAGATCTGACGGCTCAGATTTTCTCGATCTGACGGTCCATATCGCCTGACATTGGACGGCTCAGATTTGGCAAGATTGAAGGGTCCAGATCTGCGAGATCTGACGGCCCAGATCTTCCAAATCTGACGGTCGAGATCTAGCTAGATCCGACGGCACATATCGCTTGACATTGGATGGCCCAGATTTGACAAGATTGGAGGGTCCAGATTTGCTTGATCTGACGGTTCACATTTTTCGGATCCGACGGTCGAGATCTAGTTAGATCCGACGGTCCAGATCTTCCAATATCTGACGGCTCAGATTTTCCCGATCCGACGGCCCATATCACCTGAAATTGGACGGCCCAGATTTTGCAAGATTGGAGGGTTCAGATCTGCTAGATCCGATGGCCAAGATCTTCCAGATCTGACGTCGAGATCTAGCTAGATCCGACGGCCCATATCGCCTAACATTGGACGACCCAGATTTGACAAGATTGGAGGGTCCAGATCTGCTAGATCTGACGGTCCAGATCAGCCAGATCGGACGGTCCAGATTTTCCAGATCCAAGGGCCCAGATTGGCCGAGATCTGACGGCCGAAATTTGCGTGATCCGACGGTGCAGACGTGCCTAGATCGGGCTAGCAGGGACCTCTTGGTCCAGACCAAATATGTGATCCCTGCCACCATTCCCGGCATTATGATTCCTGCAAACGCCTGCTCCAACAATGGCGATCGAGATATTGCTGAAAAATTTATATCCTCATGAAAGGGGACCCGACTTCCCCGCCTGCGCCGAACTGGGTAACAGAGGTGATTCCTCGCGAGGCAGAGAGCGAGTCGCGCTCGTGCCGGCTTTTATGCCCGATAACTTCTCCGCGGAAAAGGAAACTTCCTTAATTTTGAGGCGTGCCTTAATTTTGTTGGAATTCCTTACGAATGGACGCATTGAGGAGAAGTTCGAATCCAGCTTTGTCAATATTGGCCCAAACAGCGGAGATAGCACCTCTTCCTGGACGCTGCTTCTTTTCTTATTACAGGATCTGCTACAATGGCCAAATCAGGCGTTATTTCAACCCCTGCCAGACTAGGGTTGAGATTAACTTAATTCGTTGTAATTTGGAGAGTTGAAGGGCGGAAAACGTACATGCAGGTTTTGTTCCTGGGGAAAAATGATTTAAGCAGTGTCTGAAAAGCTTTCCATTTATTCATTTGTCTGCAAATATAGTTCCTATCACACAACTGTGCCACAGGTTGAACTGGTAATATCTCCAGAATTTATCTGGAAGGATCGTTTGAATGGTTCTGCTGAGTTTTGGTGGATATGGAGTCGTCTAACGAGCCGGAGGAATTGCCCGGTCAAAATTGGCCGGAGTCCGGGCCAAATTTTTTTATAAAATCTTGAAAAACAGTGTTTGAATCCTGATTTTGACATTGGAAATGGATTCAGCACCATCAAAAACCTGTAGGACGCCCAAAATATTAAACTTTGATAGTTATAACATGGATTTAGAAAAATTCCTGCCGGATTTTCTGAAAATCTTATCGGAATTTTCATGATTTTCAGGGCAATTCCTCTGGCTAGTTAGACTACGGCGGTGGATATTGGTTGAGGGATCCGAAAAATTCTCAAACGAAAGAAACTCCAGTGTTCCTTGTATTTTAAAAATTTATATAGAGGAGATATTTTACTTAACAACCTTTTATACTTATTTAGTCTCGAGTCAAACAAATCATTAAAGGAGAATCCTTGCTTAAAGAATTCCCCCTGGAATTTGGTTGCCAAAGTTTGGCCCCTTTCCCGATTGGAGATTGTTATTTGGTTCAATGCCAACTTTGGCCCCTTTCCTGATTGGAAATTGTTATCTAGTTCAATGTCAAGTTTGGCTCTTTTTCCCATTGGAGATTGTTATCTGGTTCAGTGCGAACTTCCAACCAGAGGATTGCTCTTCAGACCCACCTATGGTTTATCCTTCTTTGAAGACTAATAAAAGTGTGTTGTCATCTGACACTCTTATTTGGACTTTCTTACAACCCTATTTGGACTTTCAATTGCTTTTTACCGTTGGAATAGAAAACAAACTGCCAATCCAAACGACGAGAGTACACCACTTATTTGTTGTTTTTATAAAATTAGATAAAGTTTAGAGATACAATTATAATTACTCATTTTATTTATTTTATGTTCTTATAAAATAAGATAAAGTTTTTATGTTATTTTTTGTTTTTATAAAATAAAATAAAGTTTAGAGATACAATTAAAATTACTCATAGTGAAATTAATTATAAAGTATGAGTCTTAGTTTTTATTTTATCACAAGTTGTAGTTTGTTTCTTAGAATTAATTAGGAAAACAAAATGATGTATAAAAAATAATATTCTAAGCTCCTCAAAGTGTGACTTGGCAACATGCTATTCATACACTCATGGATCACATTTTTCAACCTATTACTCATAGTTTACAGAAATAATGAGATTCCTCATAGTCAAATTAAAATGTTTGTTTTTAGTTTTCATTTTCATTTTATGACAAGTTGAAATTTGCTTAAAGTGATTTATAAAAACAAAAAAATAGAAAAATGAATATTCTAAGCAAAGTGCATTTTGGCATAGACATGCTATTCACACAATATGGATCACATGGATGCTTATCAATTTATCACATCATATGGTCACAACCTTAAAGGGTGATATTGCAATAGAGGAATTATGTGTTGTGGATCCACCATCCAATCATATTCTTTTTACCAATAAAGCAATAACTAAATCAATACTTTTTCACTCTCATCATTTAGTCCACATTCATGTTGAAAATCTAGTTGATTAATGGTCTAACCATGACACTTAAGAAGAGCATGCTTCCCAATATTTCACAAGGTTTATGTCATAATGCAACATCATCTTGTTGTTTTGTGCTAAAGAAGGTTTGTGTTAGTTATTCTTAATAAACCAC
Source organism: Pinus albicaulis (assembly GCA_034641835.2). Classification (NCBI taxonomy): domain Eukaryota; kingdom Viridiplantae; phylum Streptophyta; class Pinopsida; order Pinales; family Pinaceae; genus Pinus; species Pinus albicaulis. The sequence goes on from CM076579.1 coordinate 228,378,662, forward strand.
CTCATTTCCAAATGATGTTGAGGCTATTACGTGTATAACAAAAATATGGAAGGTTTGTGTTAGTTATTCTTAATAAACCACCTCATTTCCAAATGATGTTGAGGCTATTACGTGTATGACAAAAATATATGCATGTTATCAATTGCAACATGGTAACATGGTAAGGCCTGACAATAGTGACCCAATAAACAAATCGATTATGTTAGCTAAACATAATCGTTTTGAAAAAGTATATAGTGCAATAATGTGACCAAGTATGGTGAATGAAGCAATAATTTTAGATTAAACTGATTTAAAGTAGTGGTATTGGTAGTGACATTAAAAAATAGTATATAGTGGAATAATGTGAACAAGTATGGTGAAGTAGAGGTATTGGTAGTGACATTAAAAAAATAGTATATAGTACAATAATGTGACCAAGTATGGTGAATGAAGCAATAATTTTAGAGTAAACTTATTTAAAGTAGTGGTACTGGTAATGACATTAAAGACTAAACTTATTTAAAATAAAAAATGGTAATGGATATGGGGATAAGCCAATACTAGGGAGAAATGGAATTCATGCATATGAAACATTTGAAATTCAACCATTCATTGTTTCAATATTTTGATAAATAAAAAACAATATAACCATATAATACTCAAAAGATCATAATTTTGGTATTCATCTATTCAAAACATCATAATTTTGATATTTTGATAACTAAAAAACAATAAAACCATATAATACTCAAAAAATCATAATTTTGGTATTCATCTATTCAAAACATCATTATTTTTATATTTGTCTTCTAATGTCATTTTAATGTGTTATTAATAAATACTTTTTGTTTGGTTATATTAAACATTTGACATTTTTGAAATGAATTTATAAATTTAATATGTTGATTACAAAACATTAATATGCATGGTTACTATTAAAATATTAACTTTATTTATGCATAATTACTATTAAAAAATTAACTTTATTTTGGCATTTTTTTTCTAACCCTACTTCAATTTAAGTTTGGTAATAATAATAAGGTACCACTTCAATTTAAGTTTGATAATAATAGTATAGTGCAATGTTGACTTGATAGCTCATTTCAACAAGCACCAAGAACCAATTGTAAAAATCTAATATAAAATTGTTGTGATGCAATCTCTTAAATAACTCACTTAACAAAATTCAAATTCAAAACATAGAATTTAAATAAAATTCCTTGAAAGTTAAACATTGGATATAAAGTTAAAATGTTTCCACTACATAGTTTATATTATATAATATAATTACAAATAATATTACAATAATACTAACTATTTACAATAATTAAGACATCCAATGGCAATCATGCAAGCTTTTAACATTGCTCATAATTAATATTATATAATAAAATTACAAATAATTTCTAATAGTTCGAGTGGTAATTTCTTTTTAGGGATTCCTCTACATAATTTCTTAACGTTGCCCATAATTAATATTATATAATAAAATTGCAATTATTCTTTTTAGGGATTCTTCTACATAATTTCTTAACATTGTTCATAATTAATATTATATAATAAAATTGCAATTATTCTTTTTAGGGATTTCTGTACATAATTTCTTAACATTGCTCATAATTAATATTATTTAATAAAATTACAAATAATTGCTAATAGTTGGGTGGTAATTTCTTTTTAGGGATTCCTCTACATAATTTTTGTGGTTTCTTTTAGGGAATAAATAAATTCTATTTCCTCCTAAAATAAACAAATTCTTTTTCCTCTAAGAGAAATTAACAAGTAGCTCAAATTACAAAATACCAATTATAATTATAATGAGAATATAATGACATATTCTTATTTTACAATGCATAACATTGTATAAAAGCATCATCATTCAAATATTGTAAAGTTATTCTCTTTACATGGTATTACCATTCTCATATATATTGATATTATTTACAATGGCAAAAAAATAAAACAAAAAAAATATAATTTTTCCCATGCCCTTGCCCTTTATACAAAGCCTTTTATTAAATATACTTTGCATTTTTGAAAGGGGTTTTGAAACCTTATAAGAAAATCATGATGGCATAAGAGTATCATCATTCAAATATTGCAAAATATTTCTCTTTACATGGTATACCATTCTCATGCACACAATATTTACAATGGAAACAATGGCAACAATGGCAACAAGAAACAAAAAGTGTACATTTTTTCTCATACTATTTATACATAGCTTTTTGTTTTCATTTTTGAAAGCGATTTTGAGATCTTATAGACAAATGATGTTGGCTAGCTATATATAGGGATACCTTGTGTTGTGCACAGTAAAAACTAGCCCATGTTCATCTCTCCCCTAAGCAAGTCCATCAAAAATAAACCACAAAGGCTGCAGCAATATATGCATTATCGCATCAATTGAAAGGTTGCAACAATATGTGCATTATCACATCAACAACTAGCCCATGTTCATCTCTCCCCTAAGCAAGTCCATCAAAAACAAACCACAAAGACTGCAACAATATATGCATTATCACATCAATTGAAAGCTTGCAGCAATATGTGCATTATCACATCAATAACTAGCCCATGTTCATCTCTCCCCTAAGCAAGTCCATAAGAAAAAAACCAGAAAGGCTGCAACAATATATGCATTATCACATCAATTAAAAGGCTGCAACAATATGTGCATTATCACATCAATTGAAAGTTTTTTCTGTAAATATATGTAATATGTGCATTATCACATCAATTGAAAGTTTTTTCTATAAACATCTGTATCAATATGTTTAAACAATAGTGTCATCAAACAAGAAATTTTATGGATTAAATTGCAGAAACAATATGTTTACCGTAAAAAGTGATGACTTAGCTCGAAAATTAAATCACATGCCAAAAAAGCCATCATTGAGTCAACTGCAAAAACTCATGTATAATTAATGTTCTAAATTTAATTACTTCAATCTCAGCTCCAATAGTCTTCAACCCAAAAATGCTAATTCAGTAAATAATTATAAATAATCATAATATTTCCAACCCTGGCAAAGGGTATGCATAAACCAGTTTGTCTGAATGCACATGAACATATGAAAAAAACTCATGCATAAACCAGTTTGTTTGAATGCACATGAACATATGAAAAAAACTCATGTGGTGCAAGGAAGGGTTTCAAAAATAGAAACTGAGAAACCCTTAGAAAGAACATTCATAAATTATGCTCCAATGACAGACTTTCAATTTTTACATGACCCAGAAAGAAAAAATTGGGACCAGAGTTGCACCTAGATACTCATTTTCATTTACATATCATTTACATTTGCTGAACAATATCTTATGAAGATTATGCATGGTATTCTTGTAAATAAAGAGTGCACTTCAAATTGTTCTTATGTTTCCATTGAACTACCTTGAGGGTGGTGCCAAACCTTGGTTACTTAATGATGGATTTAATCCGACAATCCCATTATCCGGGGGAGGTCCAACACCCCATTTCCATTCTTAATCTGAAGGGAAATAACATGAACTCCATATGTTTTTCCAAGAAAAATTTGATTCGGTTTGGATGGATGTGATGCAACGACTGGAGAATAGGCATTACTGCTGAATAAATAACCAAACAATAAATTAAATTGTAATATGCCTTGTCAAAATCCAAATCTATAACATGAACTCCATCTGTTTTTCCAAGAGCAAATTTATTCGGTTCGGATGGATGTGATGCAACGACTTGAGAATAGGCATTACTGCTGAATAAATAACCAAACAATATATTAAATCATAATATGATTTGGCAAAATCCAAATCTATAACATGAACTCCATCTGTTTTTCCAAGAGAAAATTGATTCGGTTCGGATGGATGTGATGCAACGACTGGAGAACATGAATTACTGTTGAATAAATAAGTAAACAATAAATTAATCATAATATGCCTTGTAAAAATCCAAATCTAAAAAAATAGATGTATCAACCATAACGGAATGAAAGAGTCCATTTACCTATTCATTCCCGATGGTAAATATGCAGAAGGTGCAATGGGGCTGTGAGCCGTCAAGATTTCTACGTCAAACACTCCAATTGCACTATCACAGAAGCCCAGAAGCTCGCATAAACTAGGACATTGTTGCATGAGTATAAGGAACTTGAAATAGGAGCAGATATTCTACATAAAACACTCCAACTGCACTATCACAAAAGCTCAGAAGCTCGCATAAACTAGGACGCTGTCACATGAGTATATGGCACTTGAAATAGGAGCATATATTCTACATCAAACACTCCAAATGCACTACACAGAAGCTCAGAAGCAATCAAACACTCCAACTGCACTACACAGAAGCTCAAAATATCGCATAAACTAGGACGTTGTCACATGAGTATATGGCACTTGAAATAGGAGAAGATACGGGATCATGAGGAGACCACTGCAAATGCAACCATATAACAAGGTCATCCAATCAGATACAGAAGGTAAGTGACATTTTATTATTTTCTATTTTTAACTTCAACACTACTTACAAGTACTTACATAGCACAAGTGCTCCAACTTTCCAACTTTCTCTTGTCCCACCCATCTATGCCCCAGGAATATAATTGCTAAAAGACGTGGTTGTGAGTACATTTACATTTCTAATCTGTAAATCATGGAGTCAGAATATATTTAATAATAAAAGAAACCATATACCTGGGCATCAACTCCAAAAAATAACAACACATTCAAAAACATGTGAAAAGGCCCAGGTGAAAATGTCAGGCCTTTGATTTTCTTTTGGTGGCCCTTAAAGGTGAGTTTTGGTAAAAGGGGCCAATAAAGAAAAAATGATAAGGATTGAAAGAGATGTTCACAGGCAGCACCTCATCAACTCGAACATTGTATATTTGAATTGATGAATCCTCCATGCCAATTGCAATGATGTTATTGTCCCGAGGGTGGAAAACCAAAAAGTGGCTACAGGAGGAGGTGGCATAAAATTTGTCATGACCTGAATCACTAATTAGCATCCCATGAAACTAGTGATTTAGATAGATTTGGAGCCTTTGGATTGAACATTAGACAAGAACCTTATAGAGTAGCTGAACCCCATTACCCACATAATTTGAAAGTTGAAGGTGAGACATCAGAAAATAAACCCTAAGCAGACCAATGTACCAAAAATGAAATTATATATCATCGGAATCATTAAAGTGAAACTGGTCTTTAGGTAAAAAGTTCTCTTACCTTAAATGTCATCATATTGAATAAGGAGACCGTGCCACATGAAGCAGGAGAAACACGATATATCCGTCAAATGGTTCTCTCCATGTTCATATTCGCCTTTAGCTTTTTACCTTCAACCTTCATCACCAAGTCCACCAGAAGCCATTAGCTAGAAGGAATCTAGAAGCCTTCAAATTTTTCCAGAAGCATGTAAACAATTAACAGATAATATATAAAGTTAACAAAAGCATGTAACCAGGAACCGTAGGCCCTTACCCCTTTTTCCAGAAGCCATTAGCCAGAAGGAATCCGGAAGCTTTCACCTTTTTCCAGAAGCATTTAAACAGTTAACAAATAATATATAAACAATTAACAAAAGCATGTGACCATGAACCATAGGCCCTTACCCCTTTTTCCAGAAACCTATAAACAATTAACAGATAATCTATAAACTCTTACCACAATCCATAAGCCTATAGACATAACCTTTCAACAGGAGCCTCTCAGCAGAAGTCATTCACTAGGAAGGAACCTCAAACCTAGCAACAAAAGAATCCTGGTAAAATAGAATTAAAAACAAGATTAGAAAGGCTGGCTACCCAGTTTGGATGCCTATTCAAATGTGTTTTCTCTATTCTGTTCTCCCAATTGCGATAACTATGGATTTACAGTCCAAAAGTGACAGGCAGTACCTAAGGATCTCTCCACAGAAGGATATATCTACATCTAGTAATTGTACCAAAATGAAAGGTTTTTATGACCTTTCGGGTGAATAAAAAAGAAGCAAACAATAACTAATAAAGAACCCCACCTTTCCAGATGGATTCTGGTCACTCCGTGACCATTTCCATAGCTTATGGAGAGCACTGAATGTCAGTGCTAAGACAACAACACCGAAATTGGTGTATATCAGTTTTACCACCTGCAAGAAATAACACATTACTTGTTTGGATCAATATCGATAGAATTTGTAGAACATAAAGTTGTAAAGTGTGTCAACCTTTAGTGTTTTCTGTAACAGAGGGATGATTGCATCCTTGCTCGCATGAATTTTGTCAGGCAACTTGAGGGACCTACACTCACTCGAACCAGTGACCTCAGTCAATTTCCAGTTCTTGATCTTCTCTGTGACCTCATCTAGAAGCCTTCATTTAAAATCTGGGTATGATTGTCTGTCTATACTACTCTGCACACATGTTGTCTCGAGTGTCGCATAATTGTTAGAATTCATTGATCATATCATAGTATTCCTATAGAATATATGCCAAAATAATGGATAATAGAGCATGTTTCCTATTCATATAAAAGATATGCCAAAATAATGGCTAATAGAGCACGTGAAAGGGGAAAAGAAAAAAATCCTATGCTATATGGAAACTTGAAAGCAACAATATCTGGAATCTTGAGTGTAAGTTTAGAAAATGATAAGATATATGTAACAAATTAAACTGAATAATGTTGGACAAATATTTTAGATTCTAAAGAAATAATTCTAGGAGAAAGCTCTTACAAAATTGGTCATTGACAATGCAGGTGGAAGTCTATCCAAATGTTCTATAGCACCGCTAAGGGAACCAGGCGCAGTGACTGCAGGAGGCATGGCATTCACAATTGAAGTCTGCATCGTAAAAATGATCTAGTTAGAGTTTAAAATTTAATCAGTAGTGCATGTACACAGTAAATGTGCATGGACAAAACAATTTACCTTTGTTTCCATTTTCTCTGGTGACACCCTCATTCCTTCAAAGGATCTACTCTCCAGCATGCAAATTAAGCGAAATCTCTCTGCGTTGGGTAAGATCTTTATGCCATTGTCATTCGTTGTGATTTCCAATGGGGAACCATCTTAGCTTAAACGAAGGCGGAGTCAGCCTGGAGCTTTTGGAAATAAAGCAAGAATATATATCTCACCGAAATACCCTCAACATCAATTGTTGTTAGGATGTTGGTGTCATCCATGTCCCATAAATTTATTTGAAATTCATCACCAGCTGCCAAGAACCTATTCCTGGCTGTATCAAATTGCAAAACACCTAAGGAACACTTCCTAAACGTGGAATATGTCCGCTTTATTTCTCCCTCACTTTCATTCCAGTTTCATTCCACTCAACTAGGTATGAATCACCATCTTTACTTGTTCCACATGAGAAGATCCTAATGAGCCTAATAAAAAATACAAATGATTATGTACTTCAAAAAGGACATGGACTTGACAGATCAAATAGAGAAAATTGGAGAAAGTAAAACTCAGATCCACATGAAGACACTTTACAAAGTAAACACCATTCCAAGTTAATATTTCACCTTGTTCCATCAGCATTATAAGGCCCAGAGCATTATAGTCCACCCTAGATCTCACAAGATCATACAACTAGGCTTTGATCACTGTAGAAAAAATAAACTCCATACAAACAAATAATCATAATCCACAGTGTAATAAAGTATTTGTCATATGGCCAAAATTCATAGGAAGCCAAACATCAAACAAAAAATTCAATGTAACTTCAAAACAACTAGAATATAATATTCGTCAACTGCAATTCACATAAATTCTTCAGGTATCAAGGAAAAAGGTACCTAAATATTTTCTTACTGGCGAGGAAAAACAAAACATATAGCTGGTCCATGACCTTCAAATTTGTACTACTTTCGACCAGTTATTGCATCCCACACATACAAGCATAGACTATTGTTTTTTTTTCTTTCTTATTTTCATATACAGATAAATAAACAACAACTATTCGAATGAGTCTTACACATATGATAAAGCAGATTACCTTGATGGTCTTATCATTCCAACATGTAATTATTATGAAGAGAAGAGCTGGTAGCTAGGGTGAAAAAGAAATATCATTCACACCACCAACATGTGCATCAATTTGTTTAAATTATATCAATGTTACTAAATTATACTTTCAATATAAACTTAATTTTACACACCTGCAAAGAATGTACAGGTTGGCCTTTAGCAATGTAAGCAAACCTCTAGATGTTGTATCAAATTGCCTGCCACAGTATAAGAATATATGTGAACTATATGCTTGGAAAACACAACTCCTATAAGCATGTAAGCAAACTTCTAGATGTTGTCTCAAATCACCTGCCACATTATAAGAATATATGTGAACTATATGCTTGGAAAACACAACTCCTATAAGCATGTAAGCAAACCTCTAGATGTTGCCTCAAATATGTGAACTAGATGCTTGGAAAACACAACTCCTATAAGCATGTAAGAAAACCTATAGATGTTGCCTCAAATATGTGAAATATATGTTTGGAAAAAACAACTCCTATAACCATGTAAGCAAACCTCTAGATGTTTTCTCAAATCGCCTGCCATAGTATATGAATATATGTGAACTATATGCTTGGAAAACACAACTCCTATAATAGAAATGCAGGCATGTCAATATCTAAATAAAGGGTGTAGCACACCATCATATTGGTGTGCAACCAACCAAAAGGAGACCAGAGGCATTTGTAGATGGAATTAATACAAATCACTCACATTGTCATATAAATAAGGAAATGATATCAAAATATCTTATTAATGAATACAAAGTATAGATTAAGTTACTAAGTATTGTAGATGGAATTACTACAAATCACTCACATTGTCATATAAAGAAGGAAATGATATCAAATTATCTTATTAATGAATACAAAGTATAAATTAAGTTACTAGGGATTGCCCCATCTGGGCTCCAAATACAACGATTCACTGATACAACTGGATTTTTCACAAGAGCAGCCTAAAAAACCATAACAAAAACATGTATAAGAGTTTACCTAAGGACAGTGCTAATGATCAACTCCAATAAAGAAATCTAAAATATTTTCAAGATCAATTCATACATATACATTTTTTCAATTTAAATTACAAAACTAATTGATGATTTTTTCACAAGGGCAGCCTAAAAAACATAACAAAAACATGTATAAGATTTTACCTAAGGACAATGCTAATGATCAACTCCAATAAAGAACTCTAAAATAATTTCAAGATCAATTCATACATGTACATTTTTTAAATTTAAATTACAAAAATAATTGATGATAAAATCATCTACCTAGCATGTGAATGGAACTTGCCGAAATTTCCTAAACCTTAAAGGTCGAGATTCCACTTCCCAAATTGCAATGTCACCAAAATTTGTTCCAACTGATCAATAAATCCTGCAATCCAAATTTAAACCACTAGAAAGTGTGAACCTATTTATAAATATGTTTAACGTCACTTGACCTGTTATCACTCAAAAAATTTCAAAACATCATCGTGTCAACTTTGTTTTTGATCATGGCCTCAAAATAGTTTTGAAAGTCATTTTAGGAGCCAAATCTGAATTCCAGGAAAGTTAGGTGGTTGGCCACGAATAGTGAGTTCGATTTTGGTTAAGGGTAGGTTAGAGTTTTTATGAGTTTAAAGGTCATCATTGAATTCAAATAAAGTCTTTAGAAGTCCATTCCCTGATCAAATACTCACATTTTCCATTTAAGGGTCATTCAATTAAGTTTTGGGCTAAATTTCTGCAATTAGCCAGGAATCCACCGTTTCATACCACCGCTAGTTCAAAAAAGAGGAAATGCGCTACAAAAGCGCTGCTACTTTCGTAGCGCAAATTGCGAAAATTACACTGTGAGCACTATGAAAGAGTAGTTTCTTAGCTATCGTGTCAAATAAGCCAAAATTTGTCAGATTTAGTTGGGGAATGATAGCATAAGGGTATGGTGAGCCAGTTTGTTACCAGATTCGATGTACTTACCTGTCTTACAGTCATCATAATAGTGATAGGATATCAATGAAGCATCATTTAGTCATGAGGTGACATCTCAAATTCGAATTTTTGCCTAATTGAGTCATCTTTGATTCATTTACCTTCACACAACTGTATGAGCTCTGAAGCAGTTAAGTTAAGTTTGTGGTTGTTCTATGCAAAGGCAACCTTCATCATTATCAAGCGACGCTGTTCATTTAATCAAGCGAGGTTGTTTCATATCTTAATCACGTGAGGCTATTTTACAGATTCTAGAGAAGCTAACAGGTTTTTACGAGAAGCATTACAGAGGTTAGAAAGTGTCAAAGAGGCAAAACAAAAACAAGTGGCCAGTAAGCAAGAAATCTAGAGAGTAACAAGAAGCCAAGCAACAACATCAAAAGGAAAAATAATGGTTTCAGGTTCATATGACATCTTACATAACATTGATATAGAAGAGTCACTTATTGTGCAAGATGATTTTATTGGAACATATGAACACAAACAGAAAAAAGTGAAATCAACAAAGAAATTGGAATTTGAAGGTGAGAATGCAGCCTTTGTATTTCAAGCTAGGAAGCCTTTGACTAGGCATACTAAAAAGCTCAAAGAACATAGTAAGGAGGTCCAAGAAGCTACTGAAACAATCAAAGTACCTAAAGAGATAGCTGACCTCTCATCACCAGCAGTAGAGAATGTAGCCAACAAGATTGAGAAGGGAAAGGAACACATTTCAGAGGTCAATGCCTGAAGAAAGGTTGAAGCTAGAAAATCAAGAGATGGAAATGATGAGAAAGAGGGCAAGACATCACAACATTGAAAATATAGAATTCAAGAGGTTTAAGGTTGTTTGGGAAGGTCAAACAGTTGCTAGGTCAGAGATCCCAAGCAGTGCCCAACAATTCTTTACATGGACAGTTCTAGCCATTAAAGAAGAAAGGTTTGTTAGAGTGATAAACACTCATTTGAGAGCAATTAAAAAGAAGCTAAGAATCCAAGTGAAGGATTTGGAGCTACAGTTAAAGCAGTCTCAAGATGAACTAAAGAGCAGAGGTACAAAATGACAAATTCAAAACAAACTCTAAATGGAAAATGAGGATCAAATTTTGTGAAAATTATGTTTTTAGTTCAAATGTCTAATGATTTTGATGAAGCCAATGATTTTCTGGAGCTATGGTACCTTTTTGTTTTAAAATTTTGTGAAAATCTGGTTAAAACTGCTTACACAGTAGTTTCGTAGCACCTGTAGTGCAAAAAGGGTGAAAAGCGCTACGAAACTCTTGTAGCAGCTTTTTCACCCTTTTTCTTATCAAATTTTGGAGGGAAGACCAAGAATTTTGATTTGAAATTCCTAAGGGAGATATATCAAATGAATATCAAAGTAAATATGAAGGAAAGGAAGTTAAATTTTGAAGGAATATGGTAAAAAAGACCGCGCTACGAAACTGTGCTGTTTTCGTAGCGTAGGTCTGTTTTCATTGTTTTGAGAAATTCAAGGTGGTTTTTCACAGCTGGCATGAAGGGATTACTTGGGACATATGTCAATCATGTTCCCAACATAAATTAGCATCGAATTTATCAGTTGGAAGTGGTCAAAATATCTCAAGAAAATAAAGGGATCCTAAGCCTAAAAACAGGGGAGCAGTTTCCTAGATTACAAGGAATTAACATCATCAACATTATGGTTATAACAAGTTGAAACTCATCATCAGAATTCGACTAAGTGGAATGATAGGTGGAAAATGATGTATTTAAGTTTAGATAAGGTTGTTTTGAGTAGAACCAAAAGATTTCTAATTCTATTTGTAATAGGACTCTATGTTAGCTTTACAACTGTGTTTGTAATAAATACTATGTTTTATAGTTAGAATAGGTGTCAAAGCATGGAAATTCGATGTATCTAGTTATGGAGAAGCTTATCTCATGATTTAAAGGATATATAAAAGATCAAGAAGTTGAAATAGAAAGGGTTGGACATTTTTTAGCAAAAAGACTCAGTTTTATGTAAGTGACTGTTTTCAGCCTAATACAGAATTTCTACTTAGACAACTCAATAGTCATAAGGAGTTCTTGTATGTTCTTGTTCTAATGGCATATTTTCAATTTTATATTGCAGTGGTGTTTGCTTATGTTACTCATAATTCATCAATGATGCTCTGACTTCCTTCATAGACAGACTGACTGTGTGTTTCACTGTTCTACATGTGTTTTCCTTGACTTGAACTCTGATATGCCTTGACTTACATGCTAGGTAGATTATTTTGGTTTTGATGAAGCTATTATGACTCCATTAGTGAAATGTACATTTGCTAATGTGATTTACAACCAATTTATATCATTTATCTATTTTTATCCCATTAGAGTTAGCCATCTACATATTTATTAAAAATCATAAATGCTTGAGAGAGCCCTCTGAGGTTGAGGAGGCTAAGCCTCAACCAAAATATTAGTTTGAAATAGTTGCACAAGATTGGTTTGATGAGTAGCCTATTAGGTCTGATTTTGTGATAACATGACCCCTCAGGTTACTATTAGAGGAATGGAGTAATTATTATTATTTTTTCGTTAATTTTGAGTTAATGGTTCCACACACACACACACACACACATTTTATATGCCTACCAAAAACCAATGAATTCCACTTTCTGCATTAGTGGGCACCTTCCGGGCGGGTCCTACCGGACACATCACCCCACTCACCCTCTCCTGGCGCTTGCAATTATCCCGACACAATTTCAGGTTGACCCGGCTTTGGGTCCTTCCTCTGCCAATGAGAGCTATGTCGGGCTTGCGTGTATGGCCATGCAGTCAACTGAAATCACTCGTCTGGTCCCTTCCATCGCACTGTTGAAAGTGCCCCTTTTACTTCCCGTTGGGTTTCACTTACGAGGCTTACCTGGATGGTGGGGTTGTATGGCCTCTTCCCCATTGGTCCGCCACAACCAAATCCCTGCCAATAACAATATTGTCGAGTGCACATCATAGTGCCACATCATCCTTATTTTCACCTGAATTTTCTTTGCTCGTGCCCTTAGAAATGTTCTAGGGTAAGACATCCGGGTTCTATCTTCGGGGCACATCAGTTTGGTGACCCGCACCTCTGCACAAATCTTGATCCCGACTGGGATACGTAGTGGCACCACCACCTCATCTCGCTCCCTTCCTCATGCACCTTATTCGAGTGCTCTAGGGAAACCTAACAGGAAGACCTGTCAAGTAGGTCCATCCCTAACCAGTGAAATAACAGTCATGGTTGCGTGACCGCCAACGTGTCCCGACTGTCGCTATCTCAGTTATCCCCTTTTGCCTCCTACAACATCTTTTGGGGTATTCCTTCCGGGTTTTGCCTCTGGGCCACGTCAACACTCTTGTGACTAATCACATTAGAGGGAGATTGAGCCATGCCAATGGGAGGTTTCCATGGCTAGGGCTAGATCTGTGAAAGGATAGGGTTGCTCGATATTTCTTATAAGTTCGGGGCTTGATCCCTCTATGATGCAACAAGTTTTTCTTCTCATTCTCCACCATGGCTGAACTAAGAGACTTTGGACCTACCTCAAGCGACGTCTTAGATGGGGATCTCCACGATTCCTGAACAACAAACTCTTTACTTCACAGGCTTCCTCGAGTTAGTATTTTTGACCATAGCTCTGCCTTAGAGGTTCAATAGGCCTCTAGATCAACTTCAAGGCTTCATGTTGATGTGAATGGTTTATTAAGATGCTCCACGATAGATTCTTCAATTGACGAATTCCAAGACCTTAAGACTGATACCAATACCACCCTCTAAGAACAAGACCAAACCTTTTTGAATGATGTGCTAACCTTGATCTAGTCAAACCCTGTCAAATCTCTTCCAATAGCACTTCTTCAACCTTTTGCTGCAGAATTTTTGGCCTCCACTACATATTTGAAATTTCGGCCCCCCTGCAGTTGTTGCTACCACATGCGTGAGCTTTGATTTGACTTTGAGCCTTCCTCTCACCTTCGCTTGCCTTTCCCTAACTTTTGAAGCTTGATAATGATCCTTTGCTTGACCTTCTTGCCTTATTTTCTCCAAGTTCGAACTTGTAGATAGAAACCCTAGATTTGATGCAGAAACACTATTCCTTCGTAGCATGTGGGAGAGAGAAATATCCCAAACAAAAAGTCTCCTTCGACCTCTTCCTTCTTCCTCCTCTTTCTTCGCTACAATGAGTGATGGATGAGCGTGTCTCAAGTAGGACAATTTTCATCCTATATATAGGCTCTTCAAGATGGATGTGGCTCTTCCTTTAAGGCTGACTTGCCAGCTGCCAGGCCAATTTGGTCTTGGAGGGTATCTGGACACTTTTTAGGACAAAAATATTTTTCTTTACAAGTTAAAATGTGCCTAATGGGGTCTTCAACTTATGACAATGACTCTTTTGAATTCTTTACCTAGGAAAAACCCTAGAAGCACTCAATGGGTGCTTGACCTATAAATAAAATACCTTGAGCATGAAACCCATGCTATAAAAATAATAATAATGATTTTCTTTCATTTTACAATTTACACGAATCAAAATTAAATTTCAATGTTGTGAAGACTGAACCTAGTTACTGTTGGGTGTGGAGCGTGATTATCTTGTTTATTTTGTATCACAGCGTTGGACCCCTGTACCTTAATGGGGCGGCAACGCCGCCCGTAATTAAACAACACGAAGTCTGAGGAAATTCAGGTAGGCTTTATGGATCTCCCCTTGGTGGAGGGTTTCGGGGGCAGCACCCCCGAAGCTAAAAACAAATGTAAAATTTCCTTGTAAAAGTATAGTAATTTCTAGTCAATCTGGGCCGTTCATTAGGAGGATGATCTAACGGTAGAAGTTATGTTTAGTTTAGGGTTTTTTTCCCTAGAAGGCAACCCCTCACTTGTATGAGGGTATTGTATTGCGGCTATGTATTGTATGTGTATTCTCAGAGCAAGAAACATATAGGGAGACTGTGAGAGAGAATAGAGGATATTACAACGGATCTGCTGTAGGTTGCGTCTCTTCATTTTTCTGGATAATAGAAAGGAAGGACTAGCTGTTGAGGGTAGACGTAGCCCAAACTGGGTGAACAACGTATATCTGTGTCTCTCTAGTTTTATGTGTTTTTTGTGCTTGTGTTTTCTGCATATTTTATGTGTTTCATTGCTCTATAATATATATAATTTTCTAACAGTTATAATTTTTTCAACGGTCCCTCTGAACTAGGGAGGTATTCATAAATGGTACATGTACATTCTCAATCTGAAGACATATCATAATAAGAGTTTGATTGGTAACCCATATGTATAGCATCATACCAACCAACATTGTCACATAGCAAGGCCTTGACTAGCAACTCTATCCCTCCACAAGATTAGAGCACAATGCTAGCGAGACCAATGATTTATAGATACCATCATCATCGCCTCTCTAGGTACATACTCCACACGGGTATTCATATATTATGACCTTATTTGGACTATTATGATCTTGATTATCTAGTCCTCAAAGAATATCTGTCCACGACTACTCTTATCTCGAATGTCCTACCTCGTCCTCAAAGAGTATCTGATGCCAGACGTTTACCCAATCCTCCATTTTGTCTTCCCAAGTGAAGACAAGAATGATGTGCCTATTTATCCCTCTCAACTAGGGAGGATACATCAACCAAACCAAGCTTGTCTGTCAAATACACAAGCTTCTTTTTAGGAAGAGGTTTTGTCAATATGTGTAGCTACTCATCAGTGTAGATATACTGTAGCTGAAACACACCATCTTGTACAAGCTTCCAAATGTAGTGATACTTGTTGTTGATATGGTTTGTCTTTCCATGAAACAATAGGTCTTCTGGAAATCGTATAAAATTGGTGTTATCACAATGTATCACTTTAGGGTCCATTGGTCCTTCAAATAGGTCAGATAGTATCTTCCTTAACCATACCGCTTCTATGCTTACTTCACAGGCTGCAATATACTCAGCATAAACACTACTCAAAGCAACTGTATCTTGCTTTATGCTCATCCATGAGATCATGGAGGATCCCAAACTAAAACATCCTCCTGTAGTGCTCTTTCGTCCTTCTCACTACCACCCTAGTCCGAATCTATATATCCAATCAAGTGGATATCATTCCTCCTCTCGTATTTTAGGCAGTAGTGGATGGTTCCTCGTAGATATCACAATATATGATTTGTTGCTATCCAATGATCATGCTTCAACTCCACTTGGAATTGAATGAGAACATTTACTGCAAAACATATGTCTGGTCGAATATTCACCAAGTACATCAGTGAGCCAATCAATTGCATATACCTAGAAGGATCCACAAGGCTTGATTTAGAACTCCTTTCTCTTTTCAAGTTTTTGATCATTGGGGTTGCCATAGGTTTGCAATCCATCATGTCGAACCCCTTCGACATCTTGATCACATACTTTTCTTGACCTAGATATATCTCATCAGGTCCTTGCTAGACTTCTACTCCCAAATAGTATTGCATCAACCCTAGATCCTTCATGTCAAATTCTGCTGCTAAGTGCTTCTTGCATTCTTGAATTCGACCTTCTACACCTGTCAAGAGAAGATCATTCACATACAGAAGAATGACCACCGATTCTACCTTTTCAACCTTAAAGTAAAGGTTCAGATCAACAAAAGTATTTAAGAAGCCTAATCTCTATAGGTATGCATCCATCCTAGCATACCATGCCCTTGGTGATTGCTTGAGGCCATATAACGCCTTCTTCAATCTGAAAACATATGCCTTTATGTCTTTAACTTCAAATGCCAAGGGTTGTTCTATATAGAATTCCTCATCAATTGTGCCATTTAGGAATGCATGTCAAGGGCATGCTTGAGGCCATATAATGCCTTCTTTAATCTGAAGACATGATTTTTTGTCTTTAATTTCAAATCCCAAGGGTTGTTCTATATATACTTCCTCATCAATTGTGCCATTCAAGAATGTAGCCTTGACATCCATTTGGTGGTAGTATTGACATCCATTTGGTGGATGTTTCATCCAATCGATGTTGCCAAAGAGACCAACGAACGAATAGTTGTATGCCTTGTTGTCAGAGCAAATGTCTCTTCATAGTTAATGCCTTCTTGTTGAGAGAAGCCCCTAGCCACAAATATTTCCTTATACTTGTCAATACTTCCATTTTCTGCATGTTTGATCTTATAGTTCCATTTGGAAGTTACCACAAATTTATCTTCGTGCCTAGGCACGATCTCCCAAACTCCATTCTCCATTATAGAATGGTATTCTTCATTCATGGCATCCTTCCATTCTTGATGACTGACAACCTCTTGAAAAGAGGATGGCTTTGCTTCTATTAGTTTTTTCATGTAGGTTGCATCCCTAGAATATCGTTTGGGTTTCTTACTTTCCCTGAATGTGCCCTAACCTACTCCATGACCTTCTCCATCAACTAGTGAAGAATTCAACCAATTAGTTCTCTTTCTTCATTCAAGTATGATGGCCTTAGGTTGAATTGGTTCATTGGTTCACTGGGACCTTCATCTTCATGATTAGATTCTTCTTCATCCTTGTCAACTTCTTCTTCAAATACTAGAAGTTCTTCGTCATCAGAGTCAATGGGAAGTTCCTTTGATTTCTTGAATGCAATACTTACGTCAAATATAACATCTCGAATAACTTCTATACGATGTCCTTCCTTTATGGAGTTGATATAGCCAAAAAATTCTCCTCTCTTACTTGAAGGATCCAACTTCTTTCTTTTGTCCTTCGATATATGAATATATAAATGACAACCAAAGGTTCAGGGATGATCTATAGTTGGTTTCTTCCCAGTGAATATTTATTCGGGAGTCCTTTTATCTAGAGACCTGTGGGGACTTTGATTTTGAATGTAGGAAATAGAGGGAAGAATTCCCTAAGAGTTGTGTTCTTGAAGGACAAAGGAGAAACAATGGGTAGTCTAGAGTTGTTCACAAATGGAGTTGTGTACAACACAACAAAAGACCTTATGTCTTGGTTGTTGATGGACTAAATATCAACTAGAGGGAAGATTGGAGTTGTGTTCAGTGACCAAAGGGAGAAGGATCATTGATAGAGACATATTTGTGTTGTTGTTGATCGCGAGCCAATGGAATGGGTAGATGTGTTAAGGATATGACCAGTGGAGCTGTGAAGTGCACTAGATTAGCTTGTAGATCAGCGTATCTTTTTCAAGGTAGATTGGTGGTCAATACTATTGACATCAAACACTAGTTTGTATTCCTTATATCAATCACTGTATGAGAGCGATGTGTATGTTAAAACAATATTTAAGTGGTACTACCCGAGAACCATGCGAGAAGGAGAAAATGTTGAGAAAAAAAATAATAATAACAATATTTTGTTGTGAAACATCTCTCACCCATCTTTTGTGTTGCATCTACATTTCCTAATTTATCTTCTTTACTTGACCTTCCCATCCACTACAATTGTATTCACTCGTTGGGCAAAGTAATATTATATATTTGATCACGAATAAACCATGGGAGCTTAGAGGATAAATATACAGAGTGATGAATTAACCATACACATGCCTAACCTCCATTGGCTAATATTATAAAAGAAACAATCACAAAAAATAATCCCTAAACATGTGAACCCCAATGTAACATTTCCATTTTCCCCCGGATGAGGGTGACACGCCTCAATTGTGCGAGGATAGTTCCTCCCATGCTTAGGTTGACGACGTCCTACAATGCCAACTTTAACTAGATGCAAAAGCTCAATTCATCGATCATTCATAATGGTGCTCAAACGCACTTGACATCTTGCCATACTCTGAATCACATGCAGGCACACTTGGATTGTCCCTCATCACATCTGCGAGCGTGCCACAACCCCTCACTGCATCTGCGATCCTGCCATCTCTCTGCTGCTCCATCCAGTCTCTAGATCCATTTTTGTTATTCCCCTTACCATCATGTTGTTGCTCCAGCTTCTACACGCTCCCCCTGCTGCGCACTCCCTCTGACACGCGCTCCCTTCTGCAGCGTGCTCCTCCCACTGAGACCCTCTTAACAGTGCGCCCCCTGCTGCATGCCCCCCAGCCCTACACCTTCCTGTTAAAGTCCCCTCCTCTTTTTCCTCTCCCTGCTATGCACTCCCCTATGAAAAAATCCCCTGTTGCACACCCCCCCACCGTGCACCTCTGCTGCGCATACTCCAGTTGTGCATCTCACTAATATGAGCCTGGCTTCCCTAAATCTGCTCGTTAGCTTCCCTATGGCCCCACGACAACATCAAAATCCCATCAAGGTTAGCCAAAGAGGTGCGTACTCCGGGCACTATCACCGCGGTCAAGATCAATGTTTGGAATCTATTGAAGATTCCTCTTCTAGCAGCCACGAAAGGGAGGCTACTCAAATGCCTAATCGCACTCAGGAGAGATTGTCTTAACTCCGGAGAAACCAGGGGGTAGAAGAGGCCCCAAGAAGTCTACTATAGCGCACTCTGAGATGCCCACTCCTCGGAAAATCGAGCCACTCCCTGTTCACAAGTTAGCGGAGGAGGAGACATACGTTTGGATCATGGATTCAGATGGAGTCTATACCAAAGTTTTATATGCAGAGTACCCTATTGCTACAATCATCCACGCAGTCCCCCCGAAGCCCTCGCGTGAACCAGAAAATGAGGAGGAGGCGATTACGCATGAATATGGATGCCTCATCGAAGAGGAGGACCTCGCAACAGAGGATGATGATGGAACACCATGACTACGCAGTAGCTCGGTTCATTTATGTTTTTTGTCAACTCAGTACATACTATAGCTATTTTTTTTTTATATGTGTTACGGAGCATTTTGTAAAACATGAATGTTTGACTCTATTAAGGGACTGGTGTCCTCCACGGAGGGAGCCCCAAACCTGCTTTATTTTGACAGCTACCAAGTCTGGGATTGGCTAAGCACCGCTTTCCATCTCAACCCAATGCCTATGTAAATTTTTCTTATGATCTAATATAGCTTAGCCTAACTTACAAAAAAAAAATGTAACATTTCCATTTCTTTCATATCAATGTTCCAGGGAAAAATATTGAATCTCACATCCATAAACAAGATCATACTACCTCGAAACTATGAAAAAATCATAAATCATTGTGCAAATAACATATATTTCAGTGTATTAAAGGACAATAGTATTGTGTAAGATAAAAGTATGCCTCATCCATCCTCTGTGCCATGTTTGTAGAATGTCCTTTGTGCCATGTTTGTAGAATGTCTAGTGCATATTCACCACTCCTTTGTAAACCATACAATTGTAGTTTCTCACTACATAAAAAAGATCAATATATTTGACTATGAGAAAATAGATAAAATACAGAATAATTTCAATAGCAAACAAATGGAGCCACAAATTAGTTAAAGATACTTTTAAGTGAAGTGAAATTCATGTAGATATGTTGACTCACCTTCATTTACGAACAATAACCTTAATTTTCTCTGTCTACTTCCTTCATTTCCATTTCTGCACCCAACAAACAAAACCAAGATCAAACTACAAGAAACATTAAAGAAACAAAAAACCAAAACAAAGGAAGAGTACAACACACCCAACAAATGAAACCAAGACCGAACTACAAAAACCAAAAAAATAAATTCAAAACAAAGTAAAAGGAGTACAACATAGCATGGCCATGCTCAAACTCAACAAAATAAAGCATGCAGTCACGAACAAAGAAAAAATAGCAAACATCCCCTCTTCACATCGTCTCTCCTGCAATGTGTTGTGTTGTGCTGAAAGGGAAAAAACTTAGGTTGAATAAGGTTAAAATACACACACAATTAGTAATGTTAAACATATTTCAAAACCAATAATTATTAATAATAGGAAACACACCTCCCCTAGACATTGTTTTATAATGATGAACACTCTTTTTTATTCCACATGCTCGTGCTCATCAGACCTACCATCTACAAAAGATATACAATAAGACATTAGAATCGTTATATAAGTTAAACTAAAGAGTACACAATAATTAATCGTAATAAGAAACACATCTTTCTTTGAGATTGTTATATAATAGGACATAGTCCATTTTGTATTTCACGTATTCATGCTTATTAGAACATGCCATCTGCAATATATACACAATAAAATATTAAATTTCTAATAAAAATGAAACTAGAGAGTTTGAAGGCATGAATTTGAACAGAAACAAATCATGTAGACAACAACAAACAAAAAGTTTCAAACTTCCCCTTTGCACATTATCTCTATTGTAGTCTCCTCTCCTCCACTGAAAGGAAAAAAAAGTGGTGTGAATAAGGTTAAAATCAAGGCAGACATAGTAATGGAAAGCATAATTCAAAACAAATAATTATTCATAATTCCAAACATACCTCGTCTAGAGTTTTCTATATAAAGGTAGACATTCCATTTTGTATTCCACTTACTCATGCTCACCACAACAAGTCATCTAAAACAGATACATAATAAGAAATTAAAATCATTATACATGTTAAATTGGAGATTTGAATGCAACAATCAATCATAATGTGAAACATACCTGACTTTGAGCTTTCTTATATAAAGGGGGATAATCCAATTTGTATTTTACGTATTTATACTCACTAAAATCAACCATGTAGATAGAAAAAAAATATTATAATTCTAATAAAAGTTGAAGGCATGAATGTGTGAACCGACTTAATTCCATTCCATTTATATTCCATGCTATATCTCAAAGTATATAATTTTTCTAAATTGGACACAATTTTAGTAGGAATAATGCAATCAATGTTATCATAAGATAAATAATCCTTTTTTTAAGATGGATCCAAGAATATTTAAACATATTGAACATGTTGAGATTGGTATCTTGGGAGGTAGTCCAAATCCTATGCTATATGGTTGAGGAGTGATTGGCACCACAAAATCAATTGTGGGCTAAGAACCCAACCATGTGGGCTTTGCACCCAAGCTTGTGGGTGTGAAACCATGTTTGGATTTGGAAACTTGGCACTTGGAGATTGTAGGGCACCCTTAAAGGAACAACAAGACATTTGTAGCACTAAGAGAGGCCTTGTGGATTAAGAGAAAATAATTTTATTTGTAGCACCAAGAGAGGCCTTGTGGATTAAGAGAAAATATTTTTTATTTGATTATGTGGGTGAACTTGTCTTAAGTTTCAAGTCACCTTGAATTGAAGAGACAATTTGAGAAGATTACATGTCACCCTAAGGATGATATAAATAGTAGTGAGAAGGAGCCTTATTCGTCAATAAATCAAGACACTTATTCCTCATGTCCAAACTGAAATGAGAGTACGATTCCACAACCAAGAAGGAGAAAGGATTAAATCTGTTTAGGGTTTCTTTTGGCATTGTTTTTGGTTGTGGTTATGCAGGTAAAGGAAACGAGAAGGAGGAGACTAGGCCAAGACATTTTAGGACGAAATCTGAGCATGAAAACATAAGCAAGCTCTCTCTAACAGGCTGATATTTATGAAGTGTTGCAGGTGGACGAAATTATGATTATTGGAGGGTTGAGTGGCCTACTTGGAAACCAAGGATAGGTTGCATTAATTTATAGTAGGAGCGATGAATCAAAGTTTGTTGGAGTGGTTTGTGCATAGCTTGGATCTACTTCAGGTTGCCCTAGTTTGGACTAAATTCTTTAGAAAAAGTCTCACTCTGATCCAAGGGCTTTGGAGAGCAGAAGTGGATGTCTACAAGAAGGAAAAGTGCAACATTGGTGTCCTAGTTTTAGGACAGTATTTGGAGTAGCCAAAAGAACAGTTTTGGGAGGGTTGTAGTGGATTTCTCCATGCCCTAAGTAAAGTAACTTTGAGAAGGAATTTGAGGATTGTTAGAAGGGAAAAAGAATGGATGCTCTGGAAAAGAACGAGGTTAAGGGAGAAGTTTTAATATCCCAAGTTTGTTGTTGAAGGAGGACTTTTGACAATGAGAGGTGGTAGCCCTCCATGCCATAAGTTTGTCTCAATGATGCAGCACAAGTACGCAACAGAGAAGAGAAGTCCCTAGATTTGTTTTATTGAAATACTAAGGATCAACTAGTGGGAAGGAAGTCCCGAAGGAGTTGAGGAGTAGCAGTGGGCAGTCTAGAGTTGTTCACAAAATGAGTTGTGAACAACTCAACAAAAGATTCTATGTCTTGGTTGTTGATGGAATAATGATCAGCTAAAGGGAATATTGGAGCCTTGTTCAATGAACTAAAGGAGCAGGATCATTGATAGAGGCATATTGGTGTTGTTGCATATCGGGAGTCAAAGGATCAGACATATGTGTTCAGAATACGACTAGTGTAGTTGTGAAGTGCACTAGATCAACTAGTAGGTCTGTGATCCTTGTATTCCTTGTATCAGTTATTGTATGAGAGAAATGATCAATAGTATGGGAGCCCTAAACAGTTGCAATAATGTTTGCTAATATAACGAAGTTGGGTTATTGAAAAAATTGTTGAAACGTTGTCTGTATTTGTGCACTAATTTATTTACTGTTGTTTATATTTCATTGTTCAAAGTAGTTTGTTGTGGTATTTGTATTGGTAGTGTCAGTGATTCTAAGACCCTAACTTAGATTCCAGTACCGTGGAAAAACAACATAACACCCAAAATCCTAGTGTTGTCTACAAGGACATTGCTTGATTGGTCAAAGGCTCAGTATGGTTGCTTACTCGGCCTTACCACCCTCCTCTCTAGAGCATGATGTGTGGGGTTGTTCGTGTGATGTGGACCAAATTTAAACATACCATTTTATGTATATGTCAAACCACTATTTAAGTGGTAATACCCGAGAACCATGCTAGAAGGAGAAATCGTCGAGCAAAAATATAATAATAACAATATTTTTTGGAAAACAACAAGACTCACCCATCCTCCATAATGCATCTACATTTCCTAAGATATCTTCTCCACTTGACCCTCCCAGACACTACAATTTAAGTCACTTATTGCACAAAGTAATATTATATATGAGATCTGAATAAACCATGGGAGCTTAAAGGATACATATACAAAGTGATGAATTAACCATACACATACCTACCCACGGGAGCTTAAAGGATACACATACAAAGCAATGAATTAACCATACACATACATACCCTCCCTTAGGCTAATATTATAACAAAAACAATCATGACCAATAATACCTGAACATGTGAACCCAAATATAACATTTTAAATTCTTTCATATCAAAGTTCTAGGAAAAATCTTGAATCTCACAGCCATGAACAAGATCTGCATACTACCCCAAAACCATGAAAAAATGATAAATCATTGTGCAAATAACAAATATTTCATTGTATTAAAGGAAAATATAAATGTGTAAGAGAAAAGTATGCCTCACCCATCCTCTGTGCCATGTTTGTAGAATGTACAATGCATCTTCACCACTTGACCTTGTAGACCATACAATTGTAGTTGTTCACTACATAAAAATGATCAATATAGTTGATATTGAGAGCATAGATAAAACATATAATAATTTGAATAGCAAACAAATTGAGCCACAAATTAGCTAAAGATACTTTTACGTGAAGTGCATCTAGATATGTTGACTCACCTTCATTTATTAAAAAATACCTCAATTTTCACTGTTTTCTTCCTCCATTTCCATTTCCGCACGCAATGAATGAAACCAAGACCAAAATAAAAGAAGAATTAAAGAAACAAAAAAACAAAAGAAATGAAGAGTACAACACACCCAACAAACTAAACCAAGACCAAACTACAAAAACAAGAAAAAAAATGCAAAACAAAGGAAAAAGTGTATAAGACAACATGGCCATGCTCAAACTCAACAAAACAAAACATGCCGACAAGAACAAAGAAAAAATTGCAAACATCCCCTCTGCACATCACCTCTCTTGCAATGTGTAGTCCTTCGCTGAAAGGGAAAACAATGGGTTGAATAAGGTTAAAATATACACACAATTAGTAATGTTAAACATATTTCAAAACCAATAATGATTCATAATAGGAACACACCTCCCATAGAGTTTGTTTTATAATGATGGACACTCTTTTGTATTCCACTTGGTCGTGCTCATCAGAACCAACCATCTACAAAATATACACAATAAGATATTAGAATCATTATATAGGTTAAACTAAAGAGTACGCAATAATTAATTGCAAAAAGAAACACACATTTCTTTGAGATTGTTATATAAGAGGGGAGAGTCAATTTTGTATTTCACGTATTCATGTTCATTGGAACATATAATCTGCAATAGATACACAATAAAATATATTAGATATCTAATAAAAGTCGAATGAGAGAATTTGAAGGCATGAACTTCAACAAAAACAAATCATGTAGACAACAACAAACAAAAACTTGCAAATTTCCCCTTTGCACATTATCTCTATTGTAGTGTCCTCTCCTCCCCTCAAAAGAAAAAAATTGGTGTGAATAAGTTTAAAATAAAGACACAAATAGTAATGGCAAGCATAATTCAAAGCAAATAATGATTCATAATTGCAAACATACCTCGTCTAGAGTTTCCTATATAAAGATAGGCATTCCATTTTGTGTTCCACTTACTCATGCTCACCACAACAAGCCATCTAAAACATATACATAATAAGGTATTAGAATCATTATACACTTTAAACTGGAGATTTGAATGCAACAATCAATTGTAATTTGATACATACCTGACTTTGAGTTTTTTTTTAATATATATATAAAGGGGGATAATCCATTTTGTATTTTCGTATTTCTGCTCACTGGAATCAACCATTTACAATAGATAAAAAATAAAATATTACAATTCTAATATAAGTTAAAATAGAGAATTGAAGGTATCAACTTGTGAACCAACTTAATTCCAGTCCATTAATATTCCTTGTTATATCTCAAAGTATATAATTTTTCTACACTAGATGTAATTCTAGTAGGAATAATACAGTCAATGTTATCGTAAGATAAATAATCCTTTTTGTAAGAGGGATCCAAGCATATTTAAACATATTTAACGTTTTGATATTGGGAACTAGGGAGGTGCTCCAAACCCTAGGCTATAGGGTTGTGGAGGAATTGGCACCACAAAGTCACTTGTGGGCTAAGAACCCAAGTGTGTGGCTTTGCACCCAAGCTTGTGGGTGTGAAACCGTGTATGGATTTGGACACTTGGGCACTTGGAGATTGTAGGGCACCCTTAATGGAACAAGGGGATGCTTGTAGCACCAAGAGAGGCCTTGTGGGTTGAGAGAAAATAAATTTTATTTGAATATGTGGCTGAACTTGTCTTAAGTTTCATGTCACCCTTGAATTTAGAGGACAAATTGAGAAGGTTAGACATCACCCTAAAGAATGATATAAATAGGAGTGGCAAGGAGCCTCATTCCTCAACCTATCAAGACTCTTATTCCGCATGTGAAGACTGAAATAGGAGGACGAGTCCTCAACCAAGAAGGAGAAAGGATCAAGTTTGGTTAGGGCTTGTTTTCAGACTATTTTGGGATTTGGTTATGCAGGTAAAGGCAATGAGTAGTAGGTAGGTTGGATTTGCTTCAGGTTTCCCTAGTTAGGGTTTAGGTATTCTAAAAGAGTCTCGCTCAGATCCAAGGGTTTTGGAGAGTAGAAGTGGACGTCTACAAGGAGGAAAAGTGCAGGATTGGTGTACTAGTTTAGGACAGTATTTGGAGCATCCAAAAGAATAGATTTTGGAGTGTTGTAGTGACTTGCTCCATGCCCTAATTAAATTCACATGTGAATGAATTTGAGGGCTGTTAGAAGGGAAAAAGAGGGGATGCTCAACATTGATCTTTGAAGGACAAAAGAAGGAGGTGAAGGGAGTAGTTTGACTAGCCGAAGTTTGTTGATGAAGAGGGAATTTTAATAGTGATAGGTGGAGAACCTCCATGCCCTAAGTTTTCCTCATTGAAGCAACACAAGTAGACAATAGAGGGAAGAAGTCTTGAAGAATATTGTTCTTGAAGTACTAAGGAGAAGCTAGTGGGCAAGAAGTCCCAAACGAGCTGAGGAGAACCAATGGGCAGTCTGGAGTTGTTCACAAATAGAGTTGTGAACAACACAACTAGAGACCCTATGTCTTGGTTGTTGATGGAATATGTAATATTCCTTTTTTTGGTGTCACCTATTATAGGGTTAGGATGGAATTCCAAAGTTAATAGTAGACAAGTCACAGATACAGGTTGGTGTCATCAACGGGCTCAGGGGATTTTTGGAGGAGTTCTGAGGAGTTTCTATGAGGATCGATGTCATTCGCTTGATATATTCCATCATCTGCACCGTTTTCCTTTTGTTTAAGTGCATTCCAACAACTTTCGGAAAGCTAAGTTATTTTTGGGCTTAACTCAATTAATTACACTCAAGGTGGCATTCTGAGAGGAATACGTGATAGAACACCTTAGTGTAATAGCTCATTGGAATCAAGACGAGAATAATACATGATGGGGTGGTTGGACATGAGTTTCAGTGACCTTAGGAGACATGATAACCAAATTACTCTTTCCGGCATTAAAAAGGAATATTTTAATTGGAAAATAAGAGGGAAAAGTGCTCCATGAGTAAAATAATAACAAAATAAGCCTCTAGAAGGATCCATGAGATCTATAAAAGAAAAGGAGGAGGAAATTGAGGAATATCATGGATTGGATCATTTTCTTGTGTGAGAGGTTTGAGAACTTGGTTCTCTACTTCAAAATCACGCACATGATCAAAATCAAGATGAAAGAGAAGTACTATCTTCATCTTCTTGATGAAGAGATAGTGTTGGCTTATTTCCATTAGAAGTTGTATCTTCGATTATAGGGCTATTTCCTCTTTTATTCTTTCTCAAGACTTCAAGTTCAGACTACAAGATTTGCTTGTCACTCTTTAGTGCTTGCACCATCCTTCGTAATGCAGTATTCTCCTGCTGACATTGTTGATTGAACTCCTCGAGTTCTTTCAACCTTAGCTAAGGTCTTGAGTTCTTGCCCATTTTGTACCTGAAAAGAGCTAGTATGCTCCAATACCAAAATATGATTTGAATGCAGAATGTCAAGATCTTTCCTAACTCTTGACAAAATTTGAATGGCAAGAAACAATTACTGAAACAATTACTTTTAAGTGAATCTAACTATTTAGCATAAAGTTTTTTTAAGTATAATCTTGTTAATGTTAAGGTTTAACAGTTACACATCATGCATAACAGTAAAACTAAAAGACAACAAAGATTTGTGACAGAGTTCGTCCCTCTTGGACTACGTCTCTGAGTCTGCTTCGGAAGTGTGCGTCCGTTGTATTGATAAAACCCAGAGAAATAGGACTACAAAGATCTATCAGTTGACAAGTGCCAAGTAGAACTACTGATGTTGCAGAATGGAAAATATCCTGATGAGGCTTTATAGATACAAACTCTTTTCTTTGGTGGGTCTTCAATCGACCAAGAAAATCTAATGACGAAGTGCACACTCTATCTGAAGGAAAGCATACGAATCTTTAGCACAATGGTAGCTGAACTAAGTTTTTGAATATGGAAGTGGATCTTGTTGTTCTACAATGAAATTTGATTATGAAACTGTTGTCGCTCCTAGAGACAACCTAGAGTTGTGATAGACTAGTGCCTAGGACATCTTAGCATAGCAAGGAGCGTATAATATAATGTATGAAGTTGTCAACTTCAGCTCACATGCTATCTCCTGTAAACAGGGAAATAAACTAGAATGGGACCAAGACCCTCAGAAACTGACATAGAGAAAGGGATACTGCAGAGGCAAAGTGCATAAATCTAATATGAAAGCAATAGACAATTCAAAGACAGTTTACTGCAAAGCGGGCCAATTCAAGTAATATGTCACAGATATCAATTATCAAAAGGTGTATGTAATGAAAGAAATGTTGAGAAGATATTAGTCAACATTGAGCTGATACCCAGATATACAATACCACCATGCATGGGCTTACCAATCTAAGAATCCATACATGACAATAGCATTTTAAAAGCACCCTCCCAAAGCAACTAATATAGCAGAAATACGGTTTAGATGAATAGTGGAACAAAATATCATGCATGAGCCATATTTAAAGTGCTTGACTAATCCAAACATGGGTATCAACTAGGATAAATCCATACCAAAAATTAGTGAGCCACTCACATTCCAAAATATGATACAAGACAGATGGATGAAATGAAATGATATATTAAAATAGCACAATAAAGAAAGTTACAGACTGTGAAATACCAAAGACCAAAATCCTCTTTAACAGATGGAACTCCTCCTCACTGAGACCCTATGGGCTCTGAGCCTTCATACAAAAGTTATACAAAATATATACAAAAAGCCTTTCACTGCATAATTTTCTGATAAAATCTGGAACCTTAAACTATCTGTTCTTTGTGAGCTTTATAGGAGAACAAGAGAGCTCGAAAAAGGGAGTAGGTGATAAACATTTAATTGTTTCATTAAAGCAAAATGGTGAAAAAGTGCCCGCCCATACTGCTTGACGGCTCTGTAGTGCTGTATGTACTCTGCTGCTTGCTTTCCGAAGTAAATGCACTGGGTAAAGAATATCTTCAGGAACACGGTATAGAGTTGAAATCACATGGACATCCCGTCCTTTCTCGGAGAGAAAAATCCTGCTGAAATAAAACCTGGAGGGTATTGTTTCTTGTGCACAAATATTTGGAGTGATCTGTAGGATCTTCAATCTAGTATTGCACCTTCAAAAGGTTAGATCAAGGCCCCAAAATCTTCAATTATATGTCTTCAATTCCCTATCTTTTGCTGATATTCTCTATCTGCTCCATTAATGTTTCCATCTGCAAAATCTGCGTATTTTAATAACTCTGGAGGGTTTGAAAGATTTTCACCCCTGATTCCTTAATGAAAGTTGTGTCGTAACAGATTCCCAGATTTTCCCTCATAAATTTTCCCCTTAAAATATGGTCCTTTGATGCGTTCTCGACTTCTGAAACGGAGGCTGTGAATTATGGCAACTTTCCGTCGCTATAACCCTGCAAAAATCCACAAACTCGTTAAGAAAACCATGCGTACGGGGGTGATTATGGAGGACGGGAGAACAATGGCACGACGGTGGTGGAACAGTGTTTTATGCGTAAAAACGGTGAAAAATGCAATGATACGGTGTATAATAGGGTTTGGTGGAGAAATGCATCGTGGGTCATGTGATCATGGGACCCATATGGAATCGCAATTGGAAACTGGAGCGGGAGTTGGACATGCGATGCGACGAATCACATCGCAAATATTTGCGATTGGACGGATTGGAGGTTAGAGAGATAGGAGGTGGATATGCAATTGCGATGGGGAAGGAACTTGCGATGTGATGGTCGGAGGGGAAATGCGACGCGATCGATCGCATTGCAAATGTTTGCGATGATCGATCGGGAGGCTACACATGAATGCTGCGATTAGTGCCTTAAGGGTCAGCGCTTGGCTTCAGGCTAAGGGCATATGTGGGGAAGTGGTTGGGGCTTGCGGTAAAGGGGCTAGGACTTATATATGTTCGGATATGGGTTTTGTGGCCTTTTTTAATGTAATTTGAGGGCAAGAAAATGCAACGATAGGCAGAAAACTGATTTTTAGGGCAGAAAGAGGGGGCTTGAAAAGGTTTAAGTGAGATTACTGGCTAGGATTTTGGCAGGGGGCTGATATGGTCAAAATTGGCTCCACCTGGGGATGGCACGTTCATCCTTGGGCGTGTCAAGAACTTCGCAGACCATCTACATCATCAATTTTTATAGACAGGAAAAATAAATCTATTCTACTTCTACCCTTATTACTCCATGAGACCAGATTAAACTGTTGGTCTCATATTTTTCTCTACCTAAAATGCATCTGATAGGATTAAAATATCTAGTATATTTATTCACTACACTCTAAAATAGAAATTGAAAAACAGTCAAGCCAGGATTAGACTGTCTGGCTTGCGGGACTTTGCAGACTAACTACATGCTCACAGACTGAGCTTTATTGAGCTTTTCCTACCTACTCTACTCTAACCTGGAAGTCTTTGATGCTCTAGGTGATACAATAATGCCAGTGCAGCCAGTCAAGCAGTAACAAAAAAGGATAAGAGTACGGACTGCCTATCAGAGATAACCATAGGGTGCTTTGCACGTGCTTCTTCAAAAATGCAGTCACCATCAGTGGTGACCACTCTTGATGAATCCGGTCCTGGTGAAGGATCAATGCTGGAGGATTTGAGCTAATCAGGGCTTCCATATATTCTGTCACAGGATCAATGAACAAATGGTGTACACTTTCTTCTTCTAGGCCTTCCATGATTGGTAGGCTGTCTGTGTCCTGGGCAGTTCTGATTACTGCAATTTCCACTGCATCTTCAGAGTGACTCTTGAAAGCTTGATCACCTTCTTCTTTTATTTCAAAAGGCAGTGGAATCTCTTCTTTTTTAAAATGAGGGAGGCTTTCCCAAAAGGATCTGGGGTCTATGAACTGGTACGATCTTTCTTGTGAGTTCAGAAATCTGATCTCAGCTTCATATCTTTCAAACACCAATTCTAGAAAAATTTTCTTAAGCAAGGGTTTGGAACTTGGGATGAGAAGAATAGCCCATGGAAGGTCCTCCACTTTGCTTTGCTGGTGTCCATCAGTTGCATTATTCTTCCACTGCACATATCCAGGTTTCCATATTTTTCTCTACAACTTGCCTCCTGCTATGCTTTCACATTCTGCTCTAAAAGTTTTCAGCAAACAAATCAACCATTTATTCTCAAGCATTTCATCAATATGTTGCACATTTGTTTCAGCGTATTCTTCTTCTTCTTTGACAATCTTCAGTAATTTTCCTTCACCCTCTTGATTGCTTCTGGCAATCGAATCATGTTCTTCAGATTTTGCACTATCATCTTCTATCAGAATGGAATTCTGATTTCCCATCACTGTAGCAGTTCCAAAATTATGTCCTCCAGTCTCCTCTTTGTCCATCAGACACATCAACTCATTCTTGTCATTATCAGTAATAACAAATTCCTTCCAATGGGGCATGATTGCCTCACCTTCCTTCCTCTGTGACAGTTCATCTGTATCCAAGACAACTCCAAAGGATAGATTGTCTTCTGCAATACCTGTCAACACAACCGAATTGCCAGTTTTGAAATCACAAGACCCAATGGTCTTGCTTGATGATTCAGTCACCAATTATTTCCTCAGAAATAATAAATCTCTTCCAAGACCCAGAAAGTTTTCACTGTCTTCATTCCCTTGTATCTTTACATCCTGCAATCCCCAATTTAGAAATTGAGGTTCTTCTACCTGCATCGAATCATGTTTATTGAGCATAATCTCCAGCAATCCGATTTCTTCATTCCATGGATTAAAGTCTTCCATCGAATTTCCTTCCTCCTTTCTTTGACTATCAAGTGTTGTCAAATTTCCTCCATCATCAACAAAATCTTTGTCTGTGACTTTCTGCACTGTTGATTCCTTCTGAGCAGGTGCATCCTTCTGAAGTGGTGCTTCTTCTTCTTGATCTTGAGTACGAGTCCTCTTCCTAGAAGATCTGAGATCATATTTTATATTGTACTGTGCTAGCATGAAATCAGAAAATTGTTTACAACAGTAATCAATTTCTAAGTCTTCCGTGTCTCTAACCTTTTCCTTTTCTTGCAATGGGAACTCGGTTCCATCATCTCCTTGTAATGGACATTCTACCTCATCACTATTTGAAAAGGCAAGATTCGCATCCTCCAGCTCGTAAGCAGCATCTTCAGCAGGGCTATCTACTGGACCTTCAAAGTACAATGGGTGTGGTACCTGGTCCTGTTGTTCTTTTAGCTCCCTTGGTAATATCTGCAGGGGTGGTTTCCTAGACTGAGGATTGTATCCTCTATTTGGAGCATTGTAGAAATTCTTGGAGGCTGAATTCTTGGCCTCCAATTCAATTTTGACCAACTTTCTAATCATTTTTCTCATTTCTGGGTCTCTATCCAGGTTAGAGGTAGATACCTCCTCTTTTCCCCTTCTTCTGGTATCTTGCTCAGATTTTCCCTTTGATTTTCCAGTGGAGGAAAATTTTGCTTCCAACTCTAGAGCATCTGTCTGGGCATCATCCAGAGTAGCAGGCTTTCTTTCTCTGAGAGAGAAACCAAATTCTGAATCAAAAGCTGCTACAAAAACAACCTTAGCAGCAGTTTGATGAGGCTTCATATCAGCAGGAAGACTCAAATACAATTTATTAAATCTCTTGATAAGTTCTGATACTCCTTCATTATGTCTTTTCTTTAGAGTATTGAACTCAATGAGACAATGTCCATGATATTTCTTCTCTCCCCACTTTATGAGAAAAGTATCTTCCATATTATCCCAAGTGGTAATAGAACGGCCAACCAATGTCTTAAACCATTTTCGAGCTTCACCATCAAGAGACTGGACAAAAAGCCTTAAGACCACATCTAAATGTTCAACATTAAATTTCTCTGCAAAAGAGCAGAAAGTGTCAAGATGTTTTTGAGCATCAATTTCATTTTCCCCATTGAATCTGGGCAAGATCTTCAGATAATCCTGGGGCATATCATTCAACACTTGGGGTAATGCCAGGGGGGCATATTTATTCAACAAGAAGGCTAGAACATTTTCCATTAGAGGAGGTGGGGGTAGTGCAACAGTCTGATGTGTAAATGGAGGAAGAGGAGGAGGTGGTAGTGGAGTATGAATAACAATGGGAATATAATGAACAACAGCTTGAGGTGTTGAAGGGAATAATGGTCTATTAACAACAGATACTTCGGTGAATTCTTTAACCTCTTCGACCTCAGGAGTAGGATGAAAATTATCTTTAAATTGGAGACCTCCTTATGGTGGACTATCCGAAATGTAATATGTATCTCCCACAGTGGAGTTGGGAACTAGCTCTTGAGCTTCTTGAGAAGAAGAGGATGGAAAGTCTTCAATAAACGGTTCAGGGATTTCAGAGTGGAATGATTTTCTTTCCCTTTAGTTTCTTCTATGCATGATATTTTCAGGGTCAGACACATAAGGTGTCTTTGGCTGAGACATATCTGACCTCAGGTGTGGCTTACGAGGAGCCAGGACTGCAAATAGATTTATCAAATAAACAAACGTGGAGTCGCCAAGGTGAGGGATCTACAACTCTCAACTCTCCATACTCACCTACTTGAAGAGTGAATTAGATTTTTTCGAGGCCCAGGGATTTTAATTTTCTCAACTTCGATCTCCGGCAACGGCGCCAGAAAGATGTTGTCGCTCCTAGAGACAACCTAGAGTTGTGATAGACCAATGCCTAGGACATCTTAGCATAGCAAGGAGCGTATAATATAATTTATGAAGTTGTCTACTTCAGCTCACATGCTATCTCCTGTAAACAGGGAAGTAAACTAGAATGGGACAAAGACCCTCAGATCCTGACACAGAGAAAGGGATACTGCAGAGGCAAAGTGCATAAATCTAATATGAAAGAAATAGACAATTCAGAGAAATTTTACTGCAAAGTGGGCCAATTCAAGTAATATGTCACATATATCAATTATCAGAAGGTGTATGTAATGAAAGAAATGTTGAGAAGATATTAGTCAACATTGAGCTGATACCCAGATATACAATACCAACATGCATGGGCTTACCAATCTAAGAATCCATACATGACAATAGAATTTTAAAAGCACCCTCCCAAAGCAACTAATATAGTAGAAATATGGTTTAGATGAATAGTGGAACAGAATATCATGCATGAGCCATATTTAAAGCGCTTGACTAATCCAAGCATGGGTATCAACTAGGATAAATCCATACCAAAAATTAGTGAGCCACTCACATTCCAAAACATGATACAAGACAGATGGATGAAATGAAATGATATATTAAAATAGCACAATAAAGAAAGTTACAGACTGTGAAATACCAAAGACCAGAATCCTCTTTAACAGATGGAACTCCTCCTCACTGAGACCCTATGGGCTCTGAGCCTTCATACAAAAGTTATATAAAATGTATACAAAAATCCTTTCACTGCATAATTTTCTGATAAAATCTGGAACCCTAAACTATCTGTTCTTCGTGAGCTTTATAGGAGAACAAGAGAGCTCGAAAAAGGGAGTAGGTGATAAACATTTAATTGTCTCATTAAAGCAAAATGGTGAAAAATTTCCCGCCCATACTGCTTGACGGATCTGTAGTGCTGTATGTACTCTGCTGCCTGCTTTCTGAAGTAAATGCATTGGGTAAAAAATATCTTCAGGAACATGGTATAGAGTTGAAATCACATGGAAATCCCGTCCTTTCCTGGAGAGAAAAATCCTGCTGAAATAAAACCTGGAGGGTATTGTTTCTTGTGCACAAATCTTTGGAGTAATCTGCAGGCTCTTCAATCTGGTACTGTACCTTCAAAAGGTTAGATCAAGGCCCCAAAATCTTAAATTATATGTCTTCAATTCCCTATCTTTCACTGATATTATCTATCTACTCCATTAATGTTTCCATCTGCAAAATCTGCGTATTTTAATAACTCTGGAGGGTTTGACAGATTTTCACCCCTTCTTCTTTAATGAAAGCCGTGTCGTAACAGCTTCCTGGATTTTCCCTCATAAATTTTGCCCCTAAAAGATGGTCTTTTGATGCATTCTCGACTTCTGAAATGGAGGCTGTGAATTATGGCAACTTTCCGCCGCTATAACCCTGCAAAAATATGCAAACTCGTTAAGAAAACCATGCGTACGTGGGTGATTATGGAGGATGGGAGAACAATGGCGCGGCGGTGGTGGAACAATGTTTTATGCATAAAAACGGTGAAAAATGCAATGATACGGTGTATAATAGGGTTTGGTGGAGAAATGCATCGTGGGTCATGTGATCATGCGACCCATATGGAATCGCAATCGGAAACCGGAGCGGGAGTCAGACATGCGATGGGACGAATCGCATCGAAAATATTTGCGATTGGACGGATTGGAGGTCGGAGTGATAGGAGGTGGATATGCGATTGCGATGGGGAAGGAACTTACGATGCGATGGTCAGAGGGGAAATGCGACGCGATCGATCACATCACAAATGTTTGCGATGATCGATTGGGAGGCTACACATGAATCTTTGCGATTAAGCGCCTTGAGAATAAATTGTCGGCTTCGAGGGCTAGGTATGTGTGGGGAAGTGGTTGGGGCTTGCGGTAAAGGGGATAGGCCTTATATATGTTTGAATATGGGTTTTGTGGCCTTTTCTCCTCCGATTTGAGGGCAGGAAAATGCAACGATAGAGAAAATAGATTTTTAGGGTAGAAAGAGGGGGCTTGAAAAGGTTTAAGTGAGATTACTGGCCAGGATTTTGGCAGGGGTCTGACATGGTCAACAGACTCTATGTAGGACAATGAGCTCTCCTACTCCATAATGTACCTACAAAACCAAAAACTATCTACCAAGTGTTTTAGTGCTTCTTAAAAAACATTTCTTCTTCTTGTATTAGAGAACCTCTCTCTTTCTCCTCTCATGCTCCTCATGATCCCTACAAAAACATTCCTTTCATCTTTTTATAAGATGTGAGCATATTAAAATGGTATTAAAACCTCTATCTCTATTGTCACATCTCGAAGATTTTATTGGTTTTCCATTTTTAACATTGATTTAATGGGTCATTACCCTTTTCCAAGCCTTGATCCTTTCAAAATCATCCATATCAATAATAAGATATACTTTCTTTCGGGTTTGTTTGACACCTAGTGTCTTAGGCTAAGGTATTAATTTAATACAACGCAAACTTATATGAAATAAAACCCAAAATAGACTTTGGATCATCGAAATCCGTTGGCAGTTTGGTAAGCGGTGCAGATAAAAGGATTTCCCGCATTTGATTAGTGCCTTCCCCAGCGGTCACGGCTTACTCTAATGGTTTCGGATTAACCCCGGCAGTTCTGGCTTAACCTGTTCACATAACGCAGCTTGACAACTTTCAACCTTTGACTCCTTCGGTTATGGCTTACCCTTATCCACCGCTGTGTTCACATGGAAAAAAATCCCGATACGGTTATAGTTGGCGGCTTAGTAGCTGTCAACAAATTCCGCCGCGGTTAAACAAAATGTGTTCACATGCAGCTCCGACACATTTTCCCATTGATGAGAACAAGTTTCCCATAGAGCTACATTTGGGTCGCTTCTCCATTGACGCGAGTGTGAATCAAGAAAATACCAGATGGAAACAAGAAACTTTGGATAGGGATATTAATGTTGCAGGGAGCTACTTGAGATAGAAATGGACAATAAATAGGACCAGCTTACGCTTGTGAGATTATCGATAGCACAGGACATGCTGTCTGGTGGTTCCATACTCATAAGTAAAGAAAGCATATAGAAGAATTTCTATAGTTATTTAATGTATTGATTGAAATCGACCCCTCACATGCTGAGTATTAAAAGGACCAGTTTAGCTTGATTCTCCTTGATAAGGTAAGTAGTGGAAAACAAAATCTCTAGGAATATTTATGGGATTCAAAGGTACAGGTTCTATTTAAAATGGAGAATAAAACAAATGGTTACTATTTCATGGCTTAACATTATCCAAACTTGGGTCTCTAGAGCAGTTATTATAGGTGCAGAGGATGGAAATTAGTCATAACAGGCTCTGGTCAATAGATGGACTAGACGCTTTGCAGCAGTTGGTTTGTTTGAATCTTAGTCACAATCTGCTTGCCAATTTTACAGCTTTGGGACCTTTGAGATAGATCAAGACGTTAAGGGCATTGAATATTGCATACAACAAAATTGGAGCACATATTGTGAAACTCTACAAGGTTTTCTTTTCCTTCTGTACTGAATAATTCCTCTATCAGCAATGCAGGCACCACCAGAGATGCAGATGAGGGGAATCTAGAAATTTCATGGGAAATCACAATAGCAATCAAAGGCTTGCATTTGAGACAGCTTTATATTGCAGGAAATCCTCTGGGATCTCTGTTGCTCACAATAACCCTTGGGTTTCCATGTAGCTTTTGAATCGTGTCCATAAATGTAGTAGCAACTATACTTGCTTTAAATGGATGAGATAATGCACAAAGTATTTTGCATACTTAGTAAAAGTCTATCAACTACCACCATGATGACACTCTTTCCTTGGGACTTGAAGGTAAGCTGATAAAGTCCATTGAAATCCTACTCCCCAACGCTAGGCTTGGAGATGAGGATAAGGTTAGCAAGAGAATAGGGTCTTATTGTATCCAAACTTTGTTCTATTTAGAAAACCAAACATTCATACAAAATTTTGAATATCAGATTTAAGGCCATCCCAAAAAAATTCTTTCTTCACCATGTGGTAAGTTTTTAAAAATCCTGAGTTTCCTCCTAAAGGAGAAGTGTGCAATTCCAAAAGAATCTTTTGTTTTAGTTGGGAATTCTTACAAAGATATAAGCGATCTTTGTACCATAAGGAATCATTTTTCCAACTAAATGTATAGATGTACTAGGATCTTGTTGCAACTTTTGAATGAGTGTCCATACATCTTTGTCCTTCTTCCATTCATCTCTTTGGCCGGTTATCCAATCGGGTTGGATAATAGAAATGGCATAAACGATACATCCACCTCTTCATTCTTTCTTGAGAGTGCATACGCAACAACATTTAGCTTCCCTTTTTGTATATTATTTCAAAGTCATAAGCCAACATCTTTGTGACTCATTTTTTCTGCTCTTCTGAAGATAGTCTTTTTTCCAAAAAGTGTTTAAGACTATCATGATCTTTTTTTACCTTGAAGTGTCTTCCCATTAGGTAAGATCACCAATTCTTTAGTGCATGTAGTATTTCTAACATTTCCTTCTCATAAATAGCTTTCTGTAAATACTTTCCTTTGATTTGATGACTTTCAAAAGAAATGGGTCTTCCTTCTTGCATTAAACAACAACAATTCCGTTTCCTGAGGCATCACATTCGACAATAAAGGTTTTTGTTAAATCTGGCGTAGCTAAGACAGATGCTAGGCACATTGCCTCTTTAAGATGTTGAAAGGCCTTAGTTGATTCAGGAGTCTATGAAAATGTATATTTCTTCAATAATGTTGTTAGAGGTGTTGTTATTCTCCCATAATTCTTAACAAACTTGCGATAATACCCTGTTAACTCAAGAAATCCTTGTAACTGCATTATGGTTGTCGGGACTTTCCATTCCTTCATAGCTTTAATTTTTTTAGGGTCTACCTTAACTTTTACAAAGTGAGATAAATGTGACCCAATGTTTAACTCTTGTCTTGCAAAGAAACATTTGGATGTTTTGCATATAATTGTTTCTCCTGCAATAGTTTGAGCACCCTGTCAACATGTTGAACATGATCCTTCCAAGACCTGCTATAGATTAGTATATCATCAAAAAATACTAGCACAAATTTTATAAGGAAGGGTTGAAAATGGAATTCATCAAGCCTTGAAATGTAGAAGGTGCATTGGTAAGGCCAAAAGGCATTACCAAAAATTCATAATGACCCTCATGAGTTCGAAATGTTGTTTTCGGAATATCTTCAGTCTTCATTCTAATTTGATGATATCCTAAACGAAGATCCAATTTGGTAAAATAAATTGCTCCATGTAATTCATCCAATAATTCATCGATCATAGGAATGGGAAATTTATCTTTAATGGTGAGCTTATTGAGCTCCCTATAATCCGGACGCATGCGCCATGATCCATCCTTCTTGTGCACCAATACTAGTGGAGCAGAGAAATAACTTTGACTAGGTTGAATTATACCAGCCTCTAACATTTCTACAATCATAAATTCAATTTCGCTCTTTTGGACATAAGGATATCTGTAAGGCCTGATGTTCGGAGGAACATCTCCTGAGATCAAATGAATATCATGATCATGATCA
Organism: Pinus albicaulis; assembly: GCA_034641835.2. Taxonomy (NCBI): domain Eukaryota; kingdom Viridiplantae; phylum Streptophyta; class Pinopsida; order Pinales; family Pinaceae; genus Pinus; species Pinus albicaulis. The sequence continues at coordinate 228,418,353 of CM076579.1, forward strand.
CGAATAGGTGGGAGTCCTTTGGGAATTTTAAACACCTTAGAATGATTGTCTAAGAATTTTTGGAGATTTGGAGAAATTGATGATTTTGATGTTGGAACTTCTAGTGAGCATAATTGTGAAATTATGCCTCGTTTTTCTTTCTTCAGAAGCTTTGTCATGACATTAAAGCTGATTATCTTTCCTAGCTTCCCTACAATACAGTAATTCGACTTCCTTTCATGCAGAAAAAATTTCGAAAAGTTCTTGAGAATTAAAAGCTACCATCCCCAAAGATTGTAACCATTGTACTCTAGTATAACATCAACACCTCCCATAGGAATGTAAAGCATTGGACTATTTCAATACCATATTCCCCATGGTTGGCTTGATATTATGGCATTTTCCAGATAAATTTATAGTTCCTCCACTTGCAACCATCACTTCACATTATGGTGTTGGGTATAGGAAGCAATTCAATTCCTTGCATATCTTACAATGAATAAAATTATGGGTACTACCCGAATAAATCAACGCTATTACCTTTTTCTTCTTGATATGTCCTTATATATTGAAATTTTGAGGAGTGGTAATTCCTACCAATGCATTACATGATATGGTCAGACTCATTTATTCTTTTTATAGGGTTGGTTCCTAGTGTATATCCTCTTCTTTTAAAGTTTCTTGTTCATTTCTTCCTCCTTTTCACAATCTATGTAAAATAATTTTTCTCAACACACTTATGACCTTTTGTGTATTTGTAAATGCTGTAATCTCACAAGCATGTAAAAGCCCTTTTCTCTTTCTTCCAATTGTTGTGGTGTCAACCTTGTATGTTGTTGAAATCTAGGTATGACACTTTTACCTCACTTTGCAGGAAGTGAGTGGTAGGCTTCCTTGTCGCCATAATTTTACATTCATTTTTTCTTGCCAACCTAAATGCCTTCTCCAATGAATCAGGTTCCAAAATGTGAACTTCATGTTGGATGTTATCCTTTAAAGTACATATGAAGAGATCAATCATGTGTTCCTCTGGAATATCAGTTACTCTTATATTCAATTTTTGGAAGTCCTCAATGTGCTCCCCCATTAAAACCTTTTGTTTCAGATTTATCAATTAGCTAAAGAAGGTGTTTCTCTTTTTATCCTCATAATGTGCTATCATTTCCTCCATAAAAATTGACCAAGTGACAATTTTTTTATGGGAGAAAAGCCATCGATACCATACAAATGTATTTTGTTCTAAATGTAAAGTTGCAATGTACATGCCTTTTATTGTATTTTGCACATTATTGAGAATCAATGTTCTCATACAATAATTGTATCCATGTTACGGGGATCCCTTTCCATCAAACTTTCCCTCATATCGATTTTTGGAATATGGTGGTTCTTCCCGCCAACATTAGAGTTTATGAAATCATGATTAGCATTTATTTTTTTCTCATCATGAGTTTCCTCTACTATCTTTTCGCAATGAGGAATCATTTCTTGTATCAGCTTTGTCAAACCTTCCAAGTCTGGTTTTAGATCATTCTTCATGTTTTCCATCTTAGCTTCCATGTCATCCATCTTAAGATTCCATACCCGATTTCATACCATCCATCTTAGCTTCCATGCCATTGTTCAAACCATTCATATTAGATTCCACGCCTTTCTTGAAACTCCATGTCATTTTTTGTTGCTCTTTGCGAGAGCGAAATTTGTTGCACTTGCTCTTGTAATTTTGATATGTCATGTTGCCATTCTTCGTCTTCATGAGTCATAGTAGAGCCTTCTAAAGGATTAATGGGTGTTGAATTTTTTTTAGGGGTCATTTGAGAATCCAATACTGATATCTATTCTATAATATGCCCTTGGAATCAATTCAACTTGATTCTTCAAACAAGACTTATGCAATTCGGAGAAAAAATAAAATAAAATAAAAATACACTTATTTTACTTGCTTTTGAGGAGCTCGATATTGAGATTGACTTATCTCTATAATTGCAGATCCTCAATATCTGAAATTTGTCCCTATAGTATTCCTCTAAAGCTTCTTTGAAATGCCATGGGTCTGACTTGATTTGGATTCTTCAAGACAAAGTTATGTCCAATCTCCCACAATGACCTAATTATGGACTGGTTCAGTAGAGTGAACTTGTACAAATTGCCATGTGTTACTGTTTTCTCCTTTGTATCTGAAATTTATAGACAGGAAACTACATTATGTTTACTTCCAGTCACTTTTTACAGAATTCCAATCCAATGCTCAGAGAGAGAGTTATGAAGCTTTACCCACGATCACCTCTTTGAGATGAAATTCGGGAGCCTAAAAAAGACCTAACTTCCATAGATCATATCTCCAAAAATGTTGCGAACCAAGCTCTAAAATTTTGCGACGATGTTCCTCAAGATTTCAGCTTCGCGCTCTAAAAGTTTCAGTTTCTGAACCTTCGTAGAACAAAAGTTATAACAGAAATTTCGCGATGACCGTTTTAAGTGAAATTCAGGAGCCTGCAAAAAGACCTAACTTCCACAGATTATAGCGAAAATTCGCACTCTAGAAATTTTAGCTTCTAAACCTTCATAGAAAAAATGTTATAGCGAAAATTCCACAATGACCTGTTTGGAGCAGCGAAACCCTAGAATCCCAAGCTCTGATACCAAATGTTGTGAAACCAGCTCCAAAAATAGAAGAAAAGAGATATCAACGCCTTAGAAATAAGCCACTTCGAGCAGGAAACCTCCAATACATTACATGAATGAAAAATTCTTGGATGATTCAAATTACAAAACCTCCTTTCTATATATAGGAGTCCATGGGACCACAATGTAATCCTAGTGGGGCCACAATGTAATCCTAGCTGACCTAACAATAATAATTTAAGGGCACAATAATAACAATATGGGGGTTACACTAACAACAATAAGGGACTATACTAGTAATATAGGGACCTAACAAGTAGAGGTGGGAAGTAGGGACGAAGGTAGTCTACATTGAATACTAGGTGCAGACCAAGGAATGGTGGAATACTGAGCTCGAAGGCATTGTTCCCTACAGCCTTGGTGATGGTGTACAACCCATATCAGAGTGGGCGAAGCGTGCAGTGGGGTCCAATGAGGCGCTCCTTCTACAAATGTAGCCACACTTTTTCTCCCACCTAGAAGTTGTGTGGCACCCAATGTTGATCATGTTGTTGCTTGTACTTAGCATTGGCTCTGTCCAATATGTCATGAACCTGTTGGCAGATGTGCTGAATGCGCTCAATGAAGTTGTTCGCTTTGTCAGCTTTAGACTGGACATGAGTCGAATCGGCCTGAGTAGCTACAAATGGCATGGCTACATTAATGGGACATAGTGGCTAGAATTCCAAGCCCACCTAAAAGGGGTTGTGGCCGGTTGATATGTGGAGAGCCTGGTTATAACTATGTGTACATAAGGGAGGCTCTCATCCCATGTACATGGATGATTTGAATTGTAAATGCACATAATGTGTACAATAATCCTGTTGACGACCTCTGTCTGGCCATCAGTTTGGGGATGGAAATCTGTGGACTTGGTGTCCAACATTGACCAAAGACTGGACCAAAATGTGATGAGGAACCTATTGTTGCGATCTGATATGATAGACTATGGGATCCCAAAGTGCACCCACACTCGTTCAAAGAAGAGTTTAGCAGTGGCTTCTGCTGTGATATTTTTCTTGCAGGCCGCCATAATGGCCATCTTCGAGAATCTGTCGATGACCATGAAACACAGTAGTTTCCATGCTTAGTAGAAGGAAGGCCTGACATGTAATCCATGGAGATGGATTCCCAAGGTCGACTAGGGTTAGGTAGCGGAGTATAGAGCCCTTGATTCTTGATGGTTTATTTGGAAATGGCGCAAGCAGTGAAAAATTTGATGTACTTCTCGACATCCTGTCGAAGGTTCGACCACTAGAAATACTTCTGCAGTACTACCATTATTTTTTCGACCCCAAAATTCCCAGCGACTCGACTGTAGTGTGCTTCCCATATCATCTTGGTGCGCTCGCTTGAAGGAACACAAAGGTTTCCCAGGTGACATAACAGTGCATCTTGGAGGTGAAATTTTGGAACTTGCATACCCCCCAAGAGTGCCTTGTATGTGTGGCTAAATTCTGGATCGCTCTTGTAGAGAAGCGACCAATCAGAAGTCTCATGCCGACAAGAGTTGAGAATGGTGGTTATGGCCACGATCGGTGGTCGGCTGAGGAAGTCTGCAACATTATTTGTGCTACCCTTCTTGTACTTGATGTTCAAATGAAATTGTTGCAGATATGTGGACCACTTCTGATGGTGATCATTCTGCAACTTCCCTTGTGTTTGTATGAACTGCAAGGGCGGTGGTCTGTGTGGATGATTGTCTCCTCCCCAAAATGTAATGCTTCCATTGTCGAAAAGGCTACACAATAGAATACATTTCTTTGTCATAAGTGTGATACTTTCGAACTGTGTCAGATGATGTCTCACTATGATATGCCACTGGATGCCCCTGTTGAGTAAGAACTGCCCCAATAGCATAGTCAGAGGCATCTGTCTTGATCTCAAATGGTTGTTTCAAGTCTAGTAATGTGAGCAATAGGGAAGAATAGAGGCGATGTTTCAATTCTACGAACACCTTCTGTTGATATTCTGACCAAAAGAATTTTGCTTTCGCTCCTCCCTTGATGACTTGACTCAAGGACAAAGTGATATGAGAGAATCCCAACATGAACCTGCGGTAGACATTAGCAAGACCCAGAAAGATGCAAAGCTCTGTTAGAGTGGTTGGGGTTGGCCAATCCCGAATGACTTGGATCTTGGCTGGATCCACATGCAGCCCCCTTTCATCAATAATGTATCTCAGATATTGAACCTAGGTCATGCCAAAAGTGCACTTCTCCAAATTGGCACACAACTTATGTTGCCGTAGTGTTTGGAGGACTTCTTGGATGTGGTGGAGGTGCTCTTCCCAAGTCTAGCTGAAGATCAGAATGTCATCCAAGTGCACCACTACAAATGAGTTGGTGAATGGAAGCAAAATGTCATCCATCAACCTCATGAAGGTTGTGGGAGCATTCATCAACCCAAAAGGCATGACGATCCATTCGAAAAGGCCCTCCTTGGCTTTGAAGGCAGTCTTCCACACATCAGAGGGTTTGATTTGTACCTGGTGATACCCAGACTTCAAGTCGATCTTGCTGAAATATTTTTCCCCTTTGAGTTGGTCCAGAAGGTCATCAATCCGTGGGATCAGGTACTTATTCCAGAAAATGATCTTTTTCAGTGCCCGATAGTCAATACAGAGTCTCCAAGTCCCATCCTTCTTATGTACCAACACGATCGGGCTCCCACAAGGCGATGAACCTGGCAGGATGTGACCTTTCTGTAGCAGCTCCTGAGTCTACCTCTTGATTTCATCATTCTCTAGAACAGAGTGCCTATAGATCAGTCCATTGGGTAGTGACGCACCTGGGCTCAGGTCAATGGGGTGCTTGACCTAACGGTACAGAGGCACCCCTGTGGGTGAGGTGAAGATGTCCATGTACTCCTCCACAACCTTGTCCATTTGTTGTTGTCATGCAAAGGAGCCATGTCTGGAGGTCGTGGCCATAGTCTTCTTCATGCCCTAGTGGGAAGTGGTGGTACCTCTGGTATCCTATAAAACTTATTTCCCAAAGTAAAAATAAGAGCGCGAGGTCGGGACTCATACACAACATGTCGCTTCCACAAGTATGGTAGGCCTAATAATACATCAGAAACATCAGTAGGAGCAATGTCACACAATACCTCATCTTTGAAGGGCTTGATACTATAAGGAAGGCGGCACTGCTGGCTGACGCGGAGATCCCGTCCTTGGTGAAGCCACCCGATGGTGTATGGTTGTGGGTGCACTGTGGTCGACAAGCCCAACCGCTTCATGACATCTACTGAAATGAGGTTCTTTTGGCTCCCATTGTTGACAATGAATTGTAATGGGGAACCCTTTACCCACATCTGGGAGTGGAAGAGACGCTCTGCCTCCTCTATATCTTCTAGTTCTTCCTTCTGGATCTTCGCAGTGGCAACAGTGGCATTGGGTTCCGCATCAATAATATTCTTCCCTTTTTCATTCCCCTTGTCAGGTTCTGATTCAGATTTAGAGCATGCATATGATTCATAAGCCCTCATCTTAGCCACCAGCGACTGCTTGGCCCGACACTCACTTGTGTTTTGAGTGGAGCTCTTATGGAACTCACACCACTTTCCTGTGTCCTTCTTTGGCTTCGTAGTGTTGTTCTTTGCTTGTGGCTTTGGCAGGTTTTCTTGTGCCGCCATGCCTTGGCTTTGTCCTTTGTTCTGTAGTTTGGGGGCACCTTTCCCTTGCTTTTGATTAGTAGATCCAAAGTCTCGCTTCTTCTGTTTTAATTTCTGTTCAATCTTGGCAGCATACCAGTATGCCGTACCAAGCGAGGAGATGTTGAGGAACTTCATTTCCTCTTGAATGTATCTGTGCAGACAACTACGATACTTTAGCACCAAATTTTTCTCTAAATCTTTGATACCCAACTTTGTGCACAGGATATGGAACATATTCGTTATCTCATGCACATCTTGATCCCTTTGTTTCCACAACGTGGTCCATTGTATGTACTTGTCTTCATAGCTCCCCACGGGATAGTATTGTTCCTTGATGGCATCTCAAAAATAATTCCATGTGGGTACGATTGAGAACAAAGAGGGTTTTGTCTCGTCCTTTTTCTCACAGTAGGTCTCCCACCAGTCCTTGACATGGGGGGTAGCTTTGAGGAGTGAAAAAACAATCTTCTCCTGGTCAGAAAAGTCATGAACCAAGAAATATACTTTTAATAGATTCAACCAGCTATCTACGACATCTACATCTATTTGACCCTCAAATATGGGAATGTCAAAGTTTACTTGTACCTTGAAGGGAGTCGCGCCTCCAGAGTGGTTGCTGCATGTAGATGCGCTGCCGGTGGGCAGTCGTTGAAGGATCTGGGAAATGTTATCCATCATCACGTTCCTTTGTTTTTCAAGGGCCTCCTCGAGCGATATTTTGATAGGATCTCCTGCTCCCTCATCTTTCTTTTTGTCCCCCATGGGCGTTCGTCAGGGTTTGCGAGGCTGATCTTGCAAAGGTTCCACCATATCGAGCCCTAACTCTTTATACCCCGACCTCGTTGGGGACATGCAAAGAAGGATCAAGAAAAATAAAACCGCTCTGATACCACTGATCAGGATTTATGGAGGAATGCAACAGAATACACATATAACCATAAATACAAAGATGTAGTGGAAATAACACTTCATTTCATTAATATCAAAGAGCTGAAATTTTCTTACAGACAAAATGGAAATAAACTAGCTAGGGCGCTGGTAGCTTATCTCCGAGAAGATATGTGGCGGCTACAGGCCTCTGAACTGAGTGACAATGAGTCTCGAGGGCCTATTTATTATTTAGAATCAATGGAAAACCCTAAACGTCCAAAACATAACCCTAGGCGATGAAGCGCCAAAACTATGGGCCCCGTTTGGGTAAATTGGTGTTTCAACTTCCCAGGGACGTAACTTTGGCATACTATCTCCATTTGACGCACATGATACATCATTAGAAATATCTATCCAAGGACTACAATTGTTGCCATGAATATCATTTTTTGAATGGATTCATATTAGTCGGACAAATGATTCCTAAAAAATGTCGTTTAGGACCTCAAAACGGCTCCGGAAGTTCAGGACCCGAATAACTACTAAAAATAGTAAGTTGTGCGAAAACTAAAAAAATGAAAGAGACAATGGTGGGGCCCCAAGTGGAATAGGCGGTTGGCCACCAATATCCACTTGGATCATTGACTCCAAAGCAGGTTTATGTTGTCCTATATCGTTTATTTTTTCCAACATTATAAATTATAGGGCCACAACATAATGGCGACCATACTGGGGAATATTGAAAAAGTTTAGTATTTCATCAGAAATCAGAAATCCCAGTCAAAATTATATTATTAGAGTATTTTCCAAGATTGGTATCTATTTATTGATGGTGGACAACAACCAGACACAAGGAAGTTGAAATCATCCACCTGGCGACTCCAATTCAGATCAGTTCCATTCAAAGACCCCATGGGAGGGAGGACCTGAAACATGACCTATCAGCCTGGAAAGAGAAAGTATTCAAGCCCAAATTGGATTCAAGAAATTGTTGGTTTTATCTATAACTATGTTCTATCTTACTTTAAGCCTGATCAAGAGTACACTGCTGAGGTTTACATTGATCATTGGTGAATTGATGAGCCTTAAGAAGCTAAGCCCCAAATTGTAGATCATGTACATACTCATACACCTGTGCACATCTCAGATGCACTTGTGGAAAACCCAGTGAAACATGAGCCTCATGCTTCATCTCGTGCTCTTGATAAATTATCAAATGGTTATAAGCCTCCTGCTTTATCGCCTATACCTGTAAAAGTCCCATACAAATACAAGCCTCTGGTTTTGCCTCCTATCCTCCATGACCTCCCTTCAAATTTTAGAAATAATCTACCCAGATTTGATGGAGAAAATGCAAATATCATTGTCGAAAAGCACATTCAGAATCTTGAGGATTTTCTTGATCTGTTTGAGGTGGGAGAAGATGATGTGTGTATCAGAATTTTTTCCCTATCATTGCAAGATAAGGTTAAAAATTGGTTTAAAGGTCTTCCAACTGCAAGAATTAGCAATTTTCATCAATTCACTCAAGTTTTCCTGGATAGATGGGTGGTCATAGGAATTTTTTTCTCATAATATAAGAGTATAACCATTTAATAAGACAATCAGAGGAGACAGTACAACATTTTTCAGCCAGGTTTAATAAGGTATACCATTCGATACTTGCTAAGATAAAGCCGCCCCCATGAATAGATCTCTGGCACTACCCAGATGCATTTGACCCAGAGATGGCATTCTAGTTAAGAGAAAGGGACCCTACAACCATTGAAGAGATGCAAAATATGACAGTTGATGTGGAAGCAAACTTGATGAAAAGAGAGGCAAAGTTAAAGGCTGCGGAGAAGGATAAATTAGAAAAAGAGAAATTGATATCTTCAGAGATAAAACTAGATATTTTGACAAACAAAGTCAATTAAATGATGCATATGATTAGTAGGAAAGAGGAACTTGTTGTTCAAATACCTCATGTTCCATTAGTTCCGTAAAATAAAAGCATCAATGTACCCAAGCAATTCACAGATCATCCTGGATACCCTAAAACATAAAATGAAGTTCAAAATCAGAAAGAGGTAGGGAAATTTACTGAGGTGATGTGCATATTGGATGACCTTGCATATGGAAGTAATATTCTCAAAATTAATCATAAAGATGAAAATTATATGGTTGATATTGAGGCTAATTGTACAGAGCAACCAACACTATCTTTAGGGAAAGAATAAGCTCAATCATCACAATGAAAAAATGGAAATCAAAATCTTAATACTGAGCAATATTGTAAGGAGGAAAATGCAGAAAGTTTTCAAGTGAGTGCCAAAGGCCTTCCTCTCTTTTTTGCCTCATTCTTAAGAGAAAATTTCCAACAGATTGTTAATATGAAGGAGGAGGAATTCTCTAATGAATTAGTCAAGGAAGAGATGGATGATACAAACACTATTTTAGATCAAGAAATTCATTCCCTGAACCACCTTGAAATCATAGAATCTGAAACAGACGATGAATTGATCTAGATTTATTCTTTGCCCTTATGATTTAATGAATTTTAGATTGTGAAAGGTAATCTGGATCACATTCTTGGTAGATAATCATAGGAGAAGAGAACTCTCTCACAAATCTGATGAGGAAATCATGGATGATAAAGAATTTGATCTAGATCCAGGGGTTCAGCCCTTGGGTCCTTTTGAAGGTCAAGTATCAAATGAAGTCACAGAGTCTGAAACAGATGATGAATTGATCAATTTTGATTCTATACCTTTATGTTTTAATGCATTTTAGTCTGTGAAAGGGAATCTGGATCACATTTTGGTTGATAATCACAGCAGAAATGATGGGGTCTTAGAAGAACCAACACTGCCATCTAAAGCACTACATGACCCAATAGTAGATGCATTGGATGGTTTCTACTTTTAAAGTCAATATTCTCGTATTCATAATGCTCTCAAAAGATGCTATGATATGGATATGATCAGGCAGTCTATCCCATTGTCTGATTCAGTAGAAGTATCAACACAACATTCTTCAGATAACATGCAAACATGTTCTGAGTTGATTGAACCAAGTACCAAGTCATGGGGTTGGATTGACTGAACCAGGATACCCAGAAATAATTCAAGTGCATCTTGATCAAGTGGCTGTCTATATGGAGATATTTTTCATTACAAATCCAAAACATATTGCCAACATAATAGTTGTTTTTCAAGTGTACAAAGATCCATGTAAATCAGATCATGCCAGAAATTTCTATCAAATACCATTATTAGGTTTGTTGTTGAATATGGTGAAGAGCAGAGAAAGAAGAGAGTTATTAAGGCAGTTTATTGACTAGCCGCATTGGCATTATTGTCTCATTTAGAAGGGCAGAAATTTCATTAGATTAGGGTAGGTAGGGGTGCAAATAAGCTTGATATCTGAGCATATTTCCATTTTTAGTTTTATATTGTTTTTCATTTTTAGACCAGTGTGTTTCAGACTTTAGTTTCAGCACAATTTTGGTTTCACCATTCAAATTTTCAAGGTGTAGCAGTGATTTCTGTCAGATAGTTTGCAATGCATATTTCAGTGGTAGTTTTAGTTCATATTTACAATATGCAAATAAGCCGGCTGGGCAAGCTTGTGATCTATTTTTATCAGTAAAATTCATAGGAAATAATCAGTGAGTTTCTCGTCACTAAGGTGCTTGGAAGATCAAGATACAAGTTGCGGGATCAACACAGTGGATAAGGCACTGATTTACAAATTGAGAGATCTGAGATTCTTGACACCTCCTCTGGAGCTGCCATCCCCAAAAGGAGCCAATGTTGGCACAAGATAAATTTTAAATTTTATACTTTGGTATGCATAGTTTTAAAAATTAAGTAGTGAAGGCAAGTCAAATTTGAAGTGGCTTTGGTAAAGTTATTTCGAATGAAATTGAATGTATTTAAAATGTATAATTAATTAATTAATTATATATTTAAAAAAAATGTTAAATCGTTGCATATTCTACTTATGAGCAATGATAGTTGATTAAAATCAATGATTCCAATCTAATTTTAGACCCCCTCGGTGTTTCTAATTTTAATGGAGGAGGGGGGGTCTGAAATGGGCTCTTTTCATTTCCCAGCCAAGGACCACGTGGAAATTTGTGGGGATTTTGCACCCTGCCTCCCCCCTCACAATGCCTCTCCCTGTTGAGGCACCCCTCCGAAATCCGGTTTTGGACCTCGCATGACATACGCAACAAGTTCAACCACGTGCCAAGCGACAAGGTGACTATACAAGTGCTTAGTGGTGGGTTTTTCTTCCACGTTTTGTTTTTATTTGACACATCGCCTCTGAATGGATTCTCTGCTAAAATTTTTGGATGAGGAGAGCCTGCGTAAAGACACAGGTCTTCCTTCTCCAGAGTGGATGGGCTCCTTGGTTTGATAATGTTCAAATGCGGTAGCTCTTGAAAAGACTCTCGATGAGAGTAATTTATATGGCGGTGATGAAGCTTCTCTAAAGGAGAGAAACAACGCTGATAATGATGATGGCTCTGATATACCTCTAACTCTTGTTGTTCGATTAGAGTTGGAGAACAAGTTCTAGAGCCTTGAGAAAAAGGAGACATTAAAGTGTTTAGCTCTTGTTTTGAGATGGATGCCACTAGGCCAGTAATCATTGAGTTTTGAGGATGATTCAAATCTTAAATTTACCGGCTTGGTTGAAATGCTTGATCCACCAAGAGATGAGGTGCGAAATTCCATACAAACATACATGTCTGTTAGAATACATGTTATTATGGTTACATGTGACAACAAGTCAACAATAGAGTCTCTTTGTTGTCGCATTGGAGCTTTTGATCCATTGGATGACCTAGTTGGGCATTCTTACACTTCGTCAGAATTTGAGGAGTTATCACCCATACAAAGGGAAATGATTCACAACTTGTTATAGATTTTAATGAGAAATCACATGCATATATGTTTGATTTTGACACTCCCTTTGGTACAGATCATTGCAAGATTTTTGAAGGCAACCCTTTAGTTCTTCACTTTAGTGAGCCAGTAAAAGGGGTGAATGCTTCTACTGTTGGTGTAAATTCTCTTCTACTTGAGAGTGAAAGTTGTGTCTGGAGGCCAATTTCCCCTCATGGGTTTCAAGCTAAAACATGGGTTACACTGTTGAAACTTCCAAGTACAAATTTAGGGCTCGTGAAACCTACACAGTTAAGATTAGAAGTGGCAGATACACTTGGAATAATTTCATTGAATGGATAAAATTTCTCTTGCCCCACTACATTGAATTTTAGTTTGGATATCCACGTAATGACAATAAGAATCATGGGAGGGAACTTTGAAACAGTTTCACTTGCTTGGGAAGGTGAAAGTTTTTTCTCCTTTGGTCATTGATGAGAACGATTTTCCCATAGAGCTACATTTGGGTAGCTTATCCATTGACAGGAGTGAGAAACTTGAAAATACCAGATGGCAACAAGAAACATTGGACAAGAAGATTAAGGTTGCAGGGAGCTAATTGAGACAAAAATGGACAGTAAATGGGCAAAGCTTACACTTGCGAGATTTTTGATAGCACATGACATGTTTTCTGGTGGTTCCATACTCAGAAGTAAAAGAAATCATACATAAGAAGTTCTACAATTATTTAATGACTTGATTGAAATTGACCCCTCACATGCCGAGTATTATAAGGACCAGTTCAACTTGATTCTCCTTGATAAGGTAAGTAGCGGAAAACAAAATATCCAGGAATATTTCTAGGATTCAAAGGTACGGGTTCTATTTCAAATGGAGAATGAAACAAATGGTTACGATTGCATGAATTATAATTATCCAGACTTGGGTCTCTAGAGCAGTTATTATGGATGCGGAGGCTGGATATTAGTCATCACAGGCTCTGGTCAATAAATGGATTGGAGGCTTTGTAGCAGCTGGGTTGTTTGAATCTCAGTCACAATCTTCTTTCCAATTTTACAGCTTTGGGACCTTTGAGATAGATCAAGAAGTTAAGGGCATTGAATATTGTAGACAACAAAATTGGAGAACATACTATGAAACTCTACAAGGTTTTATTTTCCTTCTGTACTGAATAATTCCTCTATCAACAATGCAGACACCACCAGAGATGCAAACGAGGGGAATCTGGAAATTTCTTGGGAAATCACAATAGCATTCAAAGGTCTGCATTTGAGACAGCTTGATATTGTATGAAATCCTACTAATGATGAAAAATATAGAAGGTTGTTGATGAAAACACTTCCTTCACTCAAATGGCTCGATGGCACTTCCATGATTCGATAATATTCAATGTAGAAGATATAGGGCAGGGTGCCATTTTGGGGGGTTAATTCTGTGAAGTAGGAGCATGGGTTCGACTATAGTGGTAAATATTCTATGATTGTAAGTGAGAGAAGGAACCCGTAGAAGATAATTTAAGCCCTGAGCTTGGATTAGACAAGAAATCTACAGATGATGCCATAGAAATTTCCTATGGTGGTGACTCTGAGTTTGATGGGTACGATGATGAATATGAACTATTTATGATACTGAAAAGAAGTTTTCTTGAACATGTTGAAAATGAGCATCAATTCCAAGAAGGAGATAGGGCACAACGCTCAAAAGAAGCACTTACAACCATGGGAGCTTCTGTTTTTATTGAAATAACAATTACAAATTTTTTTGGTGTTCTTTTACTATGCTTTGCATGATTAGGGATGTTTGAGGTCTACTATATTCGAATGTTCTCCATGATGCCACTTTAGTTCTCCATATGCACCTAAAGTAGCATGTTGAACAACAAACTCTTGTTTGAAATGAATATCAGATCAGTGAAGAGATCCTTTCAGATTTTTTATTTCAGAGTTCTCACCACTGAAATAACACACAGAAAATTCATTTATAGGGTACACATGGTAGCCAACACCGTGCTAGACTTAATTACCCAGCAAAGACGGTCTAGAAAGTAGAGCTAGCGGTCAGTTTTGTGTTATTGTTGCCTCTTTAGTATCTCACTAGCCAATTTTGGCTCACTTTATAATTCATGAAGGGTTGCCAAAGTAAATACAACGAGCGGTGATTGTCAAATTTATCTTATCGTGGCCATCACATGGTTCCATTTGTTTAATTCTGCTTAGATATAATTAATGAAAAAATTGCCAAAGTAGATAGGGCAACCGACACAGTTTGCAGTTAAATACTGCATGTGTTTTCATTATCAAGGGTTGGTTGATTAGACCTTGTTGAAACTTGCATTGCAATAACTGTTGGAACACTGTAATTTTTAGAAGCTGGAGCATCAGTAGCAAGCAAACATTTGCAGGATACTTGAGTTATTTCTGTCTGGTGATGTGATTCTCTTTTCTATGTTGAATGTTTCCGTTGTTTTTCCTCACTGCGTATCATTTTAAGTTGATTGTAAAACATAAATTTTATATTAAGATTTGTTGCTGGAGCACCTTAATTCTGTTTGTGATTACAATCTGAATGTTTTTTTCATGAATTATGGTTAAGAAATTCTTAATATATTTTTAACCACTACTACAAATTCACTGCTTCTTTCACCTCACAATCTCTATTTCTTTAAGATCCAGCATACACAATTAGCTTTCCCTATGATGCTTTTGAACCTTTGATTAAACAAAACCAGCCCCTGTTTGACTCCATAGCCTAATGGATTAGTTTTCTGCGGAACTGCTCATCCAACCAACAAAATCAATCAAAACAACCAGTTTTCACCATCACTGTAACTAGCCTAATACCAGCATTTGTAGCCATCAAGATAAATCATAAAAACAGAGAGAGCCCTCTCTAAGTATAGGAAGGCTAGGTCGTGGAATCCAAAGCGGATTGATGTTGTCCTCTATCATTTATTTTTTCCAATCTTATAAATTATAGGGCCACAACATATGCATTCTACTCATGTCATCCTCTTTTGAGCTCTAAGAAAGGGTGTTATTTCTAGGGTTTCTGGATGAATTCTGTCACACTTCTAAATTTATACGTAGGGCTACAAATGATTCAAAGCCATTACTCTATCAGAAAGAAATGAACTATTAAATAGCAAGAAAGTACATCTAACTACTCTGCAATTAAGCTATGATAAGAAAGGGAAGAAAACTAGGCATCTTGCATGAAGTAAATTACTGAATTGAAATTGCATAAATGAAACTAACATAATCACACTTTGTTGGGCCAAATGGCTAAACACACTCTTTATACTCTATGTTCTATCTATGATGCTTTTAATCATGCAGAAATCATGACCTAACTATGCTTGTAAATGTATTGTTTTGCAGTTAGGAGGAGAAAGCCCTAAGGTGGTTTGTAAAGGGCTTGAATTCATGGGTGCAAGGCTGAAGGTGTATGGGTGGTTTTGGCAGGTCTAGATGAGGTGGATGATGGTTTATGGCCTTAAGTAGGGGCCCACTGGTGCTGCTGCAATTTCTGCTACAGGTTTCTTGTAGTGCTACAAGAAAGTCTTGAATTGCTACAGGAAATAGTCTGAGGGCAATTCGAGGCCAAAAATGGGTGAGAAAAGCATAGGGAAGGTCTAGTGGAGGTGTTTTTGGATGAGTGGAAGGATTCCAACCCCTTGGACAAGCTCAGAACCTCTTGAGAAGCCTGTCTTGCACCTCTAGGGTTTTCTCACAGTGTGGAGATGGAAAATCTGAAAACATGGCTGATGGCGATTTTGATGAAAAGAAGGTTGATGAAGGGTGAGAAATGAAGTTGAAGGTGCTGGTGAAGTCCTCGTTGGATGTGATACTTGAATCTACAGGAAAAATACCTATTCATGCAACAAATATTGAAAAATTCATAATGAAAGAAATGGAAAAGATGAGTTGAATTTGCAAAGCAAATCTACTTTCGCCTACAAACAGAAATCTAACTCAACATTCTAAACATGTTCATGGAACTACAACAACCTAACTATTCATTCCAAGAAATCATAAACTAAAAAGAAAATTTGGCCTGTGGAGAAGGTATACCTCTTCAAGCTCCAATGAAAGAGATGATAGAGGGAGGCTTGACACGCAACTTTTTGAGTTTATAAACTACTCTACCAACATGTAAGCAAGCTTAATCTATAACAAAGACAAATGGAAGAAAACTTAAAATAGTGAATTGAAAATTAAGAAAAATAGCTAAAAAACAATAAGCAAAACTAGCTATAATGACATAAAATTAAAGAATGAATACACAAGAGAGACTCGGGCCAATGGATTGGACCCTAACCCACAAGCCTAGCCCTCTGAAACTAGATCAGTGAAGCATAATCTTTATACTCATTTTATTGCAGAAAATAGTCTCATTACATCAACATGAGAGTATCAAAAACTTATTACACGAGCTAAGAGTCTATTAGCTTCCTTCAAAGTTTGAATCCTAATGAGAACTTGCTGAACCCTATTTAACCTAGAGGGTAGCTACCAAAAATTCCCTAAAAATTAGGTGTCTACTTTGACTGCAAGTTAAGTGTAGCTTTGGTGCACTTGATCTTGAGTTTTCTTGGCTGCCTTTGATTCCGAGCTGGTGGAGGGAATCTCGAGGATCCCTTGGTTGCCTTTAGGATTTAAGGAGGTGGAAAATCCCCCTAGAATCTCTCCTTGCTGTCTACTCTGAGATTTAATGGAAAAATCTTCATAAAAATGCAATATCTTCGTGATTTTCATGAATTTAACTCATGTTAGGAATTCGAAGTATGACAAGCCTTAATCACCATCTACACTAGCAACATAAGACCATAATATAATTAAATGTGAGGAAAAGAGACTTAATAATGCAAAAAGGTGACTATTAACCCCTCCAAATGTACCTAATGATGGATATCATGACCACATTTCCTCTAATCACATGGCCTAAGTAGAGCATCTTTCTCATCCAAAACTCACACTTGGATTATTTTGTGTAGAGTTTTTGTTCCTCCAGAATCCCCAATACCTTGTCAAAGTGTACAAGACGGTCTTCTCGATTCTTGTCATAGATAATTATGTCATCAAATAATACTACCAATTACTTCACAACTGTTTATTGAATACATGGTTCATACATGCCTGAAATTTTTTTTGTGCATTCGTTAGACCAAATGGCATAACAAGAAATTGTAGCTCCAATAGTGGCACCTGAAGGTAGTCTTCAGGATATCCTTCTCCTGAACCTGGATATGGTGGTAGCCTGAATTAATATGTATCTTTGAAAATATTTGGCTCCCCTTAGCATGTCCATCAACTCATCTATTTTGGGAATGGGATATTGGTTTTTTATTTTCCTTTTATTAAGAGCCCAATAGTCAATACACATCCATAAGGTATCATTCTTCTTCTTAGCCATCACCACTGAAGAAGCGAAAGGAATAGAACTAAGACGAATGTGAACCAACCTTAACAACTCCTTAATGACCTTCTCAATCTCATATTTTGAAAGCTTGGGATGTTGGTATGGGCTGGTAATGACAACCTACATTCCTTCCTCCAACTCTATGACATGTTCAAAGCTTCTGTCTAGACATCTACTGAGAGGAATGTTAGCAAAAAAATTCTGGTGCTTATGGAGAAACACCTAAATTTCATATGAATTTTTTCAAGGTTGTTCTGGTTATATATTTTCTGGTTATATATTATCTAAAATGAATCACTCGACTACCCACTCAATGTCACCCACCACAACTCTGCTTCCATGTTGTTAGATGATACTATCTTCAGGGGATACAAGTACATGGAACTCAAAGCCACCTTATTTCCATCTATTGGGTCAATGAAATCCATCTCCATTGTTCCTGAGTGTAAAAACTTCCGTAAACTTTATAAGTATATATTATTATTGATAAAAGATGAGAGATGAGATATGATTACAATGGGGAATCACCGAGGCTTTAAATATAGCCTCATGGTGTCCTCAGAAGAGGCATGACTTTTGATCATGCCCCACTTTAATAAACCTAAGATAACTATATCTAACTAATAATTAATAAAATATACATAACATTGCCCTCTCTTAAAGATGCTGTCCTCAGCATATGTAACGATGGACAATGTTGACGAACGTCTGGGTTTCTTGAGAGCGGTGGGCTTGCTCCCACATTTCCAAAAGATCGGGATATATTCCTCAGTTCAATCTTTTGTTGATCCGGATAGTGAAAAGATCTCGATATCGACGGTGGTCGGATCCCTGCCTTGACTTTGGCTGATGTTTGATTTTCCTATCCGGAGGCACTTTTATGGGTAGATCCGAATAACATTGTTGCAGTGGTTCGAACTAGTCCTTGTCTTTCTAGTGACTCTTCGTGGCCCCCTTTGAAGATAACATTTCCAACTTCCATGACATTGTACCGTAGATGCTTGGCGCTCCCTATTTGAATCATCTTCGTCATCGTAGAGGAAGATACGACTTGATCTTCCGGGGGCTTGGAATCCCATACAACCGTGTTTCGCTCTTTCCACTTAAAAAATTATAAGAATCGCTTCGATGGTTGGCAAAATAAGTACCCAGTTTGTAGCCATTGAATTCTAAGCACTACATCTACCTCGCATCGGAACGGTGTAGAATGGAGATTCTAAATGAAAGTTTTTTATTTGTAGTTTGACCTTATGGCATTTCCCTACTTTCTAATCTTCTTACTATCGGCCACCATTACCTTCATATTAGGCATGGGGAAGGTAAATATGTTGAGTCTTTTTGCCATTGTTGAATCTAGAAAATTGCGGGTACGCTGTCAACGCAGAACCCTTACGCGTGTTCTTGATATGTCCTCTAACCTTAGGTTTGAGGTTGTGATATGCCCTGCCATAGTCGATAATGACACTTGGTGAATAGTTTCATCCACTTCCGGAGAGAACTCTAAGTTGTTCTTTAATCCTTCTATATATGAATCATTATTGTTAGCGTCATTAGTTGCTTCAACCGATAGATTTTTCGCTTTTCCATTAGCACATCTATGCTTAAGGTCCCGCTTTTCACCGTAACGCTGTAATTCTGTCTTCATTCTTGTTTTTCCACACTAGATTTTTTCTTCTTCACGAAGATAGAGGTAGATATATTTTGTGTCATCTATATTTTCGTATCGAGAAATCTTTGTCTCGAATATACTTTTTCCCTGGGTTTTGCATATCCTTCAAATTTCTTTCAAATAGCCTTTGCTTTTTGGCTCTACATTTCTATTGATGTAACTTCATGAAGTTCTAGAGGGCTCTTTCTGTATATGGATTTTAAGTCCCGAGATTTAAGATTGATTGCATTTAGATTCGACAATCCCACTGTATGCTGGTCTCCCATTCTCTAGTGTACTCATCCACATCTCCTTTTATATAATTTGATAAACGTTTAAAAAAAACTTTCTTTCTTTATGCCTTGGAAACCTTGAAGAATGCATCCCTAAATTTCCTCCAACCGATAGCTTAGCCGTCTTTTTCCACCACATATACCAATTATATTTCTTCCCTTCCATTTTCATGGAAGCATGCTTAATTTTTTCGTCATCACTAGTAATGTCATAAATCTCTTAAAATATTCTTCCGCTTATTGCTCATGCAACGCTATTTTTTTCATTACCATCAAATTTGGGTAGTCGATTTTTGGCTTTTCTGGGCCGATATGCTAATGGTGGAACAAGAAGGGGATATTGATTAGAAAATGTATCTGTAGCCGCTTATTTTGAAAATCTGCATTACTATCTTCTTAATGATGTGGGAATCGGGTTTTTTTCCGATGCTCTCCTCAGTTCCCCGAATCATGAATTTTTTTGTTGATTTTGTTCCATGTTAGAGATATTGGGGATTGTATCTAACTTAACTTTATCTATCTTATCATTTAGCTTATTGAAGAGTTCTCGTCATATTTTTCATATCGCTTCGCCTGATTGTGGGCTCTGCAGATGATTTAGCCACATTTGTCTTTCTATTCGATTTGTCGACAAGAACCTTTTGATGTCGCTAAATGTCCTTTATGAATCAGACCTTCAAGATCGACTAATCTTTTCCACTCTTCGAATTATTATTGATCTCGCTTCTTGAGATCCACCACCTTCCGAATTCATTCATTGACATCGATGGAAGACATCAACATTTATGAGGTGGGAATATTTTTCCTCATGCTTTTCCTTTTATTTTTATTTTTATTTATTTTTAAATTTAATTAATTAATTAATTAATTAAATTAATTTTTTTTGAAATAATAATAATTTTATTATATATATATATTTAAATAATAATAATAATAATAATTATTATTATTTTATTATTTGAATTCTATATATATATATATATATCATTATAATTATGGGGAAAAAAATTGTTAACTTTGAAAAGTCACGCTTGCTTTAAAAGTCACTTTGTTTGAAAAGGCACGCTATTTTGAAAAGGAAAATGGGTTTTAATACCATGGGCAATTACTATGGGCCCAAAAACACGAAGTAGAATCACGAAAGCAATTACTCTTCCTTTTTAATTTTATTTTATTCTTTCGCTACATGTATGTATATACTTCTTTATATATATATATATATATATCTCCTTTTACTTTTTCTTTTTTTTTCTTTGGAACTATTTTCTTTAAATATTTTTTTTTTCCTTAATTTATTTCCCCTTTGTGTTAATCTCTTTCCTTCTCTCTTTATTATATATATATATATATATATATATATATATATATATATATTTCTTCCTTCTTTTTTTAAAACAAATGTTGTTGCCCATACTTGGTTTTTAAAAAAATCCTGCACTCGAATTTTCTTTGGTAATTCCTTAATTCCCTGGTGATCACACGATCTCGAAGAGTGATGGCTTTGATACTAATGGAGTGTAAAAACTCGGTAAACTTTATAAGTATATATTATTATTGATAAAGATGAGAGATGAAAGATATGATTACAATGTAGGGGAATCAATGTAGGCTTTAAATATGTTCGTGGTGTCCTCTTTAGAAGAGGCATGATCTTTTGATCGCGTTCCTCACTTAATAAACCCCAAGATAACTATATCTAACTAATAATTAATAAAATATGCTACAATGTGCTTCCTCCGTTTTCTGGTATTGTATGACCCATTTTCTTCAAGGAAATTTAAGCTTAGAGGGAATATTCTAGGAACAACATGTTTATGTACCGATTTATTAACTACATATGATAGAGAGGCTAGTTGATACCTTTAACTCAACCATGTAGAGGTTAAGATATCCCTCCACAAATAACATCACCATCCGAGCCTCGATATGTCTACGACCACAATTGTTATTCTATGAAACTATGAGATGTATGTTCTAATCGATAGGTTCTAAGTGAGCTATGCCACCGAAATGAATCTCCAAATCCTTCATGTCTAAGTCTTTTATGAGGTTAGAGTAAACCTCGAATATGATGTGATGTTACATGAATTATGGTCACTAACCCATGATACCACCACTCACGGGATTCCATAGCCGACATAGTGTAGCCAAATTAATGGCATCAACCTCAACATATGATGTAAAATAAAATAAGTGTCTAGATTTTGACCCATGATCTAGCTACATTTGACGTACCCATCAAAACATGGAATATACACTTCCCTCAATGTATTTGAGCTCATTGTTCCGCCTAATTTCCTTCTACATACCCTTGGTATTGTTGTCTATCCTAAGGTCAGAGTAAATTCTATGAAGCTGTGAAACTTGGAAGTCTCACCACAACCCGCAATACTCCATCAAATAATACCCAAAGGGAATTTCTTAGTCATTGTTCCACTTCTTCGGCTTGTTTCCTCACTAAGATATTATGGCCTGGTGGCTTGGATGAATTACTATGAAGGGGGCTATTGTGTATAGTTGTGAAAGCATGGCTAGTTTCTCCATTATTATACCCTCGCCACACTGCATCCCCGATTATGCTTCTCCTGATTGTAGTTTCGATGAAACCCCTTTGCCGCCCAATTTTTTCATCAACTCCACTATCTCCTTTTGGCTCCATAGCCAAGTCAATTAGGGCACTCAACAAGTTTTTAAATTCCCACTTTCTCCTTTATCCCCCATGATATTTTCTCTTTTTCATAGGTAATTCTTCTCTTCCTTCTCATTAGGTTTTTCTTCCTTCTTCTTACCACAAAAGGAGTGGCTCCCCTAACTTGGCAACTCCTTCTATAAGGATACCAAGACCATGTTATGATACATTATAAGATACCCACTGAAGTACCCTAAGTTTTCATCAAAATTTTGAGTTTTTCTTGGTTTGTTCTTTGGTGATATCAGTTAAATAGTTGGGATGTAAACTATTGTAGGTGCACAATTTCTTTGTTTTGGGTTTAGCCAAACATACAATACCAAAATGTGCTAAAAAAAAATATAGAATAAAATATGGTTCTAATAATAAACTCAACAAGAAATATTTATCATTGGACAAGTAGGAAAATCATACAATATCCATTCCATCACTCTGATTATATCCCAAAAAATTATACAACACCAATAAAAAATATGATAATGAATAAGATGAGGAGCCTAATATGTCTTTTCATGATATCAGCCTGGTGCGTAGATAGACCAACTTTAGCCCTTTCAAGTATGGGCTCATTCTCCTAAGCATAGACAATCCTTCACCGTATAAACTCAAGAAAACCTACATCTACTTAGAAATGGTAGCTCCTACACACTAATATTTAGTGTGACTCAAACAAAACAAAAATACCTAACAGAAACCATTGGAGGTTAAAACCATCCTACAAAATCTGCCAATCAATAGGGAGAACTCAACCATTTAGTTGGTAAAAATGGTTCCTAACACAAGATAGTTCTCACCTCAAAATGTGGTTCAATCTTCAACAAAATGAAGGAAACTTTACCCTTTCCCTATCAACAACTAAACCCATTTAA
Source organism: Pinus albicaulis (assembly GCA_034641835.2). Classification (NCBI taxonomy): domain Eukaryota; kingdom Viridiplantae; phylum Streptophyta; class Pinopsida; order Pinales; family Pinaceae; genus Pinus; species Pinus albicaulis. The sequence goes on from CM076579.1 coordinate 228,441,332, forward strand.
TATGTGCCAAAATTTTCCCCTTGATGAATGGTAAACATGATGTTTCCAAAGATAGAACTCCGACCAACAAGGTAAAATAGGTAACTCGACCTTTCTATAGTGGTGAACTCCGGCCCTCCTGATCTTAAACTCTTGGCAACTTTAATGGTGTGCACAACGATCCAAGAGATAACAAAAACCCATATTAGAAAACAAAATCAATTGATAACACTTAGGTTTACTTTTTAAGGCAAGTATCTTGATCTCCTTGAAGTACAATGGAAAATCTAAGTGATTTCATTTCCTCCTACAAGCTAGGTGTATGGTCTCAACATCAAAACTATTAATCTACAAGCAGGGTTCCCAAAACTTTAGACTTTCTCCAAAATATCTCCAAATTTTTTCAAATGGAAAAGATTCAGAATGAGGAGAAAAATCCTCATTTCTCCTCTTTATAACTTGTTTTCCACTTTTTCCACTCTTTTACCCTTTTAGTTTTTTAAAGTCACTTTAGTGGTTTCTTCATTTTATTAATTGTGTGACCTTCATTAGCCTAGGACATGCCTCTTTTGTCACTTTAATATTTATAATGTTTTCCTCGCTAATCATGTTCCTCAGTTAATTTTTCGGTGCCTTACCTACAAGAACTTTATTAGGCTATTGGAAAGTCCCCCATATGCTTCCCGAGTGGTTGGGGACACTACAAAAATTTGGGATGCCATTGAATCGAGAGGTTCATTGTAGCTAAGGATTCACACGTGAGAATGAAGGAAGAGAAAATCCTGTATGTATGGGAAGAAACCTAGTTAGTGCAATATATACTCCAAATTTTGTTATGATCCTATGTGTTATAGTTACGATAGAACATGATATGCCAAGAAGATTATTTGTAATTTCAAATGTACCATGTCATTAGATCTATGGAATAAGGTCCTTTATAGAGGATATTGTATAAAAAAGGCTTTCATGGCTTCGGCTACTATATTATGTGCAAGGAATGTGATAAGTTAATGTTTCGTCCTTTGTAGTTTAGGTATGGAAATAATTGGAAAGAAGCATAGGATCAAGATAGATTTGTATGGTTTTTCTATGAGAGGGTTTGTAAAAGTGGTGTAGGAATTCATTCCGTTTATTAGTTTCTTGTTGAATATGGTTAACATGTAATGCATCGATATTTGAAGGAACACACGTCCTCAAATATATAATGTGTTGTCTAAAGTTTCTTTTTTCTAGAATGTTTTGACTAATCATCAAAGGAAAAGCCTCTGGAGTGATTAAAGAGAACATCTTGTTAAAAGTGGTGCATTGAATTTCTTTGATATTGTGTCAAGGGTTTCCACCTACCATTGGCATGTGAGGTGTTCTATATTAATTGGATGAAGATCATATTTTAAAGCTAACAAATAGATTGAGAGACATAATTAATTTCATTAAACTCATGAATTTAAAGTTGTTAATAATGTTAAGGGTTAAAAAGAAGCAAAAATAAATAAATCAAACATTTGGTGATTCTTTAATAGTTATTGTTTGAATGAATGATGATTTGACATAAAATTTTTCTACTTTGAAACTAATATATGAGAAGGTTAAAGTCATGGAGCACTTACAATATTTGTTTTCAAAATATTTACAAAGAAATGAATTATGGATGTAGTTGGTCTCTCAATTGTTGGTTTGGATGCATTAGAATTTAGGAGTTTGTCACATTCATGGGTACATGGTAGGCCATTAACTTTAATATCTTCATTCTCTTTTTTATAAATTTGGCCAAGACAAAGATATTGTTTTTTATTTTGGCCCAAAACAACTTGACTTTCAATTATTTTTGAAAATTTTAAACAAATTCTATGAAGTTTATTAGAAGTGTTGAAAAAAATAAATATTAAATTGAATATTTTGAATTTTTTTTTTTTTTTTTTTTTAATGTAAATTGTTTTTTCTAATTGGTTAGTTTATTTTATTTGGTTTTAATTGAATTACGAGATATAAAAATTATATTAAAAAATTACATATCTCTTATGCAAGAAGTAATCGAATCAAAGTTATTACACCAGATGAAAATGAATACTACAATATTTTGAAAAATGAAAATTAGAAGGTCTTAGATCACAAATTTGATGACACATTATCAAAATGTGCAAAACATACTTTTATAAATCTAATGGTTTCAACGATGCAAATATAAATGACAAACATGATCAAACGGAGAAAAATATTTATTTGTAAGTTTTTTTATGCCCATATTTTTTCATTGAGTAAGGGAGAACGTGATAAATCGCTGGTGCTAGCTCGTGATGTAATAGCATATTTAACATGAGAGAATAATGTACAAAGTATAGCTTTGATAGTTACTCATTCTCTAAGCCTTCTGTATAGTTTATCAATATTTCATACCTACCATGGGTTAGTTGTTAAAATTTTTAACCTTTACTACTTGAATCGACTAAAGAGCCTCTAGAAGTGTAGATGATTATATCTAGAGACAAAAAAGATGATAATTTTAGGTTTCCTATATCACTTATAGTTATGCCATTACCTATAAAAAAGAAACATAACTTACCGTGAAGGAACATTTTATTGCAAAATTAAATCAAGCAGTCGTGCTTATTAATTATCGTGTGGTGATAGTTAGCTCATTTCTAAGCCTTTCTTGTATAGTTTATCAATATTCAGATTAGTGAACGTTGATCTTGCTTTGCCCAGATCCATTGTGTAGCTGAAAGATTTACTTTCCTTCATTCAACCATACTCCACACCTGAGAAGATCAGCGGAAGTTGCCTCATAAGCAAGTGCTTTGATTGCACGCCGATGAAGTGAGGTTTTTCAAAAGATTGATGAAAGCGCATATCCGGAGGGCGAACACTTTGCATTCAGACATACATGGTGGCTGCCGTGGTTGGGCTACTGCCAGAATGTTGTAACCACACTACAAGAGCCAAATTTTACCATGAAGAGCGCTTACTGCGATGATGCAACCGCGCAAATGGATTTTGAGCTCGAGCTTCGATTATTGCTCAATCCATCATCGCGCCTCCGGTTTTCAAGCGCATCACCAAGGAAAAGGCTCGATTCGTAGAGGCAGACACAAGCTGAAAAAGAATTCCATTGGCCTGTCTAAGTCTGCTATGGACATCAAAGAAGTGGTGCCGGATCATGAGGATCTTTGCGTAAGGGTCATTTGTCCGGCAAAAGTGTGTACTAATTGTCACTGGATGTTTGCAAATGGTCATGTGAATGATATGCCGGAATGGGCTAAGAATGTCGGTCTCCAATTGGGGATATGCTCCGAAGGTCAGTCCGCTTCTAAATACTCATAGCATTCATTTTATGAATGAAAATATGTTGGTTTTGATTGTTAACAAGACTTGGGTACGGAAAGAGTTTTTTGCAATTTCGCCCGGTACTCGGTTTTAATCCAATAATGGAGGCTCCAAAGAATAGATCAAGAGGGTTAACCCTGGCCTTCCGTTGGAGTTCTAGACGGACAAAGCATTAAGGGCCATTGGAAATTCCATTGGATGCACAAAATACATCGATCCAGGTATTCTTGATGACAATGTATAACGCATTGCATGGATATTAGTCGAAATGGTCGCCTTCAAGGTCATTCCATGATGTTGACTCTGCTTGGGATCCAAGACATAGGCAAAGGGTGGATTATTAGCATACCTTTCCGCCGCCCTGGGGTTTGTCACAAAGACGGGACATTTGAAGGACTACTGCCTCTAAGCATTGAGGTTCCGTGGGGCAATCATATAGATCGCCTTGGTAAAATGTCGTCTCCAAATGATCATCGTAAATGTCCTCCTATCAGTAATTTTATCTTATGGATTCCTTATTGATTTGTCTCGGCTATTGATAATGATCAATCATGAGTTAACTCCACCAAAAAGGAGTCTTGATGGCTCCTACTTTTTCTAAAATCAACAATGTATTTTCCCCCCCGGTGAATTCCGGTTCGCCCAAGCAATTAGAAGCTGAAGTAATCCTTGGATCGACAATCATGAGGAAGGATAAAATGCCGCATGCCTCTTCTGCTCTTGCTGTCCACCATCAAACCTGTCCCATCACTGAGCCACTATATACTTCCCCCTCCATGCCTCCCCTAGAAGATGCATCACCGTCCCCTCCTCCTCCCTCTTCGCATAATACCGAAAAGGTGAATTTACCGGACTCACGCCATGTCTCTTCTGCTCTAGATGACCGCCATCAAACCTGTCCCACAACTGCTTCTTTATATTCATCCGCATCTCCTCCCCTCCCTCCTTCCTCTCCACATAATAGTGCGAATGGGGATTTATTGGAATCACCTATTAATACTATTGGATGTGATGTCGAATCCCTTTTTAATAACCCGAACCTTGACCTGGCAGCCCTCACTATATTTGAGAATATCCCTAGGAACCCTGATATTGTCATCTCGCCGGCTTCGGGTTGCAATATTACGGTGAGGAAAAAAACGAAGTCTGCTTCCAGACACTTCAGGGGGAGACCGAAAACAAAATCCCTCTTTCGGGATGAACTTCTTGACCTTCGGGAGGTTCCTATTTTTTCAGCTGGTGATCCCAGGGTGGATGGATCTTGTGACCCTCCTTGGGTCTCCAAATGATTTCCGCCATCCCTTTCAGCTCATGTGGCATGGGCGAATAGTATTTTGCTGATGGTCGTATATGATACTATCTTGTTTTTTTTTGTTCTTCCATATGCCCATTTTCATATGCTGCTACGGTTAATGCCGCGGGATGTCTGACTCATCGTTGTTATGGTTTTTTTTATTGTTGCGAATGATGTGGGTTCTCATCTACGGATTTTGTGGATCCTCCATTTCTTTTCCAATTGGCAATTGGGGGATCCAATTTGACATCATCAACGACTCTATGCTTGATAGGAGTCTCATGTGCTGGTTTTTGGCCAGATCACATTATTTATGGTTTTAGGAGCAATGTTGCATTTTGGGAAGTGATTTCTCACTTCACTTTCTTATGATGTATTATGTACTGTTTTTATCATAATATAAAACAGCGTTTTTTTCTTTCTGAAAAAAGTTTATCAATATTCCATACCTACCATGAGTTAGTTGTTGAATTTTTTAACCTTTTACTATTGAATCGAATAAAGAGCTCTAGAAATAATCAAATAATTATATCTAAAGACAAAAAAGATGTGAATTATTTAGATTTCCTAAATCTACTTATAAGACAAAACACATTAAAAAATAAACATAACTAAGAAAATATTCTTATTGCAAAAAAATTAAAACATAGTCACTATTGACTATCATGCAACAATAAAAATAATTTTTTTACCATTGGATTTGCATCTACGATCTTCAATCCACAACCATGTGCATGGATAAATAAGAAACAAAAAATAAAAAAGGCGTTATGCCTGAACATTGAAATATATAAACCCTTTCCTCATTATGAGTCTCAAAGCGTTTGAATTGATGTTTTTAAGGTGTTTGAGTGGGCCGAGTGAGTTGACCGTGTCAACTTCCACCATTGTAAGTTCGCTATCTCTAAATTGAAGTTTCCATTCAAACTATTAAATTATTATTATTTAAAAGCGTGACAATGCACAATGGTATATTATTTCCTACATTCAATTTTCAAGATGATATACTCATATAACAAATTAGCATTTTAAAATTTGTAAATTCTATGATTTATGTTTTCATTTAAAAATAATATTAATAAAAGCAGCAACGGAAACATTACTACTTTTGTTTTAGTAAAAGCCCTAAACATAATGGCAACTTCTACTAGGTGTCATTATTAGTATAATAAATTAGCATTTTAAAATTTGTAAATTCTATTATTTATGTTTTGATTTAAAAATAATATTAATAACAAGTGAAATATATCAAGAAAATCAGCAACGGAAACATTACTACTTTTGTTTTAGTAAAAGCCCTAAACATAATGGCAACTTCTACTAGGTGTCATTATATATATTTATTTTCTTCTATAAATAACTTTAAAACTACATGAAAATTCTCAACACCCAATAAAAAAACAAAATTTGATTTTTTAAAAAGTTAGAAATATTTTTTATTTTTAGAAATTATTTTAATATGAATTTTTTAAAAACATTATGAAAACTTTATAATATTTGTTGGTTTTAATAGAAGTCAAAGTTTTTTTTTATCAAAAATAAAAAACAATATAAATAAATAAAAAAATTATATTTGCCAAATGTCATAATAATGATTGTTATTGTAGTCCCACTCTCTAGAGTTTTGGTGTTTGGAAGTGATTTGCAAGTAGTCCCAACCATGTTGTACAACCAAATTCCATGTGGATAGGATCTCACCATAATAGCAATTATTTGCATAAAAAATGGCGAGAAACTACCCATGTGAAATTTTGTAGTGCAAACACAACATTAAAGTTTATTGGAGTATTTTTATGTCATTACATTTTGTCTTTATTTTCTTTTTTTTTTATTTAAAGATAAATTTATGACCACAAATTATATAGAGTTCATCAACTATATAGAAAAATTATTTTGAAATCAATTTACTTTCAAAATATACTTTATAAAAATAAACACATCTACAATAATTATAGTATATTATTTTAGTTTAAATATAGCTAAATTCGGGTCGAGGCTGCTAACAAACTTTGAGATGATCAATTAAATCTTTGATAAAAATATATATATGAAAGTGAATATGTTGTGCTAAAATGGTGATTTTTGGTAAGCACCCTACCTCAGTGGCTGTAATGAAGCTCTATAAATTTATTTCTTTAGCATTGTTTCATTCAAATGAATATGGAGAAACTTAGTTTCCACAGAATGAGATGTGAATTCCAGGAAAAAAAATTTGCATGACCATTTGTTTCCTACAATGTTCATGGGAATTGTACATGATTGATATAAAGATGAATGAAATCGTGTCTGTCGCAGTGAAGACAGTGAATATGGAACACAATTTTTATTTTTATCTCTCAACTTTCATCTTATTTTAAACAAGATTGCTTTCTTTTGGAGAGAAAAATGGAGTTACGATCATCAATACCTTTCCATTCTTAACATGGAAATTTGAAGTTTGTGTTGTTTCAATGTTAAAAATCCAATTAACAATCCAAAACAAGAACTGATCCATTTATGTTGAGGATATTTCAAAAACATTATATAAAAGTTTACACATATGATGAGATCATAGTTGTAACATCCCTTGATCTGAATATGGGCAAACTAGTTTTGTTGTGTTAGCTCCCTCATCAATATTAAATAAATGTGTTTAGGATCGTCTCAAATTAGCCAGTTATGTGAGGGTTTATGTGTTAATTTTTTTGTGTCTTATGTTCATGAGTTAATTATCTGTTAAAAACACATGTACAACAAGTAAATTGCAGAGAGATAAAACACAACAAACACATTACACAATAGCTGATAACAAAGTTCACCCCTCCTGGGCTACATCTCCATGAACTTGCTTTAACTAACTAGGGCCTCTTTGGATTAATGGTAAATTCTATGATTTCATGCACCTACAGTGCTCCAATGGATTTGCAACCCGCTCCATTGGATTAAGAAGACCCAAAAACCTCAAAATAGACTCTTCAAGCTCTACAAATGGTCTTCAGATGATCTAGGCATGGCCTCCTCTCTTGGTGGCCCTTAACTTCTTTAATATTCAAAGTGGAAAAATCACTTACAAAAGTGATCCAACGCCTCTACAACCTGCACCATCATGCTTAGAGAATAAAAATCATCTAGGAATGCCTCTTTCTGAGCCAAAATTGGTTGAAAAATTCTCCAGTTATTCCTCATTCAATTATGGCCTAGGAAACCCCACTAAAATTGGAAAAACTCCAGTTAGCACCGCTAAATTTGGCACTGGTGCCAAAATTGGTAGACCCGCCAAACTAGCCACTAAATTAAACGTTGGTTTAATTAGTGTTGAGCACATTTAACTGGTATTCTTAGCACTAATTGTGTGATTAACCAAATCCACATATTAAAATTGAATTAGTGCTTTAATCGTTGTTTATGGTTTAATAAACCATGTTTAAATGTTAAACCTATGCACATTGCATTGGAGTGCTCCGCTCCTGGTTTTGGGGCCACGGTTCTATGGTAAGGAGCTAGCCCATTTTTGCCTCTTCCTAAATTCAAACCAAAGGTTAAATACATCTTGTGGCCTATGCTTATTAAGATCTAATGCATAAACCAAATGGTAAGTCTTGTGTGTTATGTGGGGGAGGTCGCGGGTTCGACCTCGACCTCCGCCCTTCCACCAATACATACAAAATTTTCCAAAAAATACATTAATTCGACCCACCATTAAAATTTTGACCATGGCATAAAATTAACCACATTTATGCCTTTGGGAGGGGCACTTGGCAGCCTCCGGGCTAGCCATGTGTCAGTGTCCCATTGGTTCATCAAAAACCAATAAAATTACACCATGTGACCAGAAATTCAAGTCACTCAAAAATTGAAAACTATCATCACCTCATTGGCCTTTTAAAACCATTTTTGTTTTCCTTTGACCTTCTTTGACCCTCTTTTTTTTTTTAAATTCGCTTATTTGGCACGGCGAATAGCAGCCTCTAACTTCCTCATACAAACTCTGTTTTGAGTGAAATGAAGTGCGCTAGATTCTTGGAAACGAGCCCTATCTGGTAATTCTAGTTTGGTGTGATTCTGAGCACTTTTAATTTTTGGCAAATTTTTGCCCCCAATATCGATTTTGATCACCCCTTACCACTGACAGGATTTTGGACCCACAAAATTTGGTTATCTTATGAGAGCTGAATACTCTTCTCTTTCCCAAGTTCCATCATCTTGATTCTACCTGGAAAAATCTCCATGACAACCACTTGGGTTCACTGACATGCCTTGCCTTGCAAATGGCTTAGCACTTCAACCAATGTTCTCCTTTCATTGCTGACCCAATCCAACACTTGTTGGCTGCTTGCTAACTGATAAAACACTTTTGATGTTCCTTCTTTGCACACACATGCATTCAATTCAAGATTCTCCTTGTAAACCAAATTTCCAAGTTAAGACCATATGCGTGAACTACAAAAATGAGTTCCAACATCAGTAATAACAAGAAAAGAAATGACCTTTCTTTTTACCTCCATGGTTCTAAATTCCACATCTGGAAGGATGCATTCGCCATCACTTTCGCTTATTGGCGTCAACCTGTCAAATGGTCTACAATAGCTATTGTTTTGGCTGCAATATTTTTTGCATCTTGTTCCTCTTGTCCATCATCCTCCAGTGTTGACATGTTGCTCATGCCATGATTTGGGAATGAAGGTTAATCATGAGCCTCTCGCTCAAGAGTGGACCTTCCCAATATCCTGCGACATCTTGTCACCAACACAACCATCAATCTAAAAAACACATCATGAAAGAAACATAACTTGACGACATATCCTTTTTCTCCTTCAAAGAAACAAATTTCACATCATGTGAACATCACCATGTACTCTTACATCTCAGTGTACAAACCATTGACCAAAAAAAAAAGTCGACAAAACATGCCTCTTCAAACAACTGACTCTCAAGTCAAACAAAATCATGTGAAAATTGCCATATTTGTTGCATCTAAGTGAGTCAACATAACTCGACTTTTCCAACATCTTTCTTCGTGCAACATGCAACATACTTTCAATAGAAAATAAATGCACTCAATTGGAAAAGAAATGCACCAATCATCAAAATAAATGCAAGGAATTATTATTGGTTAATAAATCTAACCATCTCTTTCCAAACCATTTCAATGGCACTTCTTTTAGCTGCACTTCGTCATGTGAATCATTGTGACCCACATCAATTATGTAATCTTCCTTTCCATTAGTGTTAAGATATCTCTCCACCTTCTTCAAATGTTGTGGATGACTTGTTGGATACAAATTCCAACACTTGTCTACAAGATGACCCTGCTTATGGAAATGAGTCAACATGGTTTGAATTTCCCAGTGGACCTTTGGCTTTCTGCCTCCTTTATTTTAAAATTTTCCTGTGCATGGTTATCTTCTTCCAACACCTTGAAACAATATGGTTAATCAAAACACAAAAGGAACATGTAAAATTTCTCCAAATCTTATGTGAAGATTTACCATGTTTATCATAATCAAAAGAAACTTGATTAAAAACATATTTATACCTTGAACATTCACATTTGTCGCTTTCTTGAGGAGGTGAATTTGATGAGGTAGTGGCTCTCTTCGGAATACCAACGATTGCTTCAATGCCTTTAGAGATTTAAACATCCTCTTTTATTCCATTCTCATTAGTTGCATGCTTATGAGCATCTTCTTACAAAGTGGGTGTAAAACTTATGCATTCCTCATGAACACAAACTTCACAAGGTTGAGGTAACGAACACAAAATCAAAGTCCTTCTTGGAACACCTTCATGTGCCTCCTTGGCTTCAGAGCATTCTCCATCATTTTTTCCATAACCAAGACCCAAATACCTATGCCTTTCCTCAACAACAATTGGCTCAACTATGCATTGTGCATGTTTTCCAAATCCTTTACCTTCATAGCCCATTTTCAATAATAATTTGGACTCTATTCCTCTAGTGTGTATTTCAAAAACACCAAAACATTCATCTTGAGAGGAAATTGAAGATAAAATTTAATTTCATACATATTGTTCATGCGCATACTTGGCTAGATTTTCTTTGGCATCATGGAGTTGAGTCTCCATCTCATGCATCTTTTCAAGAAGCTCTTGCTTCTCCTCCTTCATGGCTATCAACTTCTCTTGAAGTATACTGCTCTCCCTCTTATCTTCATACATATCTTGCACCATATCATTCATGAGTTAGAGCTTCTGCAACATCGTTTTATCAAAGATTTTTGATAAGGAAGATTGACTAGAAACAATGCTCGATGAAGCTGCCATCACACCTGCAATGCATAAAAAGCTTCTTTTTTGTGATTTGAGAAATGAGCTCTCAATTTAACCTTCTCTTCACACACATAAACTTGCACATAATTAAATTCTCCTTGCACAAATACAAAACCAATAACTAATTCTTCTAGCTAACCTTGGCTAAAATGATCTAAATTGTTTCTTTGATACCAATTTGACCTGAATATGGGCAAACTAGTTTTTGTTGTGCTAGCTCCCTCATCAGTATTAAATAAATGTGTTTAGGATTGTCTCAAATTAGCCAGTTATGTGAGGGTTTATGTGTTAAGTTTTGAGTGTCCTATGAGCAATTCATGAGTAAATTATCTATTAAAAATACATGTACAACAAGTAAATTGTAGAGAAATAAAACACAACAAACACATTACACAATAGCTTAACAGATTTCACCCCTCCTTGGCTACATCTCCATGGGCCTACTTCACCTAGCTAGGCCCTCTTTGGATTAATGGTCAGTTCTACATGCACCTATAATGATACAATGGCTTTGCAACCTGCTCCATTGTATTCAGAATACCAAAAAACCTCAAAATAGACTCTCCAATCCCTACAAATGGTCTTTAGATGATCTAGGCATGGCCTCCTCTCCTGGTGGTCGTGGTCTTATTTAATATTCAAAGTGAAAAAATCACTTACAAAAGTGCTCCAACGCCTCTACAACCTACGCCATCGTGCTCAGAGCATCCAAATCATCTAGGAATGTCTCTTTCTGAGCCAAAATTGGTCGAAAAATGCTCAAATTATGCCACATTCAATTATGGCCTAGCCGGCTAGGAAACCCCACTAAAACTGGAAAAACTCCAGTTAGCACTGCCAAATCTGGAGCTGGCACCGAAATTGGCAAACCTACCAAATTGGCTGTCGAATTAAACATTGGTTTAATTAGTGTTAAGAACATTTAATTGGTAGCCTTAGCGCTAATTGTGTGATTAACCAAATCCGCATATTAAAAATTGATTAACACTTTAATCATTTTTATGGTTTAATAAACCATGTTTAAATGTTAAACCTCCACACATTGCATTGGATTGCTCCGCTCCTAGTTCTAGGGCCATGGTTCTGTGGTAAGGGGTTGGCCCCTTTTTTCCTCCACCCGAATTGAAACCAAATTTTAAATACATGTTGCAACCTATACATATTAAGATCTAATGCATAGACCAAATGGTAAGTCTTGTGTGTTATGTGGGGGAGGACGTGGGTTCGACCCCAACCTCCGCCCTTTCGCCAATAGATATATTTTTTCCAAACAATACATTAATTCGATCCACCATTAAAATTTCGACCATGGTATAAAATTAACCACATTTCTACCATTGGGAGGGGCACATGGCAGCCTCCGGGCTAGCCACGTGTCAACATCCCATTGGTTCATCAAAAACCAATAAAATTGTGCCATGTGCCCAGAAATTCAGGCCACTTAGAAATTAACAAGTTTTATCACCTCATTGGATTTTTAAAACCAAAATTTGTTGGCCTTTGACCCTGTTTGACCCTTTTTTTTTAAATTCACCTATTTGGCACGTTGAACAACAACCTCTAAATTTCTCATACGAAATTCATTTTGAGTGAAACAAAGTGCGCCAAATTCCTGGCGACGAGACCTATTCGATCATTCTAGTTTGGTGCAATTCTAATCACTTTGATTTTTTGGCAAATTTTTGCCCCTAATCTAGGTTCCAATCATCCCCCGATACACCTCACATGAAAGCACATAAGATTATTATTTTCTTTGCGGAATTTACTAGCATGTAACTTTATGAATTACTTATTCCATATTAATTTACTGAATATTAGATAAAGTCTTCATCATTACATAAAGTAAACTTTAGGAATGAAATAGTAAATCACATAACATGACATCCACCGTGGTAGCTTATTATCATAAACTTCTTGATGTAACCTTGCATCATTTTCATGATTCCTTTAACTAAGTTAGTTAATCACATAATTGATAATGAGAACGTCATGCCATGCAAGGAATAATCATCATACAAATGACACCATAGGAAATCACATCATTGAACATACAATGGAAACCTTGTAGGGTGAAAACCAGCAAACATTTATTTTTTATCAAATGCTCATGAGGGTGTTCGCCCCTCACTCAATGGCTTCTAAGGGTTTTCATCTCTTAACCATTGTCATAAAATAATACAAATAAATATCATTTAAATACAACATACCTAGCTAGAAGTTATTGCAATCATTAAGATATCCTTTGCCCACAAATCCTTAAACATTATGTCTTTGCCACCCAATTATTTTATCAATGGATTATCTTGTAGTTGACATTCCTTCAATATACATAGACCAATATCTCATTTCTTGTCATAATTTTACACATAATCTATATATTTTCATGCATATGGTACTATTAGCAGAATTTGATATCATGATTAGATCAAATATTAATCAAGCCAATAACAAATTTATACTAGCACTGCTTCAACATCTATTCATGTGCATACATGAAATGTAACAAAAATATTACAACTTGCTTCACTTACAACACTGCCCATGCATTAATTATAAGCATATAACTATCAAATCATGTATATAAATCCATACCATGTTACTATTATTCTTCTCACAAAATCACACGTTCTTTTCCACAAAATTTTCCATTTTCTCTTAAAGGATACTAGAATCTTAGCTTTGATATTTTTGCATGTAATTAGATAAACTTGATCAAAACAAACTAGCACCTCAATTTTTTCTTTGTGCATGCAATTATGAAATTTTCCAACATAATAGATATTATTAGTATGCATGCAAATGCATGTCAAGTCCCAAAAGAAAGCTAGCATAATAGATACTACTTTCATGCATGCAAATGCAAGTCCTTTTATTCAAAAGCATCATTTCCAAGAAAGCGCTTTTCACAATAACTATTGTACATGCAAATCCATGTTCTATTCTAAAAGAAAGCTAACATGATAGTTATCATTTCTTGCACATAAATGCATGCACGTTTCCAAAGGAAAGCTAACATATTTATTGCATGCAATTACATGTTTCTTTTCCAAAATCTAGCATAATAATTATTCTTTTCTATGTGAAAATTCATGTTTCTCTTCAAACTTTTAACACAATAATTGTATTTTCCTCTGCACGCAAATAAATAAATAATATATATATATATATATATATATATATATATGTATGTATATGTATATGTATATGTATATGTATATATATGTATATGTATATGTATATGTATATGTATATGTATATGTATATGTATATGTATATGTATATGTATATGTATATATATATGTATATATATATATATATATATATATATATATATGTATGTATATTGTCCTAATAAATTTTCCATAATGACTTATTATTTTCATGCAAAAACAACATAAACAATTGAGCAAAAACCAACACTTTCTCTTCCAAGAACACTAACACATTGGAAATATTGTATGTACATAAATACCTATTCTTTTCAATAGAGCTAACAATGTGGCTATTGTTTTGTGCTCCTTTACATATATTTTTTTCCAAAATATATCATAATAAAACCCCTAGTATCCACCTACGGTATCTACCCATGGTATTTATCCATGGTATTGTAACTTAAAAAATGATATAAATAACAAGCCTCACTTTGTTAAAGGATAGATCGGTCCTCCACATTGTAGTAGCCATAAGATTATTTCATTTAATAAATGATTTATTAAATGAACAATGGTCATCTTCCTTATTTGTTCAGTTATGTCTCTTGAATATTGTGTTGTTGATTTTCTCTCCCGGTGTAGTGTTTAGTGTTTAGGTCTCCTAGATATTTCCCCCTAGAAGATCCAGATCACTTAACTAAATCACCAACTTAAGCTCATCCTCTCAATTCCTCTAAAAAGAGAATCTAACATGTTTTTACCTATTGGAAGCAAGCATCATGTGTTATGATGGAGGGAAGTCTACCTCCACACATCATGAATTTCATGGCTAAGAAAGGGTATGTGGAAGGGAGAAGATTTTCCTTCCCTAACAACATGTCGTTTGAAAAAGTAGCTTTCTTTGCAAGAAATATTAAAATCCAAGAGATAAACCTCACCTCATGTTATATCTCATGTAACAAATATATTTCATTGTAAAGAATTAGTCTCTAGGTTGTGGATAAAAATTGTAATCACTATTTTTAAGAGAGGTTTTCAAACTAGATGTTAGAAAGAAAAATACATAAGTCTAGTCCCTCATCTCATTTTTTGTTGTGACCTATGAGATCATCATGCCATAATAAAAACATCTTTCATTTCAAACAACTTGTATTGTGGATTTAATATTCCATTCTCTTCAGTTTTAGCCATTGTTATTAGTTGTTATTCATAATATTTTTACATGTTTTCCAAATCCCACAAAGCTTGTGGATCAATCCATTAAGGGGATACATAGTCAAATCAAAGAGGAAGACTAGGAGGTAGTTCTCACTTTTGTTTTTTGGGTCAGGTTTATCAAAATCTATTTATTGGACTAACCCTTATTAGAAGTTTATTCTTCAGATAAAAATATCTCCTAATTCCATAGTTGATTCATTGGCCAAAGGTATTCCATGTGGGAAGCAGTCGTAGTTGGGTTTGGGTACTAGTACATTAGCTTATACTAGAGTGAGGATGACTAGAGATCTTTTCGATTCCAAGCTCACATCTTAGTCCTAAAATGAAGGATGATTTATAAGTGTTTGTGATCAGAATCCTACATTAGAAGAGGTAGAGGCTAAGATAAACTCACCTCACCAACCACTTATTCAAAATCCATTTTTTTTCAATTTATTTTCTTATAAAATATACAAATATAAAAATAAAAAATATATAAAATAAAAAATATATCACTAGATTGAGCTTAATATCTACTTTGCATCTAATTTTACAAATGGTTTACACTTGAATCTTATCCATTTGGCCCAAGAAAGGTATAACTTGCTTGTCTTGTGTAGAAAATATAATTTGGATCATTTTAAGCGGTTGTACAAGGCTTTTATATGTTTGCGATTTCAATTTACAACAAAATATTTGCATTATAACTGAAACCCCCATTTAAGGGTTTTGAGACAAAAGGTACATACTTATAAACCCTTTATATTTTTTCACTTTTGCACATTAATTTGTCATTATTAGATGTGAATAACTAATTTCCAGCTTGTTGAAATTTTTTTTCTACATAAAACAAAATGTGGGTTTTGACCACTCTGGGATTTAATCCCTCTAAGTAACATTTTCCACATTTCAATATCTTTAAAATTAGTCACTTACTTTTAACGTTGGGATATTTTAGTTGATCTATATTCATTTCCCTATCCTTTTCACACCTAGATCCACCTCCAAAGAGAATTTATTGTCTTGTGGGTCACCCTAGAGGGTTTTTTGGCTTGATGGTTTATGTGTTTTTGGATTTTTCGTAGCTATGAAATTCTAGAATAGTAAACTAATTTTTCATCTTCATCCATATACTAAGGTATACTTCAAGATATTATTCCCAATCTTGTTAAGTTATCTTAACACTCAATTCTTTTAATTATTCCAACACTTATTTTCTATAATTAGATTGTTATTTCTTGTTATTCTCCATTTTTTGTAGTCGATTTTTCATCTTCAAATCAACAATATGTTTAAAATTAACTCCTACACTCCATAACCCAAGAGGTATTATTATGCACTGGTGTACTAACTTGTGTTGGAGGGTATTTAGTGTAGGGAAGCCTTCCTTGTCTTTGTAAGAGTTGGGCTAAAGAGTGGGAACTTGTGTCGAGGTGACAATGGGAATTTTTCCTATGTGGTGATACCTTAGCGTCTCATAAGGACCTTATCAATATTAGCTAATTTTGGAAGTAACATGTGATGAAAACTTGAATAAACTGAGAGGGGGGGGGGGTGAATAAGTTTAGTATAGTCATGGACATTAAAATTATTTTCATTAATCTCATTTACTGAAAAATCACATGAGAAACTTAAAAAACAATGACCAACAAATTGAATATGTGAACAAGTAATAATAAGCAAACCAAAACATCACATGAACACATATTGACACCAGATATATGTGGAAACCCATAAAGGGAGAAAACCACGATTTTATTATTGTTGTGATGTAAAGGAAAGCTCCTACTCCTTATTACATCTGATTTTCTGTAGGCTCCAACCTACAAGAGGTTTCTACCTCAATTTTCTGCAAGTTGAAACATGCACGAAAGCTCCAAATTCCATCTATTTTTGTAGGCTATAACTCGCAAGAGGCTCCTACCTCAACAAGCTCCAACCTAATGTTTATCAGGACACTACTTGAAAAAAGACTACAATCCCCTGATGCCAACAAGAAACAACAATGTATTGGTTTACTTGGTCATAAAATATCCATATCTCCATCTTCATTTCAGCCTCTTATTCCCTTCAAGTATGCTTCACATTAGCTTCAAATGTGCCAGGTAACTAATGCATAAAACCTCAATCAACTCTCATGCATTCTCCAACTCTCTAACCTCTCCATGCGTTCCAAAATCACATCTTTTACAAAGATAGTTTGTTGGTTGTTTGTATCTCACATGGGAATATGAAGTGAATAGGCTTGAATCTTTGACTTCCCCTCATTCGTTCCAAAACTCTTCATATCCTGAATATTAGAACACAAAAATAAATAATCCATCCAATATTAATTATAGTCACATGTAATAATTAAATGCATCAACCTAATTCCAACATCAAACAACAATATTTATCATTAATGCATCACAACAATCTTTGCAACATCTTTGCCTTTGCATTGGAGTCTTGCCTTTGCATCACAACAATTCAGCCCAATCAACAATTTCACATCACAACAAATTATTCAATATAGAAATCTCTACAACATTATCCAAGCATCAAGCCATGAACATGCCAACATCAATGTTCTACCAAACCATCAATGTATATGTTTCCCCTTTGTCCCTTGCTCCTGCATACCTTGTTGTTCCTTGTGATACTCCTTTGTGATGCTTCTATATACCTTGTTTTTGCTCCTTACCTTGTTGGTATTTCACTGCTCCTATGCCTTTGTTAGTCTTGCAATACTCCCTTGATTGTTGTTTCTCTTTTGCTGCTCCTTTACCTTTGTTGCACTTTTGATGCTCCTTTACCTTCGTTGCACTTCATTGTTCCTTGTTGATGCTCCTTTACCTATTGCTTCTCCTTCATTGTTCCTTGTTGTTACTCCTTTGTATCTCATCGTTTTCTACTTCCATCTCCTTTTCCTTCTTTTGTTGCTTAATGTTGCTATTGCATACCTTGATGCTCCTATTGCTCCTTTTCCATCAATGACAATATTTCCAACAACATGTTCAATTATAGAAAAGAGAAGAGAAATATTCTTTGATTGATTAGAAGCATTGTGAGTTGATTTTTTCATTTAAAAATCAAATCTAGGATTTATCTAGTTGCAATGTATTTTTCAATTAAAATACTCCTCCATAAGTTGTCCCGAGTCGAGAATACCCCAAAAATATTTTTTAGCCAAAGCCTTCCCAAAAAAAAACACATACTTTAACCTCAATGGTGCAAACCTGACCTCGTATCCGAGTGCAGGTTCGCTTAGTACCCACATGGCTCAGTCCTCTATTCCAATAGGTGCTTATTTTACTCCAAAAATTAGGGAAATAAATACCTTTTCAAAATGTTAGTGTGAGATAAATCTCGCTGAGTTCAAGAGGTGTTCAAATATTCCCCGAAGCCAAGCCTCACAACCAAGTTCTTCTCAATAGCCCTCAGAGCCAAGCGTTGTAATCAAGTTCTACAACCATTCCCATGACCGAACTAGTTTATATAAATAAACCCAAGGGGTGGCGTTAATCCAAACTCCAAAATACCACTGCAGCCGAGCTCCTTTCTTTATAGCCCTAGAAGACAAGATTCCTTGTGTTCCAACCATGCACGTTGGAATCAAGTGCTATAACCTAGCACTATACACATTGTTGTGTCATAGCATTGAAATCCTAACACGTAACCTTGGGCTCTTCAACGCACACTGACGGGTTATGCACCGGTTGGGTGGCATCCGCCTTCTATGTGCCATCCCATAGTTATAACTTTGTGTGCCATATATGAAACCTCCAGGTTATCCTTCAGGTATTTCCACTGGGACGATGTCATTCTGGTCCTCCTCTTCCTGGTCACTTAGACTTGGGTTCCAAACAAATCCACTAGGTTGTATCTTTTGGCCCAACTATAATGCTAGGATGTCAGTCTTTCTGCTCTCACTTCCACGTATTAATGTTTCCAAGATACTATATATGGTATGAAGGATTCGGGTGACAAAAAATTCCCCATTAATTATTACTTTGTTAAATTCTAGTCTCGGGTTCTCGCTAATCCTCGAATCCCAAAGCTCTTTTAAATTTCATTCTGACCTATGATCTTCGGGTTCTGGGAAAAGGGAAAATAGGTCATTGATTGTCAGACCACCTTTATGTATTATGACATATTCTGGTCCTAGTTCCTATGATGATTGATTTATTGTATTTTTCTAGGCATCAAACCTCCAGGTTCTGTCAAGGCACCATTCCATTCTCAGCTTCAATGTTACAAAAATTCCCACATTTCACTGTGCGCATAACACTACACAATACTCCCGTAACTCTTCTCTTTGATTCCACTGGTATACGTTCTTGGACGCTCTCCTTCTTGAGTCTTAATTCATATAGTGTCAGTAACTATACCCATGCATTCGAATTTAGCTAGAAATTTTATTTCACTTGAAACATAATGTTTTTTATTTATTATATACTGTTATCACTTAGTAATTTCTCAAGGTTAAAGAAAAAATTTACCGAGGTAACCACAAACCTACTTTTGAGTTTAGGATGTAGCCCTCCTAAACTCAGAGAGGGCTCTCTCCGTATGACTTAGCTTTATTTGAAATAGATATTAGGCTAGTTAATAAGTACAGAGTTGGTTTTTGAATTGGTTTTGGTTGGAAATGCAAAGGAAGGCCATTGGGAAATGGAGTCAAAGAGGCTTGGGTGATCAATTTGCAGAAGTATCAAGCTTAAGTGAAACAGGGCAAGGTATACATTACTACTAGATCCTTTAGATTTGGATGAAATGTAATTAAAAAAAATGGAAGACTTAATCGAAACTAGGGAGCAATGAAGAATTCCTTAATCTGGATATTAGAAGAAAACATGTAGATTACTAACATTTAAAGGTAGATTGTATGATATCAACAGATTCTGCAGTAATACTCAAGTTAGATAATTCAGAATTAAGAAAACAATAAAATGGAAACAAAGAAAAGCACATATACAATGAGGAAAACTTCACTAGTAGATATGGCACATGAATCCTGAAATCGCTGCTCTTTTATTAATGCAAATAGTCACTTGAACTTAGTGGACTGCCTCACCCTGAATGGTGAGGTTCTTGGTTACAAAATCCAACATCTATTACTTCAAATGATGAAGTATTTATACAAATTCTAAACTAAACTATCTTGAAAAAATATCAAGATTTCTTACAAATATCTACAACTGTGTTACATAAATAGAACTCAAACATAGGAAATTAAAAACTAATGAATCTACTTGGCACCATCTTTGTGAATTTCTAGTGACAAAGAAGAGCAATTCAAATTTGATAGCAACTCTTATTGGATGAGGTGGCATCCAAGTCACTAATTGTCTTTGAGCTTTTTCCTCCAGAATTTCTGAAAAATAGGGTCCAAAAATCCCTTTGTATATGTGAATACGAGATAGATATGTAAAAAGTGAAAGATTTTATTCTAGATAAATATGCTTTTGAGATAAACCTCTCTAAGTTTCCTAAAACTTTTCTCCAGTTGTTCACAATAGGCTTTGCAAAAATATGTGTAAAACATAACTTTGCATAGTTCGAAAAATAGGCTATGAAGATGTGCATGTATCTCTCATTATGTAATACCTGTGCATAAAGTGATATAGGTTTTTGTAGGTTGGCATCTTAGGAACATAAATATACTCTAGTTTTGCAAGATCCATTTCTGATTGGCCACAATATTCTCTGTAAAATGATGACTAAACAGTAATTTTTTGTAAAAAGTGATTTCAAATATTGTTTAAAATTTCCAAAACCATAATGGCTCTTAGAAAAGTGAGAGAGGTTTTTGTATACAAGGATGTTAGAAACAAAAACCTCTTTCAGATTTTGAAAATTCTTTCTCATCTGTTTGTTTGTTCAATTTGTCTTATTTCACCTATATGTAACCTTATGATGAGTAAAAGCCTTTCCTCTTTGTTAGAACATTACTGTCTCTGTGACTCGAATTCTCATTTCGAGAATCTGGAAGAAATAGGTTTTTAACTAGTATTAAAATTGTTTCCTCAATCTTCTGTTTTAATAACCTGCAAAAACTGAAACAATCTATTAATGAAATACGGGTTTGCAGAGAGCGGATAATGGCTTCCTTTGAATTGGGAATTCTGTAGACAGATTCCAGATTTGTGGAGTTTTATCTCTGGCTGGCAATGGTTCTTCTTTGTAATTTAAACAGAGATAGGTAATGACAGGATCTTACACTTTGGGAATTTTGTTGCTCATAGTTGGTGCAAGAGTCAATTAGTGTTTCAATGCACATTTGCAGGAGTAAGCATATGGTTTGTATTACAGTGGAAAGAGTGAACACGCATTATCACACCTGTGGAAATATGGGATAAGTGGTTTTTGCATAGAAGAAAAGTGGTTAATGGTTTTATGCGAATGGATGTGATAAACCATGAGAAGGACGCGTGGCATCGAGGGGCTTGTGAAAACAGCCCATATCACAACCTTTATTGGCGTTAATCATCAAACAATTTGGGGTGTGAAATGGCATGAGAGTTGTTGGATCTGTGGAGGATGATCGAATGGCTAATGAATGTTACTGGTTTATAGAGGTGGGACCGAGGAGTTATTTAAGCGAGGGATTAATATAGGGTTATGCGAAATGGGAAAAAATTAAATGATATGGGATTTAAATAATACAATGGATGACTTTATTTTAACTAGGAATAATATGTGGAAGGATATTAATATAAGTGGGTAGGGTAATGGGAATTAATATATAAATAAGGTTAAGGATAACCATAGGCGGGAGTTTAAATGGGATAAGGGGTTTCATAAATATATAATGAGAAGTTAGAAATGTATATAGGGAAAGGATCTATACATTGGGGCCTGATTCATTTTAAACATTAAAAATATGGGAAGGTGGGTTTTGGGTATTTAATTAAAAAGGGAAATGAGGTTAGTAAATAGGTAAAGGGATTTTAACTAGGGAAAGAGCAGTGTTAGTTAGGGAAATGGTTAAAATAGGGGGAAAGGAATATTAGCAAAAGAAAAATGGTTTAAAATGAGGGGAATGTGTTTTTTGCAAGGATGTTAGAAATATGAAATTACCAACAATACTTTTCATGATTTTCCAAAGTGCTTCTACCTACCCTTCTTTTATCCTAGCATTTTATTTCCTTTTCTTAGGCACATTTGAGCTTGCTGACATTTTATTTTGTAATAAGAAAACTATCTAATTCTAACCTTATTTCTTCCAAGGGCTCAGATTAAACTGTTGAGCTCCTTATTACTCTCCACCTACCTACTGATCTGCCAAGGTTAAACAGTTTGGGTAAATCTTTATTCTCTATCTATCAGCATGAAATTTAAAGCATGAAGGGTCAAGATTAAGCTATTTGACCCTAATGGATTGTGGCATTTAGGACAAGCTGCACACAATCTTATTTGCATAAATTAAACTAAAGTAGTGGATTTTGAACGTGCAACACTTTCATGATCTGTTTTGGTGGGGTTCATATTTAATATTCTTTTTTATCTTTGTTTCTTTTTGTACTTTGATTGTTCTTTTAGGACTTACCCTCTTTTAATTTTTTAAATATGGGAAAAATTTTGCAGAAAGCAAAGGTATGTATGTAATATTACAAGATTTTAACATAGCAAATTCAAAATTATGAATCCTATTATTATAGGACTCTAACATATACAATAATTACAAAAATACCCCTTGTTTTGGAATATATCATTCAACCCTCTCTTGGCCTAATTTACAATAAGCTATGTCTCAGCTTCTTAGGCCTTAAAGCCTTCAAAATCCTCTTGTATCTCCTCTTCTCACACACATGCATCCCTATATTTACCTGACTATTATTTACATAAAAGGGATTATGAAATGATTTAGTTCATATCCAAAGAATCCTCATCTAACTCTCTAATATAGGACTCTATATCCACAAATCTTTCCACAAATCCAACTACCTCTAAAATTTCTATAATTCTCTCAGTATTCTCGAGATATCCCTTTATAGATAATATGTGATTACATCAATTCATCACTCTAATTATTTATGCCAATTTATCTAAAAATTTATGAAAATACATTAAAATAATATCACACACACACTCAGGGAACCCCATAGCCTATTAAAAATTACATTTTGACTCGGGGTAAGATGCTCTTGTATCATACTCCCAAATTTCAAAACATTCATGGTCTCTTGACCATGTGTGTGTTGATGAAGTCCTCTTGGATCCCAGAACTTAGTTTGTAGTTGATATATTTCCCTGTTGTGTTGTTGTTGTGTTGTTTTCCATTGTTCTCTTGGTTTCCATATTTTGTGTTGTAGTTGTCCACTTGATCTAAAAATCAGGATGTGTTCTCTTTCCTCTTCCCCAAAATAACATAAACAAACAAGGGTTGTTCTGACGCTTTGCAAGGTAAAATGGGTCTTCACACAAATAGGTTTTTCTAATGTCTCATAAAGTCATGAGTTAGTCTTCACATGTAAACTTAACATAAGAAACATAATATCACATAACTCATACATGCATAATGAATAATATAACAAAATATTTTTTGATAGAGTTCACCCTGCCTGGGCTACATCTCTAAGCCTGCCAACATAGCTAGATCACTCCATATATTTAGTATAGAAAAGGGAGTACATAAAAGTTTGTTGATGGAAAACATGTGGATATTACCACTACAAGGTAATGTTCTCCTGCAAAGAAATATCACATAAAGCAACAACATAAGGCATCTCCTACAAAGATCCCATATTCCAACCGAAATGAGCTAAAATGAGCATGTCAGCACTTGAATTCCACATTGAAGAGAATAAAACAAAACTTCCCTCAACATGAAATAATGAGAAAAGTAAACTTGAGATTGAACCCTGCAAGTAACAGTTGTTGTAGTGGACTTATGAAGGTGATAAAACCCCTAAAAGGCCTTCTCCATGCTCAAACACCTTCCAAAACTGCTTGAAAAAACTGATTGATCCATACACCCTTGGTCTTAAACCTGAAAAAATACTCATTATATGTGGTCAAATCAGAAATGAGATGCCACCATTGGATCCAGAACATCCAAAAACCACTACTTGAAATCTTCCTGAGCTCAATTTGATCAAAAACTCAAAAATATATGAGCTTCCAAGCTCTTCCATGAATTTTGTTGTTAATTGTCCTACAAATCGGACCAATAGTCTAGTGTCCTACAAATCCGCTCTAGTTTTCGCTAATGGAGTGACGTTTTCAGCCTACGCCAGTGCATTTTGTAGGAATTTTGATTTTCCCAATGACCCCATAAGTCTGAAAAACATGGTCATATATGCCACATAGGGCTGTGGGCTGGGTCTTAACGCCCACCCCCACCGGCTTAGCCTCATAATGGTCGGAAGACAATTTTATGGGTGACATAACACCGCCGGTCGGGAAAACTACTTTCCCTTCTCATCAGGCCCTTAAATTTTGGCACCAGGCTCTCGTGCTTTACCATATGACCTAGGCTAGGGCTAACTCGTAACCACTCACCTGCCAACGGTTAGATCCTCTACCCTTGGTCCTATAGATGCACATGTGCTTTGGAAAGGGGCCAAATCCAAACCCCCCGTCGACATAATCTGGTTCCCAACGGGCTTTGTCCTGTGGTGGGGTATGTGACAACGATTTAGGGCTTATCCTTAGCCCCTTCACCTTGGTGCTCATTCTGTCAGAGCATGGTCCTTTTCCATATGTCAAGACATTGGGCTGGGGCTAAGCCCTGAGCCCTCATCTCCTCTACCTATGGTTCCATGGGTGTGTGGTGACTGGGAGCTAGGGGCTTAGCCCTTACCCCTTCCTAAAAAAAGTGATGTATTAATCTTTAAATACAGGTTCAGGCCTTTGTATAGTAAGACCCAAAATATAGTCTATTGGTAAAGCATTGTGTTATGAAGTTTGAGGTCAGGGGTGTTAGGGTCCTATGATTCATAGGATAAATTTTTGATTGTCTGTAAAGTTTTGATTTATAGAATGTTGTAATTAAAAATTCCATTCTGTAAATTATTTCCAAAGAAAAGAAAAATAAAATACAAGACGGGATACAAAAATAGAATAAAAATGTAAAAACACAAAATCAAATATGAAAAAATAAAAAATATGAGAAGAATGAAAAATAAAAAAGAATGAAAATACCCCAAAAGAAAAATAATTGTGCAAATATAAATGCCACTTTAAAAGATAGTTTCAGTAACGCTTTAGAAAAATTCAAATAATGTGCTGCTAGTTAAAATGCCACATTGTAGTTTGATAGATATGATTAGAAGCTTAATCACACAGTGTAATCATGATTAAGCTTAATTAATTGTAATTAGTATAGATAAGTTAATTTTTAATCACAAAGTGTAATCATGATTAAATAGATTAGTTAAGGTTGAATAAACTAAACCATATTGTTTAAACATGGTTTAATTAGATTATTGTATAAAGGAATTTTGTAAAGAGTAAAGCACATATTTTCATGAAAAAGGTGGACCTGACAATCTTTGTCGTTTAGCGATAAAGCGTTTTGCAACATTCGACGACCAAGATTTGGTCCGTCCATATCAACAACGAGCCACTCACTTCAGACCCCCCAGCCCCTCTGATCGTTAACCGCGAGGGGGGGGGGGGTCCAAAAAATGGTTTACCAATTTGCGACGTGGCAAATGCTCACACGGCTTTCACCCCCCATCTAAAAATTGCCTATCACCCTAGCCCCCTCCAAAAAATACCCTTATCACTCCTAGCTATCAAAAGAGTCATTCACCCTACTACCATCTATCCTCCTCACATCCACTCCCCTAATGGCACATCTCCCCTTGTGTCTGCTCCCAAAAATTCCTCCACCACTCCCTTCCTGACACCTATCCAACCCACTCCAAATACTATTAAAATATTCGTTCACCATGTGAACGGTTCCCCTTTTAACGGATCTTCCTTCATAAATGTTACACTTCTAACAGTCGACTATATAGATCTTTGCAACCCTGACCGATGCCCCCATTCTGCACTCTGTTTCTAGGACATCCTATAGGCAGTTAGTCATCAAACTCAATCCGTTGTTGCATCCATTCAACCAAACCAGAGCTCCTTCTGCAACCAGTCATTCCAATTACCCGTCATAATCACAGAAAAACTACCAAGCTTTAAATTTCTGAGGTAATTCAACAATTCTCTTCCTCTCTCTGAATTATCATGACTCCTAAATGGAAATCAAAGAAAGGAGACGAAAACCCTATGCTACCTCCTAATGTTGACTTAGATCACCTACCCCTAATTGATAAGCACTATAAGATCCTTGGAAAATTCTTGTGAATTTGATTTATGTGAATTACACAATTAGTTAAAACAAAACCATATAGATCAAAGTGATGATTTAGGGCTATGAAAATCCCTCTTGCCCCAATTCATGTTTCCCCAAACCCACCATTTTTTAGATTTTGTAATGTGGTGCCATTCCAGGTACATTCCCAGCTAGGATGCCATTATAGCCTATAATGGTGATGTTCTGTTAACCATTACCGCTGAATCAATCAATCAAACATTGCAAATACCAAATAATGAAGCCATCAAGCCATTCTCAATAGAATCCCTCATGGATTTGTGTAAAAGACTTACTTTCCCAACCCAATCTAAAATATTTGAATTTTTCCTACCAAAAGATGCCCAATTACTGAAAAACAATCCTCCATGTTTCCTAAGATGACAAAACAAATAATCTCCATAGTTTCCTATCCCTTAGGTTACCAATCATATTAATGGGTAAATGAAGTGATTCTGGGTTACTTGTCAATATTCTCCAAGGATGAAAAACCTTCCATTTTATTTCATTACAAAGAGTTACTGGCTAATACTATCAATGATCAACTATTGAAATTTTCTACAAAAGGAAATTTCAAATATGTTTTAGTGTTGGTTTAATTATTCATGTTTTACCAGGAAGACATAGTTAAATTTGCATTACATAAGTTATGTGAGCAGGAAGAAGCACAATCAATGATTCATTGGACCTCCCTAGTGAGGGAACATACTACTGAGTTCACCTACAATGATTTTATTGACTAATTTTTGTGTAAAATGCTTGCTTGTTAAACAATGGCATTCAACCAATGATAGGGCCAAAAATAAAAATACATCTACACCTTAATTAGAAAACTAAGACAGGGGACTGGTACTTGTAGCAGAAATACACAGAAATCATGGTGTATGGTTGTGAATTGCCTCCATACAAGCTGCCAAAATTTTTCCCTGTCAAGATGAGAAAATCATAGATCCATTAGATTATGTATTAGAGCAACAAAATATACAATGTGTAGAGGAAAAAATTACTCAAACTAGGAAAACAAGCCTCCAAAGCCCACAAATACTAGAATCCCAAGGGATGCTGCAACACAGAAATGTCAGAATACATGACAGCTCAGTCCCAGTGAGGTTTAATACTACAGAAAAATAAAGATGAATGTATGTAATGATATATTACTCAAAAGGAGCTGAAAATGGAGAACTAGTCTCTCAAACACAATCCCAAGATAACTCGACAAGGGTTTCTTGAAATACACAAGATGCAAAACGTGCAGACTGCAAATCTATGTCTGAATCACATTGTATCACTGAATCTATGCTGCAAAATGGCTGAAATGATAAAGATATGGTTGTAACTCCTCCTCCCTAGCTTTCCGGGTGAAAGGTTGCTCCTTTCACTAGGAAACTAGCTCATAAACAAGGTTTTTCACCCCTCCACTGCAACACCATGAAAAATAACGTAGTTTCTCAAGGAGACTGTGTTATGGCTGTAGGTGATTGCTTGGCCCAATTTCGGATGGTGGAAATGAAGCTTAGAATACTCCTCTTAGATTTCCTTCTCAAGTCCGCTAAGAAAGAGTGGGAAATTCCCGCATGGAAATGCCCTTGTACTAAACAGTACAACAAACCCAGCTAAACAACTGAAGCATGCAATAAGTCATAAGACTCAAACATAAAAAATATTTTGAATGCATCTCATGGCTGCCATCCCTTCCCTTATATTCTTGATGAGCTTCCTCACCCTTGGCCCCACTCATTTATTAGGTTACTTCCATGCAAAGAATCCTCCTCCAAAACTGTGTTGTCCCCACTAGCTCCACTCTCTTCTTTTGGCAGCACTGTTGATTTGGTCAACCTTGATCTAGTCTACATGAATTTCCCCCTTTCACACCCAAGGTGGCTTTATTTTGACTATCTAAAATGATCCACATCCATATTGTAAGTTTTTTATTCCTACTAAAGAGATTTAAGGGTCTCCCTACCCCACTTATTCCTCTAGACTAAAAATAGAAGCAACATATAATATTCCAACTAGCTGAAAGATAATTGGGAATATTATAGCCCTCCCCTCCCAAAATTTTCTTGTCCTCAATCAACAGTAAATAAGGATGCTGCAAAATATTCTCTCCCTCCCAAGTGGCATCCTCATCAGGAAGATTCCTCCATCGAATCTGTTCGAATAGGGTCCCCTAAAAGCTGCAAATTTTATATAATTTTGTATATTTTTGGTATTATTTAGTCTAACGCAGGGGTTTTGGGGTGGGTCAAAGACCCGAATCCATTGTAATGGGTCAAGGGTAGACCAAGAGTCCACAAACCACGGTTTGCGGACCATTGGAAGCGTAGGCTAAGTCGATATAAATAGATGAACATTTTTTAGTCTTAAGGTAAGAAAAGATTAAGGTTTGATGTTAAGTGTGAATTATTAGATCTTTTGTTGGGTCGTTAGGGTAAGTACTCCTACTGGCTGTGTATGTGGAGATCCTCATTCCTGCTGTGTGTGGACCTTGCTGGTTGTGTGCGCAGGCTGTGTCAGATTGTATTGGGTTTTGGATGCTAATATATAAGGATATGGTTGAAGTATTTCTGTGTTATCTGATCTAATGTATTTATGTTGATGTGAACTATTGGATCCGTTACGAATACTGTTGGTTATCTATTGTGGTATAACTATAATCTGTTGATGATGCGTTATGATAATATGTGTTGATAACTACTGATAGGCACGTGGATGTAGAGTTATTAACTATATATGTGCATAATAATAGCTCTGTATATTGCAATTATATTGTTGACTACCCTGCGAATAGGTCTGTATGGTGCGAACCTAATAAGCTACGAATGCAGATATACTTGACTTACATACTATTTATTAGGGTGTAGAAACCTGGTTCCACCACCCTCCCATACTGCTTCGGGTGAGACTTTGGCATGTGCAAGCAAGTCACTGCAGAAAGGGCCAGTAGTACTATAGGGGTTTGTTGGCAAACCTTAACCTCTAAACCTGAGTCAGGACCCCTTGAGCCAAAAAATGGTTTCGTTGTCGAGACTAGGAGCATTTTGAGAGAGGGATCGGGCAATGCCAAGACAACATTGGAGACCTGAGAAGAAAGAAATTGAAGAGTGGTTTGAAAAACAGGTTCAATAATTTGCAATAAAAGAGAATCGTAGCACAAGATTGACGGCAGAGAAGTGGAAGAATAAGTACATTTTCATAGAGATCTACAAAATTTTCTTTGTGAAATTTGTGACCGAGCTTCAAGAGTGGCTTACAAGGCTCATAGATTTCCAGAAGTGTTGGAAGAATGAACGGGTCACGCAATGGACTCCAGAGTTGATCCAGTAGTTAGAGAAGACCGATAACACAACCACTCGTACGGTAGATCACTCGGTGGACAGTGCGCTAGGAGGATTTGTGACAAAATTTGCGATCGATCAATTTGTGTCCTATTTGAAGGTTGAACAGAGGTTCTTCAAGGGTTTCTGGGGTAAGTTTCTTAAGACCTTACCATTACTGATTAAGATATTATTGTGCGAAAAGAGAATTCTGTGTAGTCACACAGAGTGAATGAGCTCCGATCAGAGCGAGGGTACAACATGAAGTGGTAAATACTACAGAACTAATCAAGAAGGAGATATATTTTTCTAAAGTTCAGTAAGGGATCTGGCTGTTCTTAGCCCTCCGACTATACCACCTTCAAGCTAGCATAGAGGTAAGAACTCACCCATACCTCCACCTCCATCAGAAGACAAAATGACCTTGCACATGAAGTTACCTACCTTTAAGGGTGTGGGGGATGAGGATATGGATTAGTTCTGGTTTATCATAAAATCAGTATGAACTGCACAGAATGTGGCCAATGATGCAGTAAAAAGGGCACAACTATCCCTTGCCTTTGAAGGAAGGGCCCTGGACTGGTTTATGGGATACATAGCACATCACGCGAATGCAACCATTCCAAATATTAAAGATGCCCTAAAACATCAATTCAAGAAGCCTAAATCCTACTCTCAGATAGTTAATGACCTAAAATATTTCAAGCAAGGACCCTCTAAGTCTATATGGGAAGCTAAAAAATGGCTAAAGAAGGTAATCACAGAAGGGGGATTTATGTATGATGACAGGCAACACAAGGAATGGTTCATTGCTATGTTATGGCCTCACCTGCGCGTACCTATGGGTCATCAAGCCATTGAATCGCAGGAAAAGGCTTTGGAGATCACTATGAAATTGGAAGTTGCGCCAAGAGATGATACCGAGTTGGGAGTACAACAAATCCAAGAGCAACTAGGGGTGCGTAGAAAATGATGAAATTAGTGACTAGGTGACTAAAAAAGTTATTCACCGCAATTATTTCAAGTGAATTACTACTAAAATTGAGCAATTTTAAGTGACCGAACTAAAAATGACTAACTTAAACGACTAATTTAGTCTAGGAATAAAAGATATGACTAGATAATAAGTGACTAAAATAAAAACGACTAACTTAAATGACTAATTTAGTCTAGGAATAAAATATACGACTAGATAATAGGTTACTAAACTAAAAATGACTAACTTAAATGACTAATTTAGTCTAGGATTAAAATATATGACTATATAATAAGTGACAAAATTAATAATGATTAGCGTAAATGACTATTATAGTCCAAGAATAAAAATATGACCAAATAACAACTACAAAAAGTATATGAATTAGTCATTTATGTTAGTAATTTTTAATTGTGGACACACTATTTGTTATGGGTTTTTTGTGGCGGTGCTACATACCATGGTTGATTATTGCACTAGTTTCATCGAAAATGATCTCATTAATGTGAATTCAAAGTATGTTGATTTATACATGGTGAATTGATATAAATCTAGAAGTTTACTCTAAAGCCATAATATTCTATAGATACATATTGCATTACAAAAATGTTCACGAATTCTAATATTAATGCATTCAAATTATTAGAAAGTGCACACACAATTATTAGAAAACCATACATACTAACAATTATTGTGGCTCTTTAATTATGTAGAATAACATGCCATGGCTCCCATATCCAAGTTGAAATCTGAATATCCCTTAGAGAGTATATATTTGGTTGTTTGGGGGTTAATTCATGTTCCTTGAACTCAAGAAGCTTTATTTCGGGCCTAAGGCCCTCTTTCCTCCTTCCCTTGGGATATTACATTCCCCAAGACCCATTCTTACCATGTAAACCATACCCATGGTGACAAAGATCCCCCATATAGGCCAAATATCCCCTAGATATGTTTCGTGAAGTAATTAGAATACTTGTTCAGGAAGATTGATCATGGGAAGATTAAAATATGACCCAAGCACCTTATGATCCTTCCTTGACCATGGTTAAGGCCCCAAGTTCCATACATGGTGAAAAAAGACTCCTAATTGTATTAAGGCCAAAATTAAAGGCCCCAATACCTAAATATGACACAAAAAACCTTCAAATATCACCCGGCCAAACTTAAAGGCCCCAAGCCCTAAATATGTCACAAAAAACCTTCAAATAGCACCCATATCACACCTAAAGTCTATACATATCTTAGATAGGATATGTGTGGTCGTTTTTCATTTGAGGCCTTCACGTCCCTTGAATGAAAGAAGTTTTGTTTAGGGACTAAGGATCTTTTAATCCTTCCATATCCGTCATAGAGGCAATAAAATTGTCATCCTTATTATGTAAAACAGAATAGTTGTTCCCATATTTCCATTCTAATATTATGTTCAAGGACATTAAATATGAGATAGACTTGTTTTAGGCATAAGGCCCTTTTTCATTCCTTGGCCAAGATATAAGACCTAACTCCCATATATGATGTGGAAAACCTCATAATGGAACCCTTATCCTAGATGGATGCCTAAAATACCTCAAAGATGATTTATATTGTTATTTATCGTATTTTTCATGCAATGTGAACCAAAGAAGTTTCATTTTTGGGATTGAGGCCATTGTTTTCATCCCTTTGCAACAGCACAAGCCTAAGACCCATTCTTACTATGTAAACATACCAATGACACTAAATATCCCCCATAAATTCCTAAGATCCCCTATAGAGGTTACATGTTGGTCTTAGAGAACTACTTCCTGTTAGCCCCCTATAAATTTTTTGACAAGAAAACAAGGGGCTAAATTGTTTTTGAGCCTTCAAGGAATGCATTTCTCCTAAAAACACATCATCCTTGAAGCCTCCTTGTGCCTTTGTCCTTTGATGATTCCTCACTACTATTTCCAGTTAAAAAGCCTCTCTGTTGTGAAGAAGAATGCCTAAAAAGGCCTTTTTCCTCTTATCTCATCCCCACTAGACCTCTATTTTCCTCATCTTTTTCCCCTCCCTAAATTCCTCACTAACCCTCTAAACCATCTTAAGTCCCCTTTTAAACCCTTCCAATACTCTTTGTTTGGTTTGATAAACCCTTTCCTCCTCTACCGTTGCCCCTTTTTGGCCTCAAAAAGCATTAAAATAGGTCAAAAAACCCACTTCTTATATTATATCAGGCCTAGCCCCTTTCGGCCCAACCCTTTAACCACTTCCCCATATGACCCGAGCGCTAAGACCAAGCGCTAGCCCGTGAGGCACTCGTCGCATCGGAGGATTGGAGCGGAACGCTTTATTCCTGTGTTAGAAAAAAAACTCCGATGCGACGACGTTTTGTTCTATGGGTCTCGAGAGTGATCTCCACCGTTGATCTCCAATCCGACCCGATGGTCACCGCTTCGTCGCCCGATCGCTAATCGCAAGTCATAAGCGTTTCCACCCCCCTGCCCTTTGCGATTGCGATCCTCCGATTTTCATCCCCACCGATAAGATCGTGGCCGTCGATCTCCTCCTGAGATCTGACGGTCCTCATTCAATTGCCCTCCGCCCATGACCGGGTCCCACCATTCAAGATTGTTCTGTAATTTTTTTGTTGCATTTTCATACGCTTCCACGTGCATCTGCCCACCGTTTCACTGCATGTTCCCACCGCATTTTGGTGTGTCCATAACATTCGCTCCTGTTGCACTACCATTCTCATGGCCCTCCATTGCATCCACCCTCCCCACGCATGGATTCTTAACATGATTATGTGTTTTGCAGGGTTACTGGCGGTGGAAACCACCATGGTTCATAGTCACTGTGACAGTGGCACAGAACGCAGGGAAGACCATTTTCAGGGATTGAAATTATGAAGAAGAGCCTGGGAAGGTGTTATGACATGATTCTCATTAAAGGAACAGAGTTAAACTCTGTAAAACCTCTCCAGCGCCATTAAAGCTCAAATTTCACAGACAGGGACAATCATGAAGCGGCAAAGAGTATTAGCAAAAGATCAGGGAATTCAATGCTCAATATTGAAGATTTTAAGTCTTAATCCAGCGTTTAGAAGGCAAATGTACCGGATTGAAGAAATCGTCAAATCACACAGAGGGCCCAATGAAGCCTGGCGTACATAAAACAATATTGACAGCGTTTCGCATCAGCAAAATTTTCTTCCCATGAAAGGACGAAGTGCCCATACTGTTTTCATCCTATACCGTGTTCCAGAGAAGATCTCTACCCTGAAAACAGTCCTAATGCTACCAGAGCATTTGTTACACAGTATGGCAGACCTCATAATCTGTATCCGCCTTTTTGTTTATTCACCATAGTACTGCAGAGTACTACAGCCGAGAGTACATCACGAACATACCTGGAGTAAATTGCAGCCTGTCGAAGACCACTCTTTCACCCAAAGAGTACCGAAGATTAATGTATGAACATTAAAACATAATGGGCCTCAAGCCCCTCTCCCTACCCTGTTTTAATTTCTCATTTAGTGTTTCATCTACCTCCTCTGCCTCTCTTTCAGATATTAAAACTCATGAGAAAACATTGTAAAGGTTGTTGATCGGATATTTGTGAATTGTAAGCTGTTTCTCTTGAGACATAGTTCTCTGTGTAGAGTTGGGAGATAGGCTGAGGAAGATGTTTTCAGACTGAATATCAAGCTGTTGGTAAAGTTGTACATGACTGGTGTTGCTCTTTAATATGAAAAGCACATTTCTTTGGATCCTGATTTAAAGCAGCGGTGATGTTTTTCTATCTTTGTCCTCATTTTACCTTGTAGTTCATTACATTTCATTTCTTCTGGCACGCATCAGAAATCTGGCATAGGATTTACCCTTTTTAGGTACCCTATGTTTCTGCTCTCCCTGCCTTCAATGTTTTCTGCTGCATGTGTTATCTGAGAATTGATTTCAAGCTAATTTAACCAGTGTAGTGGTCAAATATATACCGCTAGCTGATGTATGAATTAATGAATCTGTTCTTAGATGTTCTTGTTAGGCTTTAATTGAATGAATTAGGATACTGGGAGTTTAGAACTCTATCTCTATCTCACTGGGGTCCTTTTCAGTTGATTAAACCTTCCTAATTTCCCTTAAGTCGGAGGCCGAAGCATTGAGAGTTCAAAGTCTCTCTCTAATCTCAGGTTTTCACCTTTGTGTTCAAATTCGTAATGTTTCCTTGTCCGAAGAGTTAACCTTTAGGGCTTTGGATCACAGGTTGTCCAACAGCATGTCTTATCCCTGGATCTGATTCCTGAAAGGTCACCTTGGAGGTTTCCTTGCTTTCACCTTCTCTCTTACCATTTCATGCCACACTATCATCTTTAAGATCCAATGCTTTAGATGACTAACCCAACTAAAAGCCTGCATATTGAATAGCAAGTAAACCCTTTCCTGACTCCATTTCCCAATGGTCTCGAATGTTCTTTGAAAACATCCCTCCTTTGCCTAAATCTTCTTTTCACATCCTTGCCTCACATTGAACCCTTCTTTTCTGATTCCCAACAACCAAACAAACAATCAATCAAACAAACCCGTGCCTACAAATAGCCTAATATCTTAACACAGAGCTTAAAGACATAAAACCTTTGCTTATATAGAGAGATCCCTCTCTGGACCTAGGAGGGCTAGATCCTAAGGTCTGAAAGTGGTTCTGATGTTGTCTCATATTTTGGTATTTCCAAACTTGCCAAAACATGGGAACCCCAACATAATGGCGACTCCACTAGGGAAACAAACCAATAGCCTTGATTTGGTAAATCACTGTGGTGGACAGTAAAATTTTAAATCATCCACCTGGTGACTCCAAAATTCTTTAATGATTAAAAGACTCCACTGGTGATTAGTAGGCCGCTGATTATCTTTGGTTTCACAAGACTCCACTGGGAGACCATGTCACAGTACAAAATCATCCACGTTGAAGACCAAGTCACTTCACCAATGGAAGACTCTGAGAAGTTTGCAGAAATGCATCCAAGTTTCATAGCAGTGTGTCGAGATGTAATGTCACGTGACTTGGCAGAGCTGGAGGTGGAGGACCTCCCTGGGGCTATTCTTCTCAGTTCAAGTTTCAATCCTGTGCTTAAGAAAATCTTTCTAGAATTGGTGGTTGAAATATATGAAGCTGAGATTGAATTTCTGAACTCACAAGAAAAATCATATCAATTCAGAGACCCGAAAGCCTTTTTGGAAAGTCTCCCTCCCCCTAAGAAAGAAGAGATTCCACTGCCTGTTGAAATACAAGAAGAAGATGATCGGGCTTTCAAGAGCCACACTAAAGATGCAGTGGAAGATACAGTAGTCAAAGCTGCCCAGGATGAAGACAGCCTACCTGTCATGGTAGGCCTGAAAGAAGAAAGTGTGCATCATCTGTTCATTGATCCTGTGGCAGAGTACACGGAGGCCCTGATTAGCTCGAACTCTCCAGCATTGATCCTTCGCCAGGGCCAGATTCATCAGCAGTGGTCACCAATGATGGTGACCTCAGTTTTGAAGAACCACAGGCAAAGCACCGTGTGGTTGTTTCTGATGAGCAGTCAATCCTTCTTCCCTTTTTTGCTACTGCTTGACTGGCTGCATTGGCATTAATTTATCACCTAGAGCATCAGAGAGTTCCAAGTAGAGTAGGTAGGAAATCTCAATAAAGCTTAGTCTGTGAGCATGTAGTTAGTTTTTTTTAATTTCTGCAAAGTCCGGCAAGTCAGGAAGTCTAATCCTGGCTTGACTATTTTTCAATTTTTGTCTTAGAATGTAGAGAAGAAATCTGCTAGACAGTTTAATCCTAGCAGATATTAGATTAGGTAGATAAATGATGAGGCCAACAGTTTAATCTGGTCTCATGGAGTAATAAGGGTAGAAGTAGAATAGGTTTATTTTCCTGTATTTCAAAAATTGATGATGTAAGGGTCTACAAGTCCAAATGCACCCAGAAGAAAAAATGTTAGGACTATAGTTTGGGTAGGTAGTTGTTTGGGAGAATTTTTACTGCTGATGTAATGTCTTCATGATTTGTGGCAGCTGATCTAAAGAAATAAAATAGGTGTGTCAAGTACCAGGCATCTGGCCTACTCCAAAGATTTATCTTCTGAATTCTTAGCTCCTTCAAGAAGAAGCCATCCCCATGTGGAGCCACTGTTAGCCCCCTATAAATTTTTTGACAAGCAAACATGGGGCTAAATTGTTTTTGAGCCTTCAAGGAATGCATTTCCCCTGAAAACACATCATCCTTAAAGCCTCCTCGTGCCTTTTTCCTTTGATGAATCCTCACTGCTGTTTCCAGTTAAAAAGCCTCTCTGTTGTGAAGAAGAATGCCCAAAAAGGCCTTTTTCCTCTTATCTCATCCCCACTAGACCTCTGTTTTCCTCATCTTTTTCCCCTCCCTAAATTCCTCACTAACCCTCTAAACCATCTTAAGTCCCCTTTTAAACCCTTCAAATACTCTTTTTTTGGTTTAATAAACCCTTTTCCTCTCTATCGTTGCCCCTTTTTGGCCTAAAAAAGCATTAAAATAGGCCAAAAAACCCACTTCTTAACTTATATCAGGCCTATCCCCTTTTGGCCCAGCCCTTTAACCACTTCCCCATATGACCCAAGCGCTAAGACCAAGCGCTAGCCCGTGAGGCGCTCGTCGCATCAGAGGATTGGAGCAGAACGCTTTATTCTTGTGTTAGAACAAAAACTCCGATGCGACGACGTTTTGTTCTATGGGTCTCGAGAATGATCTCCACCGTTGATCTCCAATCCGATCCGACGGTTACCGCTTCGTTGCCCGATCGCTAATCGCAAGTCATAAACGTTGCCACCCCTCTGCCCTTTGCGATTGTGATCCTCCGATTGTTATCCCCACCGATAAGATCGCAGTTGTCGATCTCCTCCTGAGATCTGATGGTCCTCATTCAATCGCCCTCCGCCCATGATCGGGTCCCACCATTCAAGCTTGTTCCGTAATGTTTTTCGTTGCATTTTCATACGCTTCCACGTGCATCTGCCCACCATTTCATTGCATGTTCCCACCGCATTTCAGTGCATCCATAACATTCACTCCTGTTGCACTACCATTCTCACGACCCTCCACTGCATCCACCCTCCCCACGCATGAATTATTAACATGATTACGTGTTTTGCAGGGTTACTGGTGGTGGAAACCGCCATGGTTCATAGTCACTATTATAGTGGCACAGAACGCAGGGAAGACCATTTTCAGGGATTGAAATTATGAAGAAGAGCCTGGGAAGGTGTTATGACATGATTCTCATTAAAGGAACAGAGTTAAACTCTATAAAACCTCTCCAGCGCCATTAAAGCTCAAATTTCACAGACAGGGACAGTCATGAAGCGGCAAAGAGTATCAGCAAAAGATCAGGGAATTCAATGCTCAATATTGAAGATTTTAAGTCTTAATCTAGTGTTTAGAAGGCAAATGTACCAGATTAAAGACCTCGTCAAATAACAAAGAGGGCCCAATGAAGCCTGGCGTACAAAAAACAATATTGACAGCGTTTCACATCAGCAGAAGTTTCTTCCCATGAAAGGACGAAATGCACATACTGTTTTCGTCCTATACCGTGTTCCAGAGAAGATCTCTACCCTGACAACAGTCCTAATGCTACCAGAGCATTTGTTACACAGTATGGCAAACCTCATAATCTGTATCCTCCTTTTTGTTTATTCACCAGAGTACTGCAGAGTACTACAGCCAAGACTACATCATGAACATACCTGGAGTAAATTGCAGCATGTCGAAGACCACTCTTTCACCCAAAGAGTACTGAAGATTAATGTATGAACATTAAAACAAAATGGGCCTCAAGCCCCTCTCCCTACCCTATTTTAATGTCTCATTTAGTGTTTCATCCACCTCCTCTGCCTCTCTTTCAGACATAAAAACTCATGAGAAAACATTGTAAAGGTTGTTGATCGAATATCTGTGAATTGTAAGCTATTTCTCTTGAGACATAGTTCTTTGTGTAGAGTTGGGAGATAGGCTGAGGAAGATGTTTTCAGACTGAATATCAAGCTGTTGGTAATGTTGTACATGACTGGTGTTGCTCTTTAATATGACAAGCACATTTCTTTGGATCTTGATTTAAAGCAGCGGTGATGTTTTTCTATCTTTGTCCTCATTTTACCTTGTAGTTCATTACATTTCATTTCTTCTGGCACGCATAAAAATTTTGGCATAGGATTTACCCTTGTTAGGTACCCTATGTTTCTGCTCTCCCTGCCTTCAATGTTTTCTGCTGCATGTGTTATCTGAGAATTGATTTCAAGCTAATTTAACCAGTGTAGTGGTCAAATATATACTGCTAGCTAATGTATGATTTAATGAATCTGTTCTTAGATGTTCTTGTTAGGCTTTAATTGAATAAATTAGGATAGTGGGAGTTTAGAACTCTGTCTCTGTCTCACTGGGGTCTTTTTCAATTGATTAAACCTTCCTAAGTTCCCTTAAGTCGGAGGTCGAAGCATTGAGAGTTCAAAGTCTCTCTCTGATCTAAGGTTTTCACCTTTGTGTTCAAATCTGTAATGTTTCCTTGTCCGAAGAGTTAACCTTTAGGGCTTTGGATCATAGGTTGTCCAACGTCATGTCCTTTCCCTGGATCTGATTCCTGAAAGGTCACCTTGGAGGTTTCCTTTCTTTCACCTTCTCTCTTACCACTTCATGCCACACTATCATCTTTAAGATCCAATGCTTTAGATGACTAGCCCAACTAAAAGCCTGCATATTGAATAGCAAGTAAACCCTTTACTTACTCCATTACCCAACTAAAAGCCTGCATATCCAAGGAGTACCCATGTTGCATACTTTTGATTAGTCCTGCTACAAGAAAAATGAGAAATACAAGAAAAACTTGATTGCAATCACATTTTTTTTATGTATTTCTCATTTTTCGTGTAGCAAGGTCCATCAAAAGTATGCAACATGGGAACTCCTTGGATGAGGAATTAAATTTTTCATCCAAAGAGTACTCCCACTCGAAATTTGAGTAAAAAATTTGGGAGATAAGTTGAAAATACGAGTTGAAAAAGTAGTTTTATTATTTTATTATTTTTTAATATTTTTACCCTTTTACTTAAAAAATGGTGAATCATCCCCCATGGTTGACATCATCATCTTGAATCCTATTGGTTCTTATAAAATTTATATTGTTGTACATTTTTCTTAGGAGGCCCATTTTAGACCTCAAAATTCCCCTAATGAAGGAGACAATGGGGAATTCTAAGGTACATTTATGTTCCCCATGGAGAAGTAAAAGTGGTTTTCAAGCGATCTTCCTCTTTTACAATAACTTGGTTGTATCCAAAGAAACCATCCAAGAATCCATCATTTGAGACTCAGTTATTATTTTCAATAGGTTTTCCATGTTGGTAAAAGGGTAGTTTTATTTCAAGTACCCACAATTTAGGTCCCTAAAGTCAATACACATCCCGATTTTACCAGTATTTTTGCAGGTGATTACAGGGTTGGAGATCCATGATGAGTGTCGAACGGGGGAACTGGTCCCTACATCAACCATATTTTGAAGCTCTTCCTTTACAAGGGGGAGAGCTTTTGATTCATCCATATTAGTTTTTTCTTAACAAGTTTCACACCTTCCTTGAGAGGAATGGTATGTTGAATAATCTCAAGGATATATGCTCTTAGATCATCATAGGACCAGGAAAATAAGTCCTTAAACTCTCTCAACAATTTTTCTAGCTCATCCCTTTCTTCTTTGGAGAGGTTCCTCCTAATATTAATGATTTGGGGAGAGGTCACAGATCCTAGGTTTAGGTCCATAGTGTCAGGGGATTCTTGATTGTCATTGCTAGTAATGCTGGCATCATTCATGTCGAATTTTTGTTCATTGATCACATCATTATCTCTTTGGTAGGAATTTTCATGATCTTGAAGGAAATTATTTATGTCTTGGTCATATTAAAAAATAGGTCAGTGGTCTTCAAAGTCAAGGATAGAGGGTCTATGGATTGTGTCAAAGATGCATTTGCCCCTTCTTGCAACATCATGAGGGATGATGGTGGAAGTGGATGCGACTGCAGCCAAAGTATTGGCTATGTCGTTCAAAGATCGGTTAAATTCTTGGAAAGATAAGTCATCGAACCTGTTGAGCATGTGAGTGATCCTTTCCTTGTAGGGTTTCAATTTTTCATTCTTTGTGCCAAAATTTCCCATAATTTGTGAAATAACTAGAAAAAAATCTCCTATTATGAGTAATTTTTGAATCCCTCTTGATTTGGCTACTTCAAGACCTAGCAATAGGGCCTCATACTCAACAATGTTGTTAGTACAGGTGAATCGGATTTTTATGGAAAACAATATATATTCTTCGTATGGGGGGATAATTACAATGCCAAATCTCACCCCTGAATTAGAATGTGCCCCATCGAAGTACATTATCCATAGTCCTAGGGGGAGGGGAAGTAACTTCATTCTTGAAAAGCCTCCATTCTCCAATTTTGTTATTTTAATCTTCTAGGCCATTTTTAGTTTCGTGAGAGGATGCAATCATAGGGTAAGAAAATTCATGCCTAGACACTGACACATAAGAGTTTTCTTTCCAAGGGAGATAAATGAAAAATCCATCTTCAATAATGGATAGGTCAAGATCTTTAATCAACTTCTTGGGCACAATAAATCCCCATGTTGGGGATGTTTCTACTACAACTATGTTGATAGAGAATATTTTTTCTAGATATGTATGAAGAAAGGTATTTACCCCTTACATAATCCCACATACTTCAAGCTCATCAAAGTTCAAAATCATCTTAGAAAAACATTTATTTGAAATATTGAGTCCTAACTTCTTCATAATGCTTTAGGACATGATACTGAGAGGGATGCCAGAATTTAGGATGCAATTTATTAGGGTGAGGTCGTTTAATCGAAGGGTGATGTAGAGAGGATTGCTCATATCGAAGGACAACCTCAACGGGACCTTCAAGATAGGATTAGGGGGTCTCTTCCTTATTTTGGATTTGTCTTGGGGTAGAACATATTTTTTATTTGGGGGAGATTCCTCATCATCAGACGAATTATCTTCCTTTACCTGTAACATATTGATGGATGTATGCCCCATAGTTTGATCAAGGTTCAATATGATATTTTGGGCTTGGAAGAGGCTACCATTTTCCTTATTTCTAGCATCAAAGGCCACCTTTCTAGTGAAATAATTTAGGTACACAACCAAGTTTATTTCCTTTGGAGCTGATATTTCCAGTATTTGCAACTTGTCACCAGTGATCAAAGAGGCTCTTACCATGTCTGGTTTTCAGAGATGTTTTGCACATGATTTTTAGTGAAAATCATATCATAAGTGTGCTCATCATCAGCAACTTAGAAAGAGATTTCCAACGATATATCACACTCCCAAAACTGGCTTCTGGATCAGAAGATATGACCAAATGAATGATTGACTCTTGGTTACTACTTGAGGGAGAAAGCTGAAGGAAATTGCAACATCACTCATACAGACATTACTACGAGGGAAAAGTATCAATGGAGCATTTCTTAATCACGATGTTTTAGATCAGAAGCCTAAGGAAATCATTGATTGTTTCCATTTAGATATTGAGAGTCTTCAACAAAGGAGAAAATACGAGTTTGTGAGAAATTTGGGCAAAAATCTCTTGGCACTGCGCTAATAGCCTAGGCGTTGTGCTAATGTCTTAGCGCTAAGATAATACCCAGTCGTGTTGCGCTAATAGCCAAGGAACGCTGTGTATTTAACACAAGCATTGCGCTAATAGCCAGAGGCGTTGCATTAATGTCCAAGCGTTGTGCTAATACAATTTGGTCTGTGAGATTCAAAACTCAGTCAAGGTGCCTCCAAAACTTTAGCAAAATTTTCTCCAATGCCTTTGACAAGCTGTTATATTTGGATCCTTCAACGAGGATAAAGCCTCTTCATTTCAAGAGACCCCAACACAAGGAGGCTAAATCACATTTAAGTAGAATGGTTTGCAATCTGGTTCTTTGACAGTGGAATTCAGTGTTCATTGAGGAATAATGAGCTATCATCCAAACAATCTAGTAATGGTCAAGTGACACAGAGAGACAACTTGAAAAATTGAATACAAAGTTTGATGCTTCCCATTGTGGAAAATGTTCCATTGCTAATGGAGCAAGTATGGATGAAACTTCCAATGAAGTGAAGGTTTCTATTGCTATTTAACATGAAACAGGTTCACTAATTTCTACTGAGAGGAAATTTTCTGTCACTGAGAAATGCATCCTACCTACTGTCGACAAATCTGAACCACTTCATTTTTCAAATTCTGGTACACTTTCTACAACAAATGATGTTGGCATAACTTCTACTAATTCGGAATCAAGTGGCAAAGGTGGAAGGATTGAAAATTGTGTGAACAAAATGAGTGATAGAGCTGCATCTATGCAAGAGTTTGAACTTGAATCTAGGTCTAAGTTGGTGAGAAATAACACCATGTATCAACTTCAATCTGAAAATGATGATATTGTTGAGGATGTTGTAGAGGATCCAAGTTCTTTGCCCACGAACATTCCATTGTCATGGGCAACAAGATTTGTAGGAAAGGCAGGCAGTGGTCAGGTTTCATATTCTCAGAATGGGGATAAAGGAAGGTTAAAGTTTGGAAAAACATTAAAAACGGCTAAGGTTAATCATGTCAACACAAGCAGTAGTTCATTGGCAAGTTTGACCAGGAATGCATCAGGTGGGATGGAAATTACGATTAAAATACTGCAGCCAAGAGGTTTGGTTAATAATGGAAATCTGTGTTTTCTCAATGAAAAACTACAAGCACTCCTATCATGTTCACCCTTCTTCAAAATTTTAAAAACCCTAATATCTCGTGAAATTCCTCAGGTTGGCTATCCAACACTTCATGCATTTGTTGAGTTTGTGGTCAAGTTTGAGGAAGATAAATCTATTGACACAGATCTGAAAAAGAATGTAAAGGAAACTGGAGCGATTGAGGTGGGACAGTCCTTTTGTCCAAACATGTTTGATCCTGTCCTAGAAAGATTTAGCCCTGACCAGGCTCTTAGTGCTTCAAGAAGGCCCAGGCAAGAAAATGGTCAAGAATTTATTAGTTTTCTTATGGATTGGTTGCACAATGAACTACTAAAACTACAAGATAGGAATCTGAATGGATCTAGTAGTGAGGATTGGGAGATTGTTGGCCCTAAAAATTGAACTGCAATAACTAGAACACGGAATTTTATGGAGTTGGAACTAAGTTCCATATTTGGAGGGAAATTGAGGAGTGTTGTCAAAATCAAGAGAAAACAAGGAATCAGCTACCATTCAACTATTCTTGTTACTTCACTTGGACATTTTACCAGATGTTGTTCATACTGTTCAGGATGTTTTTCATCTTTTTTCTTCACCAGAATCACTTGAAGGTTATAGAGTTTTGGTGGGCAAGGCAAGAGTTGTGAGTGTAAGTAAAGTTGTAAAACTACAAACATTGTCTAAGGTGTTGATACTACACTTAATGCACTTCAGCTTTGGAAGTACAGGCAGCGGAAAACTAAATAAACGTGTTCTCTGAGATTGTTTTAAGTCATGATCAGTTGGTGTCTCCAATAGTAGAGGGTGGGAGATATGAATTAGTAGCTAATGTAAGCCACCATGGGAGGGATCCTTCCAAGGTGGCATTAAATAGCTAACATGAAACATCTCGATGGCCAGTGGCTTCAATTTGATGATGCAATTGTGTTTATTGTGGGTTTTAACAAGGTGTTTCATGATCAAGAATACTTTTTGTTTTATAAAAAGTTCTACAAATGTA
Source organism: Pinus albicaulis (assembly GCA_034641835.2). Lineage (NCBI taxonomy): Eukaryota > Viridiplantae > Streptophyta > Pinopsida > Pinales > Pinaceae > Pinus > Pinus albicaulis. Next base: position 228,485,909 of record CM076579.1, read on the forward strand.
TAACATTATGCTACAGCTACAAATCTAAGCTACAGTTGGAAAGTTGGATTTTCCCTGGAGGGCATCCGAAATCCTTTATGGATGCATAAAGAGTTTAAAACACCATCTGTTATTGAGTTTTCATGTTTCTGGCACTGTTTTCTGGATCAATTTGTTACTATTCAAGCTATATATTCTTATAGCAGTGAGCATATGGAATTTTCATCTGTTTCAAATTATTATGAAGAAAATATCATTACGAAGACAGGAGCCAGGGTCAAGAATTATAATATTTTTCTCAACAAAAATGATGTGTGACAATCTTGCTCAAAATCTTGGTTGACAATTTGGCGTTATTGCTATCCACGTGGACAAGTCTCAAGGAGAGAGAGATTGGGTTTTAGGCCAGTTCAGAACTGGAAAATCACTTGTGCTAGTTACATCAGATGTGGCTAAAAGAGGGATTGATATTAAAGATATATGGGTGGTGATAAACTATGACTTTCCCACTATGGTTGAAGATTATGTTCATAGAATTGGTAGAACTGGTCGAACTGGAAGTCAAAGACAGATATGCTAGCACTGAGCAGAGATTCTATATTTGGCACAAAATCAATAGATGAGGGATAATTCAAAATCTACAGCACATTTTTTTTTTGGGCATTTAGTTAACATGTGGCAGAGCATCCCAGATCCTTAGCATAAATCAGATCTAGTATCCTTAGGAAATCAAGGATAAGGACACGTGAAGAAATAAGACACAATTAGTAGATTATCTCCAGATTTATAGCAGTCTTCAGAGCAGCCTTTAATCCATGTGGAAATCATCTAGCAATTAACCATATCGTGCATTATCATTCCAAAATTCCAGGCAAACTCTTCAACAAATGGAAATTATGGATTCAACTCTAGATTTGTTGGACATTTGGCACAAGCAAAGGTGAAAACTTTGACCAATAACTCAAGCAGCAATAGTAGCTCGAGACACCTACTGCAAATCATTTTTTTATTTTTAGTTTCTCTTTTATGATTGTAATTTAATTTAATTTAAATTTCCAACACAAATATATTTAATTTTATTTTTAATTTTATTTTGATTCCTATGTAGAGGAATCAAAATAAATTTGTAATAGGGTATATATAGGAATATTTTTTAGAATGTAAGCGTTTTATTTTCAGCAGAGAGACTGCTGCTTTGGACTGTGCAAATTTTTTCCTGAATATTATTTTAATGGATCAGTTTCTGCCCTTTAAATTTGAGATCCATCATGGTGATTCATGTTCAGCATGTTTTCCTTGTAAGATCATTTTCATATTTTGTTTTTTCTACTAATTTTTGTTATGATATTCTCAAAGGGAAGTGTTAGGAATCCATCCACGCATGATGCTCCTTTCACAATGACTATGTTGTTAAATGTAGTGATTATCTTTATAGAATCCATCCTTTTTTTAGCTGCTATGTTTAGTAACCATGTGCTTTCCTTTCTGCTAAAGTTGCCACTGGAGATTCATCCACTGATTGATGCCTACAGGGCAGTGGGATTTCTCCTCTTTTATTCTCTCATTTACATCATTTATCTGGTTGATCATTGCGCCTACTTTGCCCCAAGTTTGCAGGTAGAAACCAGCCTCGACTCCATAGCCCAATGATTTTTTATCTCTTGTTGTTTCGACCCAAAACTTTCAAATCAAATTCCTGTACGTCATAGCTAGCCTAAGATTCACTTATTGTATCCACCCTTCATTGGCACAGAGAGAGCCCTCTTTGGTCTGGCAGGGCTAGATGCCAGCTCGAAATCTTGGTCTGTGGTTACCTCGGGATTGCCTCTTCTCAACTTTGAGGTTCAATCTGAGTTCTAACATATTAGCGTCGTTGCTGGGGATCGAAGTGAAAAATATTCTCTGGGAAAGATTGTTCAAGTTGCAGATTTGATTGCTAGTGGTCAAAAGTGGTCATAAACATATGAAGGCTAAAATCATCTACTTGGCGACTCCATCAATTCAGGATGATCAAAAGACTCCACTAGTAGAAGAATCTAGAAATCAAGACATTCATGGCACCTCCACTACTCACTGATAAGGTCACGTACTAAAACAAGATGATTGGGTATGTGGCAAACCCTCTATTTTGTGAATTTGTGAAAGAATTCAGGGATCAGTTAGTGGATATTCAAATGGATGAGGTCTTTTCAATGGTTTTCCTTTATTGTCTGAGATCTACGAATATTTCTCCTAAAGGTAAAATTGGCTTCTCTGAATTAGTTGTTGAAAGGTTTGAGAATGAGATTAAGCTTTTAAATGATCAAATCAAATCATATAATTTCCAAGATCCTAAAAAGTTCTTGGAAAACCTCCCTCTTCCCAAACAAGAAACAATAGTGTTGCATTTCGATGTTGAAATCGAGGATTTTTTTGACAATGAATCTGATGACTCATATCTGAAACTGTATGATGATATAGAAAGAAAATTTACAGAATACTTTGAAGATCAAGAGAGAGGTCATGAATTTTATTATCCTATTGCTTTCAATATGAAGGAGTACTTCCCTGCAGATTCCCAATTAATTTCCAGTACCTGGAATGTTTTTCATGATCTCATGACTTGTGGTTGTGGAGATCAGACTTACAATCAATTTCTAATGCCCTTACACACTCTAGTTCTGATTTTTGTTAAAAGAAGTGAAGGGGCCCAAGTACTGGATCAAATTTTTGATTGGCTATATTGGATATTTTATATTTATTGAAATCAAGCATCCAATGTTAGAATAGGTTATATGTACATAAATAAGTTGCCTAAGGCAGAATTTCAGTTTTCGGCATTAGTTTTAGTTTCCTAGTGTATAGGTTTCAATATGTGTGTATTTTTTGTTGGTAGAAGTTGTTCAGGTTTTCAGCTGTTTGTGACCGTATTTCCCAATGGTTAGGCACTTGGTCTATGGTGTTCTTGACACCTCCAAGAAGCTTCCATCCCCAACTGGAGCCAATGTTAGTTCTAGTCTTTGCAGCTTATCACCAGTGATCAAATAGGCTCTTACCATGCTTGGTTTTCAGAGATGTTTTGCACATGAGTTTCAGTTCACATCATATCATAAGTGTGTTCATTAGCAGTAGCTCAGAAAGATATTTCCAATAGTATATCACACTCCTGAAACCGGCTTCTGGATCAGAAGATATGATCAAATCAATGATTGACTCTTGGTTACTTCTTGAGGGAGAAAGCTGAAGGAAATTGCAACATCACTCATACAGAAATTACTACGAGGGCAAAGTATCAGTGGATCATTGCCTGATCATGATGTTTTAGATCAGAAGCGTAATGAAATCATTGATTGTTGCCATTCAAATATTGAGAGTCTTCAGTAAAGAAGAAAATTAGAGTTTGTGAGAAATTTGGGTGAAAATATCTTGGTGTTGCGCTAATAGCCTAGGCGCTACGCTAATGTCTGAGTGTTGCGCTAATTCCCAGCCGCGTTGTGCTTATAGCCAAGGAATGCAGTGTATTTAACACAAGCATTGTGCTAATGTCCAAGCGTCACACTAATACATAGGAGCGTTGCGCTAATGCACAATTTGGTCTGTGAGCTTCAAAACTTGGTCAAGGTGCCTCCAAAACTTCAGCAAAATTTTCTCCAATGCCTTTGACAAGCCCTTATATTTGGATCCTTCAATGACGATGAAGCCTCTTCATTTCAGAAGACCCCAACACAAGGAGGCTAAATCACATTTAAGCAGAATGGTTTGCAATCTGGTTCTTTGACAATGGAATTCAGTGTTCATTGAGGAATAAGGAGGTATCATCCAAACAAGCTAGTAATGGTCAAGTGACACAGAGAGACAACTTGAAAAATTGAATACAAAGTTTGATGCTTCCCATGGTGGAAAATGTCCCATTCCCAATGGGGCAAGTATGGATGAAACTTCCAATGAAGTGAAGGTTTCTATTGCTATTGAACATGAAACAGGTTCACTAATTTCTACTGAGAGGAAATTTTCTGTCACCGAGAAATGCATCCTACCTACTATCAACATATCTTAACCACTTCATTTTTCAAATTATGGTACATTTTCTACAACAAATGATGTTGGAATAACTTCTACTCATTTGGAATCAAGTGGCAAAGGTGGAAGGATTGAAAATTGTGTGAACAAAATGAGTGATAGAGTTGCATCTGTGCAAGAGTTTGAACTTGAATCTAGGTCTAAGTTGGTGAGAAATAACACCATGCAGCAACTTCAATCAGAAAATGATGATACTGTTGAGGATGTTGTAGAGGATCCAAGTTCTTTGCCCACAAACATTCCATTTTCATGGGCAGCAAGATTTGTAGGAAAGGCAGGCAATGGTCAGGTTTCATATTCTCAGAATGGGCATAAAGGAAGGTTAAATTTTGGAAAAACATCAACAATGGCTAAGGTTAATCATGGCAACATAGGCAACAGTTCATTGGAAAGTTTGACCAGGAATGCATCAGGTGGGACGGAAATTACCATTAAAAGACTGCAGCCAATAGGTCTAGTTAATACTGGAAATCTGTGTTTTCTCAATGCAAAACTGCAAGCACTCCTATCATGTTCACCCTTCTTCAAACTTTTACAGACCCTAAGATCTCGTGAAATTCCTCAGGTTGGATATCCAACACTTCATGCATTTGTTGAGTTTGTGGTCAAGTTTGAGGAAGATAAATCTATTGACACGTATCTGAAAAAGAATGTAAAGGAAACTGGAGGGATTGAGGTGGGATAGTCCTTTTGTCCAAACATGTTTGATCCTGTCCTAGAAAGCTTTAGCCCTGACTAGCCTCTTAGTACTTCAGGAAGGCCGAGGCAAGAAGATGCTCAATAATTTCTTAGTTTTCTTATAGATTGGTTTCACAATGAACTACTAAAACTGCAAGATAGGGATTTGAATGGATCTAGTGGTGATGATTGGGAGACTGTTGGCCCTAAAAATCGAACTGCAATAACTAGAACACAGAATTTTATGAAGTCAGAACTAAGTGCCATATTTGGAGATAAATTGAAGAGTGTTGTCAAAATCAAGAGGAAACAAGGACTCAGCTACCATTCAACCAATATTGTTACTTCACTAGGAAATTTTACCAGATGTTGTTCATATTGTTGAGGATGTTCTTCATCTTTTTGCTTCACCAGAATCACTTGAAGGTTATAGAGTTTCGGCATGCAAGGCAGGAGTTGTGAGTGCAAGTAAAGTTGTAAAACTTCAGACATTGTCTAAGGTGTTGATACTGCACTTAATGCACTTCAGCTTTGGAAGTATAGGCAGTGGAAAACTAAATAAAATTGTGCTTTGAGATTATATTAAGTCGTGATCGGTTGGTGTCTCCAATAGCAAAGGGTCGGAGATATGAATTAGTAGCTGCTATAAGGCACCATGGGAGGGATCCTTCCAAGGCAACATTATACAACTAACATGAAACGTCCTGATGGCCAGTGGCTTCAATTTGATGATGCAGTTGTGTCTGTTGTGGGTTTGAACAAAGTGTTGCATGATCAAGCATACCTTTTATTTTATAAGCAGTTCTACAAATGTATAACATTATGCTATAGCTGCAAATCTAAGCTACATTTGGAAAGTTGGATTTTCCCTGGAGGGCATCCGAAATCCTTTATGGATGCATACAGAGTTTAAAACACCATCCGTTATTGAGTTTTCATGTTTTTGGCACTGTTGTCTGGATCAATTTGTTACTATTCAAGTTATAGATTCTTATAGCAGTGAGCATATGGAATTTTCATCTATTTAAAATTCTTATGAAGAAAATATCATTACGAAGACAGGAGCCAGTGTCAAGAATTATAATATTTTTCTCAATAAAAAGGATGTGTGACAATATTGCTCGAAATCTTGGTCAACAATTTGGCACTATTGCTATCCACGGGGACAAGTCTCAAGGAGAGAGAGATTGGGTTTTAGGCCAGTTCAGAACTGGAAAATCACATGTGCCAGTTACATCAAATGTGGCTGCAAGAGGGCTTGATATTAAAGATATACGGGTGGTGATAAACTATGACTTTCCCACTGGGGTTGAAGATTATGTTCATAGGATTGGTAGAACTAGTCGAGTTGGCAATCAAAGACAGATATGATAGCACTGAGCAGAGATTCTATATTTGGCACAAAATCAATAGATGAGGGATAATTCAAAATCTAAAGCGCATTTTTTTTTTGGGCATTTAGTTAACATGTGGCGGAGCATCCCATATCCTTAGCATAAATCATATCTAGTATCCTTAGGAAATCAAGGATAACGACAAGTGAAGAAATAAGACACAATTAGCAGATTATCTCTAGATTTATAGCAGTCTTCAGAGCAGCCTTTAATCCATGTGGAAATCATCCAGAAATTAACCATATTGGGCATTATCATTCCAAATTTCCAGGCAAAATCTTCAACAAATGGCAATTATGGATTCATCTCTAGATTTTTTGGACATTTGGCACAAGCAAAGGTGGAAACTTTGACCAGTACCTCAAGCAACAACAGTAGCTCGAGACACCTACTACAAATCACTTTTTTTATTTTCAGTTTATCTTTCATGATTGTAATTTAATTTAATTTATTTTTCCAGCACAAATATATTTTATTTTATTTTTAATTTTATTTTGATTCCTATGTAGAGGAATCAAAATAAATTTGTAATAGGGTATATATAGGAATATTTTTTAGAATGTAAGGGTTTGATTTTCAGTAGAGAGACTGTTGCTTTGGACTGTGCAATTTTTTCCTGAATATTATTTTAATATAGCATTTTCTGCCCTTTAAATTTGAGATCCATCATGATGTTTCATGTTCAACATGTTCTCCTTGTAAGATCATTTTCATATTTTGTTTTTTCTACTAATTTTTGTTACAACGTTCTCTAAGGGAAGTGTTAGGAATCCATCCACGCATGATGCTCCTTTCACAATGACTATGTTATTAAATGTAGTGGTTATCTTTACAGAATCCATCCTTTGTTTAACTACTCTGTTTAGTAACCCTATGCTTTCCTTTCTGCTAAAGCTGCCACTAGAGATTCATCCATTGATTGATGCCTGCGGGCAGCGAGCTTTCTCCTCTTTTCTTCTCTCATTTAAATCATTTATCTGGCTGGGCATTGCGCCTACTTTTCCCCAAGTTTGCAGGTAGAAACCAACCTCGACTCCATATCCCAATGATTGTTTATCTCTTCCTGTTTCGACCCAAAAATTTCAAATCAAATCCATGTACTTCATGGCTAGCCTAAGATTCACTTATTGTAGCCACCCTTCATTGGCACAGAGAGAGCCCTCTCTGGTCTGGCAGGGCTAGATGCCAGATCAAAAGCTTGGTCTGTGGTTACCTCGAGATTGCCTCTTCTCAGCCTTGTGGTTCAATCCGAGTGCTAACAGGAATGACTATGTTATATGGAAAGGAACGAATAATGGAGTTGAACCTATGGTTGAATTCAACAACAGATTATTTGTCCTTATTTTCGGTGGCTAAGAGACCTTTTTATAGTTGAAATACATCCTTTTTATGGTACCATCCCCTTTCAAATGTTTCGGTGAATACTTCCCATGAAGAAATAGATGATGGATGAAGGGAGTGATACCACCCAGAGTATTTCCCTGTTAATGTTGTGGCAAAGGAAATCATGCAGATGAAATCATTGTATGAATTCAAATATCAGAAGTTGTTCTTGGGTATCTTCTTCTCCACTAAATGTAGGTATATTAGAATCCTCAGGTAAACAAGTGAATAAAGCGTCAATCATGTTTGAAAGGTTGAAAGGCATAAATATTTTATGCTTTGTTTCAACATGTTAATCCTCCTATCAAAGAATGGAGTATGGGATTCATGAGACTTTCTGTGATGACATCGTATTAGCCTTAAACATAATGAAGTTCCAATGTATACAGAAAAATGAAAAAGAGAATTAAATTTTCACTTACAATGTTAGAGAGTATATCCAACCAGAATCGCATTTGAAATATAATAAGCTCTCTGATAGAAAGAACCCAACCCATACATCAAAATTCATCCATCATCCAAAAATATCCTCCAAGGAAAAAATGTGAAGTTCTCTAATGAGAGAGAGATCCCAATCCAAGTGATGATACAAATGAATCCATATAACTCCTACTTATACACCATTTAGGAGTTCTATTTACCTAATGAGCCTACATTAGCCCCTAAAAATAAAATAATGTGCAAATAAACTAACTTTTGGTATCAAGGCCACCAAACTAACTCACAAATGAAATAATAAGCCTCTCAGGAGGTCATATAATAATTTATGCATGTCGTGGTGCCCTCCAAGAGGTCCGATGAGGTCCATAAGTGCCATAATGACGAGTAAAATCCTCAAAAGGTGATGGCAAAGGGGGTGGACCCTTGTTCTCCAAACAATAAATCTCTGGTGCTACTAGTGGGTGTGGGGACACAACAATGACCCCATGGGTCTCCATATGAGTCAAAGATGCTTGTATACCATCTTCAAGGGCTTATATGATGGAATTAATGCTACCATGTCATCGTACAAGTCCTGGAATACCTGCCAACTATGTGTTGCACCTGTGGGGTCAGCTCGACTTAGTGTACCAAGTGCATCTTCCACGTCCAGTAGGTGGATCTCTAGAAATCTATGAACATGCGTGGGGATCCATGGAGTGTTTTCTATTGTTTTGGAGGCCCATGGATCTCTAGACACACCCTATATGTGTCAATGTATCCCTTTGGGAGTTTAGGATTCTATATAGGTATACCAAACTCAGATGGACACCATTTGAAATAGCGCATAAGATCCAATGTGTCCCCTAGACTTTCAATACAACTAGTAATTAAAGTAATCCTGTAAAATAAATTATAAGCCATGGAAAACAAGTGGACACTTCATAATGGCATTCCCTTCCATAGTGGGCTTTGGCATGCGCTAATGTCTCCAAGCTCCAAAGGGGGTTAGATAGGTGCCTTATTAGGTGGTTTCTACCCTTAGGGGGATAATATGTCAAATGTACATCCCTTAAATGGTGGTGGAACGTGACAATGAGGTGAAATGGAATAGGGAATGAGAGGGGAAATCCTGGGCCACATAGCAGGGAACAAGGGTATCTCAGAGAAAGGGAAGCCCACACCTGGGTGTATAATGTGCAGGAGGGAGAAATCATGGTACATGAGGTGCCCCAACCTTGATTTTTCCACCCTTATTTATATGGATTTTTCCTTTTATGATTTTTATTTGATTAACTACTAGGGGCTCAAAGGATAAGAGAATGATGTGTAAGATATGACAGTGATTACCCCCCTTTTGGTAGGGCAATTCATTGCCCTTGTAACAACCCTGGTGAAAATTCCATGTAATAAAGTTAAAAATAATAACCACGATTGATGGGACACTTATTCCATGCCGAATGGTGGGAAAAACATCCTAGTGGGTGTTCAATTCGGTTAATATGGATAAGGAAATTGGCAAAGTAGAAGACTTTAGAAAAATGGCATATTTGGCACATTTATTTATGAAAATATGCTTATTTTCCTGTCTAGATCTTATTATGCAATGATGAATGCTTTTACAAATTCCGCAAATGTTTATCTAATGCAATATTGGCTACTACATCAGTTAAGGTATTCATTCTTCTAGGAATATGTTGATAAGTGATATAATCAAAATTCCTTTCTAATAAACGAACACGCAAATACAACCTTAAAATCTGAGGGCTTCTAACAGAGTAATGCCCATTGAGCTGGAGAACAACAAGCTGAGAGTCTAGGTTCACAATTAATTCATGAAAGTCAAGAGCAATAGCTTCGGTTAAGATTTCAATGACTGCATTGTATTGAGTGACATTGTTGGTTGTTCATCCTAGACAAATACCTTGAAGGTTTACCAACTCACCATTAGGATCATAAATCACCCAGGCCGCAGACGATAGGTTCCGGGTACTGCGGGAGGCACCATCCACGAAACTGACATAAGGAGTAATAGACATCTTCATAGTAATCAAAGACATAATAAGCAGGAAAAACTGCTCGCAAAGCACACTAAGCCAAAAAATGTACAAAAATGAAAAACACACTTATGTACAAAAGGACATGCACGAGAGATTCATGCATAATATTTTTTAAAGTACAACCCATTTCTGGGCTGATTCAAGGGATAGCCTTCTGTTGTGGCCAGCAACAACCCCCCTTTTTTATTTAGTATTAGTAATAATACTAAATAAATGGGGACCCTTAGTTTAAAAATCCAAAAAAATTATTGGTGTTTGTTTTCATTTTCAAATAAAAACTACTATCATTAACTTAAGAAAATTCTTTGGATAATCTTTAAATAAACTTAAGTTTATGATAGACTAGAATAAAATCTCTCTTTGAAGAAAATATCGCATTCATCGCAAAAAAGTAGAATATATCTTGAGCAAAGCAGAATCTTCGAAATTGCGATAGCGCAATCCAATGACATCGCACTAAAATATTTATCGCAAATCGCATATCGCAAAAAATATATTAATGGATATTTTTCACATGATACATTTTGCGATATTGCGATTTCACGATATTGCAATTTCGCAATGTTACGAGATTGCGATTTCAGAAAGTTGCGATTTGTGATATGCCGATGACGCGGATTTTCTTATTTGCGATATTGCGATTTTGTGATATTGCAAAGCAAATCGCAGATCGCAAGATTGCACATTCTGAAAGATCGTTGTACGAATAAAATCTTTCCATAAATCGATATTCGTTATGCGCTTTGATGTCAAATTAATGAATGGATTGTCAATTATTAATGAAAAGGATTTTTTTTTTTATTGAAAGGTTATTTCACGTTAAAATAATATATTTCATATGCCTTTAGCATTTAAAACTATCCCGTCACCTTTCTCATATCATTATTCTCACTTAATTCGTGAAAACCGTAGGCGCGAAGAACAGGAGACTATACAAAGAAATATTCAGAGTATTATGGGAAAGAAAGAGAAAGCTCTGAGTTCTGAAAGCAAAGAGATGGCATCCTTGTACGCAGACACTGCTTTCAACAAGGACGTTGGTATCACCACTTGGGAGGGTATGTTTAGTTTGCTTGAAGAAGAGAACCCAAGGGTAATGGATGTTTCAGCTACCGCTGGCTCAAGTAATTCTTCTGAAGCATCTCTTACAGAACTGGCTTGTTCATTTTTACACCGGATAGCAACAAGACCAAGAATTCTTCCATATACAGACATGGTAAAATGGGTGCTGGATAGCACTGATATCACAGACAGACAGTTCAAAACTCAAGGTCAAGAGCTCATCGGGTCATTCACTCTAGAAGATTTGAGGCTTATGTATCATTTTCCGGAGCCTCAGGCAACTTACAACAAAAAATTTATGGAGAAATTTTCCAAGGAAAATGCCAATTTGGCAGAATGCACCAAGGAATGGTCCAGAAGAGATGAACCATTGAAGAAAGATAAACACGGTATGTACAGTACTGGCTCACTCACTTCTCCATATTGTTTTGCTGCTGTTATGCTATGTAGGCTTTTTGGAAAGCCTGACATTAATAATTTTTTGCCTGAATGGCTTCCCTTATTAAATGCTGCTGTCAATGCTACTATTGTAGACTGGGCTAAAATATTGTCTGATAATATAGCCACGGCTATTTTCAATTATCGGTCTAAACGGACTGTCTCTCAGAGGATTTATCCTCCTTTTTATCTATCTGCCTATGTTATGGATTCAATCTGCTTTGTTTCTAAGTTCCCTTTAATGGGTTGGCAATGGACAATTCAAGACCCCCTGCCCATCCATGTTTATCACAAAGAATTGTGGGAGTCAAAATTCATTCCTCATTTTTACAAGATTTGCCATGGCATAATGTTGCCACTATATAGAGTGTTGTATAATAAGGATACTCCAAGGTTGTCTCCTGAAGTAGAAGTAGACATTCTCCCTGTCACAAGATGGTTTGGAGAAGAACTGTTTACTTATGTGAGGGTTTTTGGGAGCTTTGCTTCTCCTCATGTTTTGCCCTTATATGTTCCAGATAAACTTATAGCTCAGGAAATTGCATATCAAACCTGTGGAGACAGAGGTTTGACAAAAGAATTAAAGGATAAAAAGAAAGTCATCTGGCCACAATTTCCTATGTCCTGCGGAGCATTTTCATTATTTGATGTTGGTCATGCATTTAAGGAAGTAAGCAATGTTAGATGTTTAAAATTGTTTAAGTTTCCGAGAAGGCTATTTTATCCATATGGTATTGTCAAGGATTTCACCACTGTTGTCAAAGTAAGAGTATTTTCTAGAGAAGAAGATATTTTTGATGATATGTTTCAAGAAAAATGTTTATTTAAAGACATTTTCAATTTATCCCAAACAGGGTTCTCCCCAGAATAATTTCAAGAGTCTAAAGTATACAGAGAAAGAAGATTGACCACTATTCCTTTGGATAATTTGCGCTTGGAACCTGCAAGGGAACCAACTCCTAGTGTCAGTCTCAGTGGCAGCTCAGATTCAGAAAGGTCTAAGTCAAAGTCTGTCAAAGAAATTTCTGAATATTCTAAAAAATCTGATCAGGATAAAAGTGAAGGCTCAGTCAAGGATACAGCTCAATCAAAAGAGCTTTCACAACAACAGACTTCAACTACTCCACAGTTGAATCTTACACCTCTTAATGTACAACAACCATCCATCAGCACTCAGTTAGATAAAGAATGGGAATCATTTAATGATTTGATTAATGTTGAAGGACAGAACATACAAACTCTTGTACAGACAGCCAAAGGTTTGATTACAGAAATAAGTGGCAATGTCACAGAAAAAGAACATATACCCATTACTCCTTCCTCCGAGCTTGTACTTAAAATAGAGGAGATTCCACCTCTAGATATATTTTATAGCCCACAACATAAATTTGTAGTAAGCAAGCAGAGAAAGAAGAGAAAAATAGAAAGTGTGCTCTCTACTGATGCAGAACAATTGAACGTTTTATGGAAAGATCCTACTACGGATCCCACTGAAAACCTTACTAAATTATCTCAGATTACAGGAGCTTATGCCTCCGCAACTATTGACAAAGCATCTGAGGTACGACTGTTATTAAATGAAAAAGAGGATCAGATACAAGTTCTGCAACAACAATTGCAACAAGCACATGCCAACAGTGAAGTACAGAAACAATTTGAAAAATTACAGCAAGAGTTTCAGCAAATGCAGATTAGATATCAGAAAAGCTTGGCCGAAAAAGAAAAGAAAATACAGATTATGCAAGAGATGCATAAAGACGACCCCAAGCTTACAGAGTTCATCTCAGAATCTATTTCTTTGAATAATCAACTACTGCAACAACAAGATATATTATGCTAGAAAATCTTGCAATGGAACTCTTTTTGTCAAGAAAGTGATAAAATCACTAATCATGTCGGAGAATTACGACATGATTATGATTTAACTAATGAAAGAATTACTAATTATTTTGCATGGCAAAAGACAAAGTAAGGAAAAAGAGCAGGAGCGCCAATCATCAATGACAGTCATAAAGAAATGCTCTTCAATAAATGGGATGCCCAGATCAGAGAAGCAGAAAAAGTAGCAGAGGAAGCAGCTACAGCAGCAGGCAACGTTATTGATTGTGTAAATGAAAATTTGCACAAAGTTAATTTGATTTTAGAAACTATTCCAGGATATCTACCACAAGCCCAGCAATTGAAAACAGAGTGGAAACAGAAAACTGAGGAAAAGGAAAAATCAATTCAAGGATTAACAAGGTTAAATTGGGATTCTTACTGGACATATCTAGTAAAACCACACAGTCAATGCAGTGCTCTTAATTGCATCATTAATTCTGTTGAGAAGATCGCGCCAACACTTGTCGCTTCCGTTTTTTCGGGACAATTAAAATCTAAAATCGGCCAGCCTCCTCTTCTCAAATCAATGTTGGATGCTTGCAAATTCAAAGACCAGAGTCATAAGTATTTAGTTGTTAATTTTAATTTTAGATTTAGTGTTAGTTTTACTTATTTTCTGTCTAGAAAAAGGACGGCCATTTAAACCGAATCCTAAATTTTTGTAATAAACTATAATTAGATTTAGTTAGTAGTATTTAAACCCTTCTCATGCATTAGAGAGGGGTCCAGAAATTTGTCAAAAACTTATCCTCAGAACATGCACTTCTGCACCCTCAAAGGAGGTTTTGATGAATGAATGGAACGAGATTTATTGATATCTGTGTCTAATATCTGCTACTAATGTTGCATTTCTGTACTCTTAGTAGATGTTGGATTAGGAAGAGATAAATCATTATTGCCCCTAGCTCATGAGTAGAACCAGTTATAAATGGTACTTTTATCTCTTAACTATTTCTGCTTCTGTGTTAAAAGTGATATTTATGTTCAATTATTTATATATTGATGCTTGAATGTTTAAGTTATCATTTGGCACTTTTGTACGGTGATAGCTATTTATTTTTGCTTAATGTATGAATAGCTTATTATGCGATATGTTTTCCACAACTGTTTCATCTAACTTTTTATATGAAGTGGTTTATATTTATTGAATTCTTTTCTTATAGCAGTTGAATGATCTTTATTACCGATTGTTATTCGAAATAATTTTAGATCGCATAAACAAGATTACATCCCAAGTTAGTTTAGAATTAGATATTTCTGTTTAAATTAGAATATAATTTGCATATGATTAGATTAGAAATAGAATAAAATCATTTCATTTAGGAACCCTTTTAGAGAAAGAAATATCTATTCTCAACACACACACACATATTGGGAAACTGGTCCCATTATCCCTAGTCGGACCCACTACACCAAACGGAAAAGGTGCTGCTAACCAAGGTCCGGACCAGGTGGGTATCCCCCTTGTTGTAGACCCGATTTTCGGGGCTTCAACATATTTGGCGCTAGAAGGAGGGCCACGAACTATGAATGGAAAGTAAATCTAAATCTAAATACCATTCTAAGAGTAAATCACCCTCACCATCTCCCCCGACTTCTCCATCACACTCAGAAATTTTAAATGTAGATCCAGAAGTCGAAAGAAGAACAGACACTGCTACAAACCCTGAATTTTCAGAGGAATCTGTTATTGAACCTCCTGAAGTTGAATCTTTGATTCATAAACTTCAGCGATTTTCGATATCACCTCAAAGATCTGATAAATCTCAAGGCAGTGTGACTTCGCAATATAACCCTACTCATCCTCTTACCAGATTACAGAGTGAGAAGCTTGGTATTCAGCCAACTGAATTACCTTTACCTACAAGGAAAAGAGCAAGGAAATCATCTAAAGGGTCAGATAGTGAGACTCTTTCATCATCATCATCCATCTCAACCTCTTCATCACAAAGCCAACCGTCCACCCCTCCACTTCATACTATTGCCCCTCACTCCACTAGAACTTCCACATCACCTTCTCAATCATCTATAATTATAATATCTTGATCTTCCCAATCACATACATCATCTTCTACACTTTCCTCTGTTAGTAGTTCAACGATGGCCCAAATGCCATGGAATAATCCAGGGGCAGTCATAATGCCTGCATCCTTGAGTCAATTACCATCCCATCCTGAAAAATGGTTGCCTAAGTTTAATCCTGAAGCAGGCATGCTAGCAGAAGAACATATAAATTTTTTTATGTTGTCCATAAATCTAAATAGAGTTATTAATGAAGATGTTGTTGTCTGACTTTTCCCTTATACTCTACAAGGAGCAGCTGGATCATGGTATTTCTCATCACCATCTGGATCCATCACTAGTTGGGATATCTTTCAAGATCAATTTTTGACTAAATTTGGTGATGACAGGTCTACAGTGACATTAATCAATGATCTGTCTAATCTTAGAGCTTATTCAAAAGAACTTGTCAAGGATTTTAATTCACGTTTCAATAAATTGTTAAACAAAATTCCTACTGCTTCTAAGCCTAGCGAAGAAGTGCGAAGTGAATGGTAAATTTCTGCTTTACCATCAAATATAGCAATCTTTGTTGATAGGGCTAACAAAAAAACATTAGCAGAAAACATGAAGGAGGCAATAGTGGTAGAGAAACTCATCATTGCTCTAGATAAGAAAAATGCGATAGAAGAACGAAAATCCAAGAAGGTTACTTTTAAGGAAGACCCCAAGAAAAAACAATCAAGAGATCCATTTGATTTAGAAGGATTGCAGAAAGTTTTGAAAACCATGTCTAACGAAATAGTTGAAATTAAGAAACAAGTGGTAGAAACATCTTCTAAAAAGTCTTTCAAGCCTTTTAGAAGAAATCCTTCAACTGATCCAAAGCCACCAAATGCTATAACTAATGCTGAACCAAAAGAAGAAGAAGAAGAAACTGCTACTGAAGAAACTACTGATGAAGAAGAAGTCATAGAAGTACAAGGTATGTGGGATTTCATCCTTCCATATGAGGAAGATCAAGAAGCATCCCCAGTTAGCACTCGAAGTAGAAATCAACTTGATTCTCCTCAATCTACTCCTAAGTCAAAAAGCGCAAGCTCATTGACTAAGGATAAAGTTTCACCCAAGAAAACGACATCTAAAGCAATTCAAACCAACCCAGTCCAGACAGATTCATCAACTCCATCAAGAACACTGATTGTTCCAGATGAAATGGAGTACAATATCATAGAAGACATGAAGAAGACTAGGGCTAACATCACTTTTTATGAATTGAGCAAGTTAAAACACCAACAAAAGGTACTTTTGAAATAATTACATGTTGTAATAGAAAAACCTTTGCCTGATCCTGTGATTTCTCAAGCTTCACACAAGATGGGAAGACCTCCAGCTAATGTGATTAGTAAAGTTGATCTAGAAAATATCGCTTTAATTGGAGGAAGGTCGAGATCTCATACTCCATTTATTCTTACTTATGAAGTTTTCAATAAAAAAATTCATAATTGTTTAGTGGATTCTGGAGCTTCATCTAATATTCTACCAAAATCAATATGTGCAAAGCTAAACATTCAACCACAAAAATCTGCTGTGCGCATAGTCCAGCTTGATCGATCGCAAGTTGAAGTAATTGGCGAATTAAATCAGGTTACCATAAGATTTTCATCAAATCCAAAGGTATGTCAAGTCATTGATATTAAATTAGTTACAGATATTCCAGAATTTTATGGCTTAATTCTTAGCAGAGATTGGTCAGAAAAACTTCATGGATATTTTGCAACTGATTGGTCGCATATGTGGCTTCCTTACAATGGTAAACCAAATCAGATAAAGGTTGAACGAGAAAAACATCAGAAATACATAGTAACAGAATTGGAAGGAGAGAATGAACCAGTTGCATACATCAGTAATATCATTGGCAATTATTCAGTTGATTCTTTCTTAGGAAATTTCAATGCTCATACTTCACCTTATTTACAACATTTTGTTTTATCCCAAATAGAAAAAATTTCCCAAACAGATAGTTCTAAATGTATTAATTTTTTAGATACCCCTGTAAATAAATATTTATTTTGGAAATTATTTTTTGATGGTTTTAAGTCTAATGAAGGAGTAGGAGCAGGATGTGTTTTGGTTAGTCTAGAGGGAAACAAAATTATGTTAACTTGTAGACTTGAGTTTGATTGCACTAATAACACCGCAGAATACGAGGCTTTAGTCCAAGGATTATACAAAGCAATTGGATTAGACATCAAATATCTACAAGTTTTCGGAGATTCATAAATTGTAATTAAACAGGTACGCAATACTATACATTGTTTATCAGGTCATTTAAAGCATTATCAATCTTTAGTCCAAGATCTGATTGAACATTTTATAGCATTTAATATTTCATCAATTCCGAGAATTCAGAATGCTAGTTCAGATCTCCTAGCTAATGTAGCTTCCAAGCTCATTCATGCAGAAGATTTTAGTCCTGATCGATTTTCAATCGAATTAATCTTTAGACCCTCGATTCCTGATAACGTTACCAATTGGAGGATTTTCAATGATGATCCTAATATAGTAAATTTTCTCACATCTGAAGGATCTTACACCAATCAGATAATAGATGAAGACCAACATGACAGACAATTGCTCCAAGATAGCACCAATAATGCTATGCCAAAGTCAGTAGTCAAGTTAGAAGACCTTTATGATTTAAAAGACCGATTTAAAAGATCTACCAATTCAAAACTGCAAAGTTTAAATTTGAATTATGAATTAGTAAATCTAGGAACTGATGCCAAACCACAGAATATCAACCTAGGCCTTGGCCTATCTCCTGAAGAAAAATTAGCATATGTTCGTCTTTTGAAACAATATAAAAGTGTCTTTGCCTGGAATTATGATGAACTCAAAACTTATGACACTTCTATCATCCAACATACTATCCCAATGATCAATGATGAAAAACATGTCCAACAGAAGTTGAGAAAGATCCATCCTAATTTAGAAAATCAGATCAAATCTGAACTCAATAAATTATTGAAAGCCAAAATTATTTTTCTCGTTCGACATTCTAAATGGGTTTCCAATATGGTTCCTGTTAGAAAGAAGAACGGAGACATTATAATTTGTATTGACTTTCGAAATCTTAATAAAGCCTGCCAAAAAAATAATTTTCCTTTGCCTCCTATGGAGAAAATATTGCAAGCAGTTGCAGGATCAGAACTAATGTCTTTCTTAGATGGTTTCTCTGGTTACAACCAAGTGTTACTCCATCCTGATGATCAATTGAAAACTACATTCAGAACCAAATGGGGCACTTATGCATATCAAAAGATGCCTTTTGGTCTGATCAATGCTGGTGCCACATTTCAGAGAGCCATGGACATTGCTTTCAAGGGATTAGTTAACAAATCAGTGGTAATTTACTTGGATGATATAACTGTATATTCCAAAAAAAGAAGCAATCATCTTAGAGATTTGAAGTAGATCTTCCAACGTTGTCAAAGGTATGGTATTTCACTTAATCTGAAAAAATATTTTTTTGCCTTAAGTGAAGGAAAACTTCTTGGATTCATAGTATCAAAATTTGGAATTCATATTGACCCTGATAGAATCAAAGAAATTTCTAAAATACCATTACCTCACAACAAGAAAGCTATGCAATCTTTTCTTGGCCAAATTAATTTTGTAAAGAGATTTGTCCCAGATTTTTCGAGAATTGTATGACCCTTGCAAGCAATGATTAAAAAGAACTCAAACTTCAAATGGGGCAAAGATGAATATGAGGCATTCAATCTGATCAAACAAGCAATTATTAATGCTCCATCTTTAGCAACTCCAAATTTTTTCGATCCTTTTATTTTGTACACATTTACCTCTGATAAATCTTATGCTGCGATACTCACTCAAGCAAATCAAGACAAAGCAGAAGCTCCAATTGCCTTTTTCAGTTCAAATTTACAAGGAGCTGAATTGAATTATTCAGATGTGGAGAAACAAGCTTATGTTGTTTTCAAAGCAATTAAATATTTCAGACCCTTTTTACTTAAAACCCATACAAAAATCATAGTACCTTTTCCAGCAGTAAGAAATCTTTTAGACCAAAAAGATGTGGGTGAGAAAAGAGCCAATTGGGTTACTGCCTTACAAGAATATGATGTAGAAATCAAACCGGCAAGTATTGTAAGAGGTCAAGGCTTTTGCAAAATACTAGATGGAGCATCTCTTATTTCTAAAAAACCATCTGAAGAGATACAAACATATGAGGTAAGCCTAAATGATGTTGAATCATTATATGTTGATATCATATTTTATCTGAAGAATGGATATGCTCCAAATCTCGATCACACCAAGAAAAGAGCTCTAAGGTTAAAGTCTAAACAATATCAACTTGTGAATGATGTTCTTTTTAAGAAGAATTATGATTATGTTCTTCTTATATTTCTGGAGAAATATGAAGCTGAAAAGGTCTTGCAGGAACTTCATGATGGGCCAGCAGGTGGAAATTATGCTGCAGATGCTACTGCACATAATATCCTCCGTGCAGGCTATTACTGGCCCACATTATTCAAATATTCACATAACTATGCAAGGAAATGTCAAATTTGTCAAACTGCAGCTGGAAGACAATAGAAACCATCATTGCCATTGCAACCAGTCAACATTGAGCAACCTTTTGATCAATGGGGATTGGACATAATAGGTGAGATCCTTCCTCACTCTTCTAAACAACATAAGTATATCATTACAGCAACTGATTATTTTACGAAATGGGTAGAAGCAGTCCCTCTCAGGACTGCTAATGCTGAACATATCATCGAATTTATAGATCAGTTCATAATCACCAGGTTTGGTTTACCTTCTGCTTTAATGTTTGATAATGCATCATATTTTTCTAGTAATGCTATGACTGAATTTGCACTCAAGAGAGGTTTCAAACTTAAATATTCTGCCAACTATTATCCACAGGGAAATGGGTTAGCTGAATCCACGAATAAAAACTTAATCAGAATAATCAAGCGAACCATTGATCAAAATCATAAAAAATGGCATAAGTCTTTAATATATGCCTTATGGGCAGATCGAATAACGCAGAAGGCTTATATTGACACTTCTCCCTTTAATTTAGTTTATGGGAGAGAAGTGGTTCTTCCAACTCATCTAGCGATTCCTTCTCTAGCCTTAGTCCAATATATTGATAAAGAACCAACTTCTTCTTTAAAATTAAGGCAGATGGAGATAATTAAGTTAGAAGAACAACGAGAAAAAACCAAAGTAACTCATGCTCATCATCAAGCATTAGTGAAAGCTTCTTTTGATTCAAACATGATAACCAAAAAGGATTTTCAGATAGGAGATCTAGTTTTAAAATGGGACAATGCTCATGAGGAAAAAGGAAAACATACGAAATTTCAACAAATGTAGCTTTGTCCTTTTCAAATTGTAGAGATCATAGGTCCATCTACTTTCATGTTACAAGATTTAACAGGGAAAAGAGAATCTTTACCTGTTAATGGACAGATCCTTAAAAAATATTTTCCATAGGAGATCATTCTTCTATTTTGTAGATTAGTTTTCTTTATTTTTAATAAAACCAGTTGTTAACGGTTACATTTGGAATTCATGAAAAAGATACAAGTTCTTTTTTTTTAGATTTTATTTCTTCACTTATATAAATAGAATTATTTTTAGAATATTGATCACTATTATTCAAAGATACAGTTAAAATCTTTAGTCTAGAAATGATACTAGTTTCAATTTTGAAAATTTTGATGAAAAACAACTTCTAGCAGGAAGATGTTTTATATCAGTTCAATGAAAGGTATCTATAACAAAATGAAGATTCTCTGTAGAAAAGTTCTCTTCAAAAAACTCTATTATTGTCGTCCAGAGCTATCTTAAGGAAACAATGACTTCCTCCCCACCTAGAAAATTACAAAGTTCAGAGAATAATCCAATGATACACTTTAACTTAAAGAGTAAGAGGTCTCATCACGAGCCGACTTATCATAATCATAGATATTATAGCTTGCTGACTTTGCCAATACTGCATATCACAACAGGGCAATGACTCAAGATTATTGCAATCGAAAGGCAAGGGGTCTCATCACGAGCCAGCTTGTTCAACAAAGTTATAAATCAAGTGAATGGCACTGTCATAAATTGGCTACCAAACCAAGACATTGTTCCTTAAGGATAAAAAAGAAAATAAAAAGCAATAGTGTGAATATGGATTTCTCTTTGAAAATTGTATATTTCTCTAAGTAGGACACAGGATCATTGCTGGGTAATAGGTAACCCTATCGAGGCTATAGACGCTTGCTGGCAGTAGTGGCTCTACCTACGACAAATGAGCATATTTAAAAAACTGATTTGCAGAGAAGCCTTTTGTTTTCATCTTTTTAAACCAAGTAATGACTGATGTAGATATAAGGACTAGCTTGAGGAAATGAATAGTCAAAGTTGATCATAGAAGAAATGAAATATCATTCATAGATTAAAGAGGAAGAACTCCTGACTGGCAGCGCACCATTGCCCTGGGGAAGATATTGGTGGAATCGGGATAGTATCCCAAGCTTACTAGGTTCTTTAAACCCCTACCAAACAGTTCTCAATGAATCTGATCTCTTGGAATGTACGAGGACTCAATGGTCCCGGGAAATATAGAATGATAAAGAACTTGATACAGAAGGAAAAACTCCACTTGCTCTTCCTTCAGGAAACCAAATGCAACAGTCAAACGCTGAGCTCTATCTTAACCAAAGCTTGGCCGGGTTGTAGTTCTGTAGCTGTGGACGCCTTAGGATTTTCGGGAGGGTTAGCGATTGCATGGGATCCTCAAGCCTTCCAGGTGGGCAACCTTCATGCCTCTCACAACCTTATCCAGGCTACCTTCCACCCTATAGGCACCAATATCCAGGGACATCTGTCCAATGTCTATTTCCCCCAAGACTTAGCTGGTAAGGTGGCGCTTTTGAATACCCTTGAGCATCTCAACTCCAACAGGACCCATCCTCTCTGGATTCTAGGTGGAGATTTCAACATGATCACAAGGCTTGCTGAAAAATCTGGAGGCAGAGCCAGACTTGATCAGGACAGCGCCCATTTCAAGGACTTTATCAACAGCAACTGGCTCATAGATATACCTTTTTGCAATGGCCTGCATACCTGGAACAATCGCAGAATTGGTAGACAACAAATAGCTTCTAAGCTGGACAGATTCCTCTTATCGGACAATGCTATCCATGTAGGAGGAGACATCACTGGGTCTATTCTCCCTATCACGGGCTCTGACCATTGGCCCATCATGCTCCAATGGCAAAGTATGGGCTTCCATCCAAAAAGGCCTTTCAGGTTCGAAGCTTTTTGGCTAACGCACCCCTCCTTCACTGACCTGGTTCACTCTGTCTGGAAAAGATTCACCCCTCCCAAAGGGTCCAAAATGTTCCAGTTTCAGCAAAAGCTCAAGTGGGTTAAGGAGCATATCAAAGATTGGAACCACAACATCTTTGGCAACATCTTTGTGGAAAAACGGATCCTTGAACAACAGATGAAGGACGTGCAGCAGGAGATTATCAACTCTGGCAGATCTGAACCTCTGGCTACCAAAGAGCTTGAACTTCAATGAAAACTGGAGGATAGATATAAACAAGAGGAAATCCTCTGGAGGAAAAAATCTAGAGTTCGTTGGCTAAAGGAAGGAGAACGAAACACCAAGTTCTTCCACAGCACGACCATCCAACGAAGAATGCAGAACAGGATCGGCCACATCACCAACCAACAGGGGGAACGGATGGAGCGGCATGAGGATATGGAAAAAGAGCTTGTAAACTACTTTAAAGACCTCCAGAAGGAGCAACAAGCCAACAGGCAGCCAGCCATGGACCAAATCACACAGCTCATTCCAAAACTCGTCACTGATGACCATAATCAAATGCTGCTTCGACCAATCACACTGCAAGAAGTAGATACTGCTATGGCACAACTCAAGGATGGAAAAGCTCTTGGACCGGATGGCTTTACTGCCAACTTCTTCCACTACTTTTGGGAACTCATCCGAGAAGAGGTTTGGCATCTGGTAGAAGAATCTCGAGCTATGCACTGGATCCTGCCCTCCCTCAACACCACCTTTGTGGCGCTGGTACCAAAAGAGGAGCAACCTAGCAGACCTGAAAAATTCAGACCCATTGCCCTTTGCAATGTTATATACAAGGTCATCACCAAAGTCATCGCCAACAGACTCAAACCCCTTCTTCCTCTTCTCATTTCACCGGAACAAACAAGTTATGTTGAAGGGCGAAAAATTCTGGATGGTATCATTCTTACTCACGAAATCATACATTCACTAAAGGTTTGCAAGAAGCCAGGTATGCTGCTTAAAATCTATCTTTCAAAAGCCTTTGATAAGCTGAACTGGAATTATATTCAGCAAATTTTAAGCGCTTTTGGATTTGATTGCATGTGGATTCGTTGGATCATGAATCTCATTTCCTCTTCCTCTTTATCCATTCTTCTCAATGGCTCTCCGTCCCCCCCCCTTTCGCCCTTCCAGAGGTATCAGACAAGGGGACCCCCTCTCTCCCTTTCTCTTCGTTCTAATGGCCGAGGGGCTGGGCAGACTCATCCATAAGGAAGTCAATCTTGGACATCTGCGTGGTCTTTCCCTTCATGATGCTCCCACCATGACCCATCAACAATTTGTTGATGACAACATGCTCTTTGGCCATCCTTCCGTCCAAGAAGCCCGCTCTTACAAAGCCATCCTCAATCTTTTCTCTCAAGCCTCCGGGTTAACTATCAATGACTCCAAGTCTCAGGTCTTCTTCTTCCACACTCCCATTCCTGCTCAAGTTAACATTGCCCGCATTCTTGGTTTCACTGTGGCTACACTCCCTGACAAATATCTTGGAGCCCCCCTCACCGACTCTGCCATCAAGCATTCCTCCTGGAACCAGCTCCTTGAGAAATTGGAATCCCGTCTCTCTTCTTGGACCTTCCGCGCCCTCAACATGGTTAGTCGTCTCACTCTCATCAAAGCCACTTTACAGTCCATGCCTCTCTATCTTTTTTCTATTCTTGCAGCCCCGAAATGGGTTCTCAAACAGATCAAAGCTCTTCAAAGATGCTTTCTCTGGGGCTCCTCTGGACATAATCGGAAATGGGCCTTAGTGAACTGGAGCACAGTTTGTACCCCCAAAGCAGATGGGGGTCTTGGTTTGAGAGATCCAACGCACAGCAATGAAGTCATGGCTGCTCGAGTTTGGTGGAGATGGATTTCCAATCCCCATACTCCTTGGGCCAAACTCTGGACAGCGAAGTATGCCAACAACAGAACAACAACAGACTTGGTTCGTCTAACCCCTATCAACTCGGGTTCCCTGATCTGGAACGCAGCAAAGCAACACTATGCGCTTATTCAGCAGCATAGCTTTTGGGAGGTGCGCAATGGCCAATCAGCGCGATTCTGGGCAGACTCCTGGCAACAGGAATCCATCCTCCTGGAAAAGTTTCCTCTCACCAACCTTGGAGACCCCAGAGTTGTTCTAGACAGGAAAATTAATGAACATTGGATGGACAATGACAGCAATGGGTACCGGATATGGAAACCCTCCCATCTCATTATCGCTCAAGCTCAGAATACTGTGATAGAAGACCTCGACCAGGAGCTGCAACGAAGACAAATCGGAAGTTCTCCTAACCCTGACATTCTCAGATGGGGTTACACCACTAAGGGAATGTTTACCACCAAAGAAGCCTACGCCCTGCTGCATCCTTCCCCTCTTCCCAGAGACCCTCTTTGGCAGATGATTTGGAATCCCCATACCTGGCCTAAAATCTCTACTTTCCTCTGGCTCCTAAGTCATAGGCGCATACTCACCTGGGACAACCTTGTCAAACGAGGCTTCATTGGGCCCTCTCGATGCCCCAATTGTGCTCTTAATGCTGAAACCATTCATCATCTCATGCTGCTCTGCCCGCTAGCCAAATCCTTTTGGAACAAATGCAGCTTCCGATGCCAGAAACGCACACCCTCTTGTGATATCACCTCTCTTCTTCGAAACTGGCCCAAACGCCCCTATGCTTCTGCTCTCCTCAATGCCCTCTGGCAGCTCCTCCCTGGTTTGATCCTTTGGACCTTATGGAAGGAACGTAATAGGCGTATCTTCAAAAATCAAACCTCCTCCATAGACTCCTTATGGCACACCTTTCTTGGTAACCTTCAGGAATCTTTAGCCCTTCATTCCTGGCAAGAAGAAGATTTCCCCAAGCAGCAGCAAGAAATCCTCATCTGGAAAAATTGGAATCTTAATCTTGGGATAACTCTGAAGACTCGAAACAAGGTGGCCTCAAACACGCCTTTGAATTGGACTCCTCCCCCCCAGGGGTATTCAAATTAAATTTTGACGGAGCTTCCAAGGGGAATCCTGGGCAAGCAGGTTTTGGAGGCATTATTAGAAACTTCAATGGAGAAATACAACACCTCTACTTTGGCTCGATCGGCTGGGATACCAACAATTCAGCGGAGCTTGAAGGTCTCTGGCAAGGCTTAAGACTGACGCTTCAACACAATCTCTTCCCTATCATCATTGAAGGGGATTCTCAAATCCTCATCCACATTGCCAATCAGCTTCTTTGGGGAGCTGATCCTAATAAGGTAACTCAAAGCTGGCGTTTGGTTGCTCGTATTGATAAGATAAGTGACTGGCTCCACCACAACAGAGCTATCTCCTTCACTCACATCAAGAGGGAAGGCAACAAGGTCGCTGATATTTTGGCCAATCTTGGCACTGAAAGCAACAGCGTGCTCACTCACGGCGCTCTCTCTATCATCCATGATGCCGACATACAACAGAATTGCTCCTCCTTGGTGCACAAGGACTGCTCCCCGCCGGATGCGGCTGCGGTGGCGAATTAATGAGCCAAGGGCTCCTGCGCAGCTCCCAACGCTGCCTGCATGCCGAGCCCACATGGCCCCACGCACTCCATCTGCAGGCGTTATTAATACGCCTCGAACTGACCATTGCTGCAGTTATTGCTCCTTCGCTCTTTGGTATATGGCGCTGGTGTGGTTAATCATTTACACTATGGAGGAAGAGCAGCACGAAGGGCGCCATGGCGGACCTCTGATCCCCTTAAGTAGTGTCTGTTCGCCTGGCTTCGCCAATTCTAGTTGCAAAACGCAGACTGGACGCCGCTGTAGCATTCTAGCTTGCCTGGAGACATTACCGGGCGTCCATTTCTCCAACAGCCCTTTCTGCAGTGCTTCGGCCTCTTCTGGAGCTCCAGCTGCGCTCATTGCAGGTACTTTGCTTCCTTTCATCTTCAATTTGCATTCTCGGGATATCTCCCCCTCTGGAAATTGTATTTCCAGCTCTTCTGCTCATTCGCCTGGTCTGTGTCACCCTGGTGGTCTCCCCTCCGTTTTTCAAGTTCCTGACCCCTTCTTTGGCCGACCTCGCTTGCGCCACCTTTTGCTGGCCATGCCGCGCCTCAGGCAGCGAATGCGTTGTCGGTGCGGCGTTAGTCGAGGCCAAACATCTGTCAATCCTCCTTCGCCCCTTTCTGAGCTAAGCTCCTCCTCTGAGGACGATGATATTACTCCCCCGCCTGCCTCGCGCGGCGGTGGAGGCAGAGGCAGGGGCAGAGGACGTCATGCTGAGAATTCTGGTCTTGCTGGCAGAGGTCGTGGTCGTGCGCGCGCTTCTGGTGAAGTCCCCCGTCAGCCCTCTCCCGCCTCTCCTTCTGGGCCTCCCTGTCATGCCCCCCCTCCTGACCCTCACGCTCAACCCAGTCAGCCTCTCCCTTCTGACTTTTCTGTCCCTCCCAGTCAGCCCAACCCTTGAGCTAGCAGGTTTCGGGGTTCTACTATTAGACAAACTACCCAGAACGCTGAGCTCCGCTTCCACTGCACCTCCTTCGACTCCATCATCACCGCCTTTATCTCCGTCTCTCTGCGTGAAGAAATCCCGCCCCGTGCTTCCCCCTCCCCTCCTATTGACCTTCGCCCCAATCCCACTCTCCTCACGGAGCTGCGTTCTGAAGATGACAACAAGGATTTGAAGACTGACAGTCTTGCAGGAAAGGAGGACAGTAGCGAGGAGAATGAATATGCATGCAGAATTGAAGAGGAACCAATGTCTTCTGAGCATGAGGGTTAAATCCCCTGGCTCATTTACTTCTGGTTTTTTTGAGTTTTACTGTTTTAATTGCTTCACTGTTGGGCAGAATGGCGTTTCTAGCTTTTTTGTTGTTGTTTACATATTATGTATAAACCTATAGCCGGTTTCCCTTCCATGGGCGGCCCAGTTCATAATGCTTAATGGGTCGGTTTCCCGCTATGGGCGGCCCAGAACTCTCAAGAACAGTGCTGACAATCAACCCCAGCTGGCTGGCTTACACAGCAGCAGCTGTGGCGGTTTTGTACCAATATTTTTATAAGTTAATAGATTTAGTCTTAATTAGAAAAAAAAGCATAATGTACTTTGTCTTTTTATAATAAAGTTTGATTTTCTGGAAAATTTTCTGTTTTGAAAAAAGTTTAGAAAATCCAAAAGCAAAGTAGAGATAACTGGTTCTTCCAAGTGAATCGCCAATTGTTGTGGCCAGCAACAACCCCCCTTTTTTATTTAGTATTAGTAATAATACTAAATAAATGGGGACCCTTAGTTTAAAAATCCAAAAAATTTATTGGTGTTTGTTTTCATTTTCAAATAAAAACTACTATCATTAACTTAAGAAAATTCTTTGGATAATCTTTAAATAAACTTAAGTTTATGATAGACTAGAATAAAATCTCTCTTTGAATAAAATATCGCATTCATTGCAAAAAAGTAGAATATATCTTGAGCAAAGCAGAATCTTCAAAATTGCGATAGCGCGATCCAATGACATCGCACTAAAATATTTATCACAAATCGCATATCACAAAAAATATATTAATGGATATTTTTCACATGATACATTTTGCGATATTGCGATTTCGCGATGTTACGAGATTGCGATTTCAGAAAGTTGCGATTTGTGATATGGCGATGACGCGGATATTCCGATTTGCGATATTGCAAAGCAAATCGCAGATCGCAAGATTGCACATTCTGAAAGCTCGTTGTACGAAGAAAATCTTTCCATAAATCGATATTCGTTATGCGCTTTGATGTCAAATTAATGAATGGATTTTCAATTATTAATGAAAAGGATTTTGTTTTGATTGAAAGGTTATTTCACGTTAAAATAATATATTTCATACGCCTTCAGCATTTAAAACTATCCCGTCACATTTCTCATATCATTATTCTCACTTAATTCGTGAAAACCGCAGGCGTGAAGAACATGAGACTATACAAAGAAATATTCAGAGTATTATGGGAAAGAAAGAGAAAGCTCCGAGTTCTGAAAGCAAAGAGATGGCATCCTTGTACGCAGACACTGCTTGCAACAAGGACGCTGGTATCACCACTTGGGAGGGTATGTTTAGTTTGCTTGAAGAAGAGAACCCAAGGGTAATGGATGTTTCAGCTACCGCTGGCTCAAGTAATTCTTCTGAAGCATCTCTTACAGAACTGGCTTGTTCATTTTTACACCGGATAGCAGCAAGACCAAGAATTCTTCCATATACAGACATGGTAAAATGGGTGCTGGATAGCACTGATATCACAAACAGACAGTTCAAAACTCAAGGTCAAGAGCTCATCGGGTCATTCGCTCTAGAAGATTTGAGGCTTATGTATCATTTTTCGGAGGCTTAGGCAACTTACAACAAACAATTTATGGAGAAATTTGCCAAGGAAAATGCCAATTTGGCAGAATGCACCAAGGAATGGTCCAGAAGAGATGAACAATTAAAGAAAGATAAACACGATATGTACAGTACTGGCTCACTCACTTCTCCATATTGCTTTGTTGCTGCTATGCTATGTAGGCTTTTTGGAAAGCCTGACATTAATAAGTTTTTGCCTAAATGGCTTCCCTTATTAAATGCTGCTGTCAACGCTACCATTGTAGACTGGGCTAAAATATTGTCTGATAATTTAGCCACGGCTATTTTCAATTATCGGTCTAAATGGACTGTCTCTCAGAGGATTTATCCTCCTTTTTATCTATCTGCCTATGTTATGGATTCAATCTGCTTTGTTTCCAAGTTCCCTTTAATGGGTTGGCAATGGACAATTTAGGACCCCCTGCCCATCCATGTTTATCACAAAGAATTGTGGGAGTTAAAATTCATTCCTCATTTTTACAAGATTTTCCATGGCATAATGTTGCCACTGTATAGAGTGTTGTATAATAAGGATGCTCCAAGGTTGTCTCCTGAAGCAGAAGTAGACATTATCCCTGTCGCAAGATGGTTTGGAGAAGAACTGTTTACTTATGTGAGGGTTTTTGGGAGCTTTGCTTCTCCTCATGCTTTGCCCTTATATGTTCCAGATAAACTTATAACTCGAGAAATTGCATATCAAAACTGTGGAGATGGAGGTTTGACAAAAGAATTAAAGGATAAAAGGAAAGTCATCTGGCCACAATTTCCTGTGTCCTGCGGAGCATTTTCATTATTTGATGTTGGTCATGCATTTAAGGAAGTAAGCAATGTTACATGTTTAAAATTGTTTAAGTTTCCGAGAAGGCTATTTGATCTATATGGTATTGTCAAGGATTTCACCACTGTTGTCAAAGTAAGAGTATTTTGTGGAGAAGAAGATCTTTTTGATGATATGTTTCAAGAAAAATGTTCATTTAAAGACATTTTATGTTTCAAGAAAAATGTTCATTTAAAGACATTTTGAATTTAGCCCAAACACGGTTCTCCCCAGAAGAATTTCAAGAGTTTAAAGTATACAAAGAAAGAAGATTGACCACTATTCCTTTGGATAATTTGCGCTTGGAACCCGCAAGGGAACCAACTCCTAGTGTCAGTCTCAGTGGCAGCTCAGATTCAGAAAGGTCTAAGTCAAATTCTGACAAAGAAATTTCTGAATATTCTTAAAAATCTGACCAGGATAAAAGTGAAGGCTCAGTCAAGGATACAACTCAATCAAAAGAGCTTTCAAAACAACAGACTTAAACTACTCCACAGTTGAATATTCCACCTCTTAATGTACAGCAACCATCCATCAACACTCAGTTAGATAAAGAATGGGATTCATTTAATGATTTGATTAATGTTGAAGGACAAAACATACAAACTCCTGTACAGCCAGCCAAAGGTTTCATTACAGAAATAAGTGACAATGTCACAGAAAAATAACATATACCCATTACTCCTTCCTCCGAGCTTGTACTTCAAATAGAGGAGATTCCACCTCTAGATATATTTTATAGCCCACAACATAAAGTTGTAGTAAGGAAGCAGATAAAGAAGAGAAAATTAGAAAGTGTGCTCTCTACTGATGCATAACAATTGGACATTTTATGGAAAGATCCTACTACAGATCCCACTGAAAACATTACTAAATTATCTCAGATTACAGGAGCTTATGCCTCCGCAACTATTGACAAAGCATCTGAGGTACGACTGTTATTAAATGAAAAAGAGGATCAGATACAAGTTCTGCAACAACAATTGCAACAAGCACATGCCAACAATGAAGTACAGAGACAATTTGAAAAATTACAACAAGAGTTTCAGCAAATGCAGATTGGATATCAGAAAAGCTTGGACGAAAAATAAAATCAAATACAGATTATGCAAGAGATGCATAAATATGGCCCCAAGCTTACAGATTTCATCTCAGAATCTATTTCTTTGAATAATCAACTACTACAACAACAAGATATATTATGCCAGAAAATCTTGCAATGGAACTCTTTTTGTCAAGAAAGTGATAAAATCACTAATCATGTCAGAGAATTATGACATGATTATGATTTAACTAACGAAAGAGTTACTAATTATTTGGCATGGAAAAAGACAGAGGAAGGAAAAAGAGCAGGAGCACCAACCATCAATGACAGTCATAAAGAAATGCTCTTCAATAAATGGGATGCCCAGATCAGAGAAGCAGAAAAAGCAGCAGAGGAAGCAGTTACAGCAGCAAGCAACATTATTGATTGTGTAAATGAAAAATTTCAAATTTAATTTGATTTCAGAAACTATTCCAGGATATCTACCACAAGCCCAGCAATTGCAAACAGAGTAGAAATAGAAAACTGAGGAAAAGGCAAAATCAATTCAAGGATTAACAAGGTTAAATTGGGATTCTTACTGGACATATCTATTAAAACCACACAGTCAATGCAGTGTTCTTAATTGCATCATTAATTCTGCTGAGAAGATCGCGCCAACACTTGCCGATTCCGTTTTTTTGGGACAATTAAAATCTGAAGTCGGCCAGCCTCCTCTTCTCAAATCAATGCTGGATGCTTGCAAATTCAAAGACCAGAGTCATAAGTATTTAGTTGTTAATTTTAATTTTAGATTTAGTGTTAGTTTTACTTATTTCTGCCTAGAAAAAGGACGGTCATTTAAACCGAATCCTAAATTTTTGTAATAAACTATAATTAGATTTAGTTAGTAGTATTTAAACCCTTCTCATGCATTTAGAGAGGGGTCCAAAAATTTGTCAAAAACTTATCCTCAGAACATGCACTTATGCACCCTAAGAGGAGGTTTTGATGAATGAATGGAACGAGATTTATTGATATCTGTGTCTAATATCTGCTACTAATGTTGCATTTCTGTACTCTTAGTAGATGTTGGATTAGGAAGAGATAAATCATTATTGCCTCTAGCTCATGAGTAGAACCAGTTATAAATGGTACTTTTATCTCTTAACTATTTCTGCTTCTGTGTTAAAAGTGATATTTATGTTCAGTTATTTATATATTGATGCTTGAATGTTTAAGTTATCATTTGGCACTTTGTACGGTGATAGCTATTTATTTTTGCTTAATGTATGAATAGCTTATTATGCGATATGTTTTCCACAACTGTTTCATCTAACTTTTTATATGAAGTGGTTTATCTTTATTGAATTCTTTTTTTATAGCAGTTGAATGATCTTTATTACCAATTGTTATTCGAAATCATTTTAGATCGCATAAACAAGATTACATCCCGGGTTAGTTTAGAATTAGATATTTCTGTTTAAATTAGAATATAATTTGCATATGATTAGATTAGAAATAGAATAAAAGCATTTCATTTAGGAACCTTTTTAGAGAAAAAAATATCTATTCTCAACACACACACACACATATTGGGAAACTGGTCCCATTATCCCCAGTCGGACCCACTACACCAAATGGAAAAGGAGCTACTAACCAAGGTTTGGACCGGGTGGGTATCCCCCTTGTTGTAGACCCGATTTTCGGGGCTTCAACACCTTCATAGTCAATTAGCTCATAGGCCCCGTTCTGCAAAACACACTTAACAATGTAGGCCCATGCCACATGGGTTCGAATTTTCCTGCCCCTAGCTTATCATGAGCTTGGTCATACAAGAGGACTAAGTCTCCTTCTACAAAGATACAAGGGGAAGTCATTTGATCAAAGTGAGCTTTGACCTGATTTTTCTATGCTTCTATGAGTAGAGCAGCAAAGCGGTGAGTTTCATTAAGCCTCTCCAAATATAGAAGACGTTCTTCCTCTGGCAAGGCATTAGGCATTAATTCAACAACTATCTTGAGAGAAGTAATTTTGCATTCAATCGGAAGGGTAGCTTCTAGACCATAAACAAGATGCAATGGGGTGAATCTAGTTACATCCTTCACCAAGGTCTGGTAAGCCCAGAGAGCTGAAAACAACATGAGATGCCAATTGGACTTGTGCATCCCAATCATACGTTGAAGCATGGTGACTAAAACCTTGTTCATGACTTCAACCTGGCCATTGGCCTGAGGGTAGTATGGCGTTGAGCTGTTGTGACGCATACCCAACTTAGTATTCAATTCAGCCATCATATAGTGGCGAAAATGGGAGCCATGGTCGGTGACAATGGCTTGAGGGACACCAAACCTGGTAATCACATGATTGAAAAGAAATTGTGCAGCCATCTTACTGTCAACTGTGAGTGTAGGCATTGCTTCAGCCCATTTACTGAAGTAGTCCACAGCTACAATAATATAAGCATGCCCCCTGGCCAAGTCAGGGTTACACATCATAAAATCGATGCCCCACTTCACAACAGGACCAATGGTAATGACAGGATGGAGGTGTGCGTGTGGCACATGCATCTTGCGCTAGTAAATCTGACACTTGTGACATCTACGAATAGCAAGAATACAATCTTTAAAGATGGTAGGCTATAAATATCCAGCACGAAGGATTTTTTGAGCAGTAGAATACCCAGACATGTGACTGCCACATGCACCAGAATGGTAGTCATTCAGGACTTTTTAAGCTTCCTCGAGTGTCAAACACCAGAGGAGAAAAGAATGGGCTCCGATGCAGTATAAAGTATCTTCGACTATGCGATAAGTTGCGAATGATGACATATACATCGATGAGCATCCTTCATCAAATCAGATTGGAAGATGGAAGCCTGGAGATAAACGATGATATCACCATACCATATATCGAAGAAAAAGAGTGTCGTATGCAATGCATTCCTCAAAGCCAGAGGGAGCAAAGGCAGAAGGTAAAGAGCAGATCAAATTGGAAAAAACCAATCATTTCTTTGATTTAGCGGTAGTGAACTCCAAATCGAACTCTTGGATGATAACTATCCACTTTGAGTACTTGCTCCCCAGCAATTTTCGAGTTAAAATATAGGTCATAGGGTTACAATCAGAAATCACAGTTACTGTGTGAAGTAAAATATAATTGCGAAAATCTTGGACGGCTTGAACAGCTGCCAACTCCAATTTATCGACATGTGTGTAACATGTTTCTGTATCGAGAATATTTCAGCTCAAATAATAAGTGATGTGCTCATCACCATCATCGTTGTCCTGTACCAGAACCATGGAAATAGTGCTAAATGCGGCAGCCAAATAGAGGGAATAGTCGTGATGATAATTGGGTGGACGCAAAATAGGAGCATTGATAATTAATGTCTTCAGTGCATCAAAATATTTCTTGGAAATCTCATCCCAGAGGAACGGGACACCTTGGTTAAGCAATCGTTTGAATCCTTTGGATACTTCAGCATAGTTTGGTATAAAACGGCGCATGAAATTAGATTTCCCTTGTAAACTCTGCAATTGATGTAAAGAGGAAGGGGAGGGGAGATTAACAACAGCTTCGGCCTTAACAGGGTCAAGACGAATTTCGTCTTTAGAAACAATAAACCCAAGGAGTCTACCAGAATCGATGTAGAAGACACATTTATGCAGATTTAGCCGAATGTTGTAGCATCTACAGTGAATAAATATTTGACAAAGGTTATCTGGGTGGTCCTTACGTTTAGCGGAATGAGCCGGAAGGTCATCCAGGTAAGGTTGAATAATGTGCTTAATATTGTGGAAAGCGTATGACATTTCTCATTGGAATATAGCATCAACATTCTTAAGGCAAAAAGGGAGCTTCTTGTATGAAAATGTGCCCCATGGATAGATGAAGGCGGTCTTGTGTTGATCAACCGGTAGAATATTGATCTACCTGTAACCAGAGAACCTGTCCATAAGGGAAAATATCTCACTCCTAGCACATTCGTCAATGGTCTGGTCGATGAAAGGAGTGGGATAGTTATCCTTAGGACAATCGTGATTGATGTCGCAGTAATCCACATAGACTCGAATAGTACCCTACTTTTTATCCACAGGGATGATGTTAGAGACCTAATCTATCAAGGGGATCGGATAAATGAAACCAACTTTGAGAAGTTTTTCAACTTCTCCCTTTATGGTGGCTTCCTTTCTAGGGTGCACGGGACAAAGACGTTGGCAAAAATGCTTCGCATCAGGATAAGTAAGGATCTCGTGCATTACTATACTCGGATTGATGTCGGGAATTTATTTGTAGGACCAAGTGAAAACATCTCGAAACTCTCGAAAGAGACTAGTATAGTCCTCGATCTCATCAGGAGAACAAGTCACCCCAATATGGATGTTCTCAACAACCCCAGGTTTAACGGAGATGTCAATAGTCATCGTTTGCGTAATATTCCCCATGTTACCTTCTGCAAAAACTCCATGTGTCAATATGGGCGTTTGAAGCAGATGGGAACGAGCTTGGGAAGCGAATTTCTCAAGACAAGTAGACATGGCCCCAAGGCCAGGCATAAAGGAGGAATGATGATGAATTTCGTCCCATGGAGGACCCACTAGAGACATGGTTTGCACGATGGATTCATCAGTGGGGAATGACTCATTCAAGGGATCAGGAGAATAAGAAGCGTCAAGCCAAGGGGATTGAGAATATGTGTTAAGAGACACACTCAAAGGAGTATGATCGAAGGGAGGAGGAGTCGAAGCCGAGATAACTTCACAATAATCAATTTCTATTAGGATTAATGACATCGTGTCACCAAATGAATCAACCTGCTTAGCCGAAGGGATGGTCCACGGATCAGAAAACGTGGAGATCATGTTGAACTTAGCAGTGTTGGGCGGAGGAAGAGAAAAAATACCCATAAGGGCAGGATCTTTCAAAATTCTTAGCCTAATTCTCTCATAAGGCATAGGAATACAATCTACATATGGAACATTGCTCTTGGAGGAGGTGGAAGTGAAAAGGATAACTGATCGACGGTGATGATATTTCCCTCGTGTGGAAACCGAAGAATAAGAAATAGAGTGGACAGGACACATAGCATGGTGTGATTCCAACTGCGAACGAGGAGAATATTATAATTGAGCTTGGCGTCAACTAATTCAACCTCAACATTAACCGTTTTTCCTTCCAACATTAAAGGTAAGCTATCAAGCACACCAAGAGGGTGAGATTCCCTTCCGTTGAAGGCTTCTAAAGCGTTTGGAGACTAGTTAAGGGCTGGAAAACCAATGGCTTTCCAGCATGCAATAGACATGATGCAAGTAGATGCACCTTCATCCACAACCATTCGATGGATATTCTTACCATTAATCCCAACTTGGATAATCAAGGCAAGCTGGTGAGGGAGACACTGAATGAAATTTTCCAAATCAAAAGTGATAAGGCTTGAATTAGTGGGGTCCACCCCTCCGATAGCAGATAGCAAAGCCTTCCGTTTTGATGGAAAGCTCTGAAGTACTTCCAATGCGGACATAGCGGATGGCGCTTAAGCCAAATCCTCAACAATACTCTAATGCTAAGCAGCATGGGCGTTTGGGTTATAGGAAGACTTACGGAACATGCCTTTAGAAGGTGGTCGTACAACAGCCTCAGGACTGGGCCTTTCAATATGAAGAGGGCCAAAAGCAGGCGGGAGAGGAGAACCATATGCGATCTCTTTCCCTACTACCTAACGTGGTTCTGTATAATCTTTCGATCTAGTAGCAATAGATACGGGTGCTGCACCATTCATCATGAAAACCTGAGAGCCAAAAGGGGCGGAGGACTGAGGTTTCTCCACCATGTTAGTTTTATGTGATGGGAATGGTTCTTTAAGAACGGTCAAAGTTCCTTAGGTGCATTTGAGAAGTCGACTCACCTCAGCCCATCGTGGACAGTCCTTGGTGTAATTCTCATTGTCACATATCAGACAAGGGTACTTTGGTTTACGTTTCAAACCATCATCAGCATTGGGTTTAGGAGAATCATGTTTCGGGGTATCGACTTTGGCCTTGCCTTTACCCTTATTCTTACCTTTGGAAGCTTTATCCGCCAGGGTGGACTGGACGGCATTCACTTCTACGGTCTTACCAGGATTAGGAGGTGGCTAAGAAGATGTATCAGTGGAAGAAGTATATTTTTACTTTGCAGGATTGGGAGAAGAATTACAAGAATTCTGAGACACAGAACCAATGATACCATCGACGGATGGCGTCGCTGGTGCTTTGGAAGTTCCATGTCGTGGAGCATCAGGAAAGAGTTCATAAAGTGTGCCAAATTGAGAGTACACAAGATAGAGATATTGGGCACAAGCGATGGCTTGTTCCTCATTAATACATGCCCCCATAACGATGTCCTTAGCAATCAAACCAATAAAATAGGTAGTGAACCAATCAATCAACAGTTGGTTAAGTATCTCAAACTTGATCAAACGATGAAGCTGCCTCCATTCATGAATATGATCAGAGATATGAGTAGTCTGATCTTGTTTCAAGGATGTTAGGAGGTGCGTCCCAGTTTCATAATGAATTGGTAATTGAAAGTGCGTACGAAATTACATGGGTAGAGATTTGAAATCTTGAAAGATGCCGTGAGAGAGTTCAATGTACCACTTTGCAGTGACACTAGTGATATTCCTTTGGAAAATACGTAAACAAATCGAATCATCAACTCAGGATTTAGAGGAGCACCATAGAGGGT
The DNA here is from genome assembly GCA_034641835.2 of Pinus albicaulis. Taxonomy (NCBI): domain Eukaryota; kingdom Viridiplantae; phylum Streptophyta; class Pinopsida; order Pinales; family Pinaceae; genus Pinus; species Pinus albicaulis. The sequence continues at coordinate 228,523,581 of CM076579.1, forward strand.
ATGTCATAACATGCGCTTGGGGGTCTTCTCCGGACTTGCCTTCAAACTTGGGACAATAGCCAGGGATTTTGGCAGGAACTGGGGGCCAATATAGATTATGAAGGATGGGATCATTCATTAACTTTGACACATCAGGCAGTTCCAGCATAGAAATAAATGGAAATTGTGGATTGAAAGCCATTACAGGCCTTTGATAGAGACCAGTGTTGGGGTTCCAACCGGGCCGGAATAAATTTTGAGCACATATGTTCTACTCCAGAGGATTTTGTCCATAAGGGTTATAATTTTGATAATTCTACCCATAAACCGGTTAAGAACCAAGGTATTGATTCTGAGTGAACCACTGAGGTCCTGTTTGAGCAATATATGGATTTTATTGCGGGATGTAAGCAGTGCCTTGGGGCAGACCTTGTACTGTCAAAGGTTGACCTTGAGGAATGAAAGGTGAGCCCTGAGAATACACAGGTTGTTCCTGGAGTGGAGGTTGGCCCAGATACTGAGGTTTAACAGGTTTTCCCTGGGGTGTAGGTTGACCTGAAGGAAGTGGACCAAGTTGCCCCTGAAGACCAAGTTGGCCCGACTGAGCAGTAGAGGGTTGGCCTTGTTTTACAAGAGATTGGCCTTACTAAACATAAGGTTGGTTCCGTTGCACAAAAGGTTGTCCTTGAGGTAGATAGGTTTGCCCCTGAGGAGCATAGGGTGCTCCTTGTTGAACATAAGGTTGACTAGTAGGACCATAGGAATGTCCTTGTTGGACCGAAGATTTTCCCTGAGAGGGTTGTCCTTGTGGAACATAGGGTTTTCCCTGTAGGAACGTAAACTGGTTGGGGTTAACCGGTATATGTGGAATTTGAACATACAATAGACCATGTGGAACGGGCACATGGTAATAGATGTGATTTCCGTGCTCATCGTAGTAATGTGGAGGATTGATGGGAGCTTGAACCTGATAAGAACCCTGGGGGAAGTAATTATGTTGTTGAATGACCATCATATATTGGTCGTACGTCAAACCTCCAGGAATAGGATTAGAGGGGATAGGTGCACTACCAGTAGTTTGATGGACTCCCGATATGTGAGGCTGTGATCCACTCACAACGGGTTTAGCAGACACCGTGGAAGCATTGGGATGCATTCCATCAAAAAAAGAAGATGATGGCAATGATGGAATCATACTAGCGGATGGTGTGGAGGAATCCACACAAATAGTGGGTTGGGTTGGGACAAACATAACTGTCGTTGACACATTGGGAGTCGAAGATGATGGCCCCAACATGAATGACTCTGCAGAAGAAGTCATTGTACTTGACCATAGTGGATTCTGGTACAAATATGTAGCACCAGAGATTAACTAAACCAAAGAATGATAACCAACCAAGAGCGTTGAAGGTTTAGAGGAAGGTTGAGTCGTGACATGAGAAAAATTCTCCAGAGGGAACGAATATTCTCCCATAGAAACATAAGTCTCTTCACTAATAATAGGACTCGTGGCACCATGTCAGACGAATACATGTTGTCGGTGAAAAGGTGAGCGGTGGCAAGTAAAGAACGTGATAATGGTGACTCAAGCGGTTCTGAGGGTAGAGGGGGATCTTCCCTCAAAAAGCCCCAAGTGTCTGGAGGTTTCCAATTGATATCAAATGGTTCCTCAGGGGGAGATTGAGTGGAAAGAGGTTGAATACTCAGAATAATGGCACACCAGTAACCTCGAGTCCCAACAGACTAAGATGTCTCCGAAGAAACTTCAGGGGAAGGTTCTTCACTACAAGGTAATGAAGAGGACGAAGAAACTGATGGTTCCGCCACCGTGACTTTGTATCAAAGAGAAGGAGAGAAAAGAGATGATCAATTCGAGGCTTTAAGACCAATCACTAAGGAATTACCTATGAACAGGCCAACAAAATAACTTCAATGGACGTGTGATCGTGGGTAATTAATTTTATGAAATTGAAACAAAAATCTACCTTTTCATATTTTAAGAGTCGAGAAAAGGAAAAAAGGTGACTCTAGTCACTTTCAGTTTGGACAAGCTTGAAAGGAAAAGTGCTCGATGATATTTTCAAATATTAAAGAGTCACGGAAAGATCAAAATGACTACTCAGCAACTCTAAGCAAGAGGGTGTACCAAGCTCTCATGAACTGCAATATACACCTTGGTGATCAAATGAAAGAGAAATGACCAAGGACTTAACGTACATGCCGGAAGTCTCCCCGAATGTTGTGTTCAGTGTATCACGGTTACAGGGTGGTAGACTCAGATTCCTATGGATAAAGGATTACAACCTATGAGGATCTCCCTTTATATACTCGACGGTACGAGGAGTACAAGTCCGTGCTAGTATTGTCTAATGCCAGATGGCGAACAACAACTACTAGGTTTAATGACGTCGGAACACGTCACTAGCCTAGACTTCTAAATGTGAGTGTTAAGTTACAATGCTTCCTTAGGTTGATTGAGTTCATTTTAAATTTTATTTTGAAATTATGTTTCAGTTTCAAGGCCTTGATGAATGTAATCTCAAATATCTAATGCACAACTACATGAGAAATAATATCATTCTGATTCGATGAACAGCTAGCTAAGAGAGGGACAGAAGTTCACAACAAAGGAACAATCAATCGAATGCAAGAATGACACTTTTCTAATGCTACTAACACAGCCAAAGCAGCAAATGAAAGGATTTTATCTTGTTTTTCACTTTTTAATGAGGATAAACACTACTAAAGCAAAAAAGTACTTTTCATTTTCAAATATAGAGAAAGAATGCAAATTTTGTTCTTTTATGTGAAGGAGAATCAATAATGCAATGTTACACTAAAGGGACAAAATGAACACTAACTTTGAGAAATTCAAATGAAATGGTCAAAACACAAACTGACCAATCCAAAGCGAATACAAAACACACTAAAAATTATACAGGCATTCCTTCACGCAGAGGAAGGACTTTCAAATTGTTTCAATGAGAAATGTGATCTATGCTCAGGGTGACATATGGAGGGCCAAACATACACCAAGATGACAGTTCAACAATCCTAAAACTTGTAGAATCGAAAGAAAAGACCAAGAAATCAAACAACAAGCTAAAAAGATGAATGAATAAACCGACTCATACACAACTCAAAGACTCAGTGAACATGTGGTCGAACAAGCAATCAAAGACACCTAGAACCCTAGGATGAAACGCCACACTGATCAGATGAGAGAAAATCAACTGAAAAGAACGAGACAGGGAAGTCAAAAAAATCCAAGTGGACTAATCCAGGGAGGAAAAACCAATCTAGAGGGTAAGATGCATTGGAAAACTCAGACAAGGAGCCTAAAACCAAACCTACAGGATTAAGAGCGATTGTTCAGCAATATTCCGCGCTGAACAGGGGAAATCGCACCCGTAACACAGGCAACCCGTGCCAATCGATGCAACTGTCATGAAAAAACAGCACTAAGTAAGGAAACCCAATAAAGGATAAAAGGAAACTGAGAAAAAACCAGGCTTATCACTCTGAGAATAGGTGAGATGGCTTGAAACGGTCAGACAAGAAAAGCAAAGCAGAGAAATAACAATACGACCAAAGTCGAACAGACAAGCAATTTCTAAAACGAACAATGAGAGACGACAGACACACTGACTCCCCAATGGAGTTGCCAACTTTTTGAGCAGGAAAATCCTTTTTGCGGACAAAGGCGATCCCTCTAGCCCTAGGGTGGGTCTAGCAACAAGGGAACACGTTGGACTCCTAAATTCATAGCTTATAAATGAAATATGGACCGGAACAAATATTCTACCTCAGTCTAATGCTTTTGTCGTGGCACACGGCAGCGATCCTTCGATATTTGTCTTGACGCCTTGCGCTCCGTGTTGGTGATGATGTTCATGTGTCTGCACCAAGATCGAACAAACGATGACAACATACAAGCATATACATTCATCTATAGCTATTCAGTTAGCTAAGGAGAGCTAAACACTTTGCATAAATAGAAACAAAGTTGGAACCATAAACCAGTCATGTATTATTGATATATGAAAAATAAGTTTACAACCTTATTCCTTGACGTTCCAGATCTCATCCGACGGGTTCAATCGGGCGTGTCTCAAGCATTCGTTCGGAATTCGACTCAATGAGGCAATGGGCTTAAACTCTCTCTCAACAATGGATTCTTCTCTGCTTTCTTCAACACACCAACTATACTAATGATTATTAAGCTAGTTGAATCAATGTGAGGAGGAAGTATTTATAGGAGAGGAGGAGGAGGTTTTGGATTCCACATAAGGTGGAGGAGAGGTCTATCCCTTTGGGGAGTTGCATATTTTTAGGAACTAATAGGCCAAAGGGAGAAACTTGACTTGATTCAGTCGAAAAAACCATGATGACTCCACTCACGAAGTTGTTAAGCATAGAAGCTTCATTTCTATTTTAACAAACTTTCCAAAAGCAGCTCGACATGGGTTCCCTTCTGGGACATAGCGCTAAAGGGCGTGAGGCCCAGTGTTAATTTCTCCATGGGCATGAGGCCCAGTGTTAATTTCTCCATGGGCGCGATGCCATAACTACCTACCAACGTCGAACCAAAATCATATGTTTTTGAAGGTTTGCTTGAGGAATGATCAACAGATATTATGATCTTGACATGCCAAGGGATGCAATGACATTTATGGCAATTAATGACAGTACACAGGGGTCACTGAAATGGTCCTCCAATGTTCGGGATGGGGATTTTAGGGATGCTGAAAAAATACTATGTAACAATGTGCCCCTTCAAAAACATAAGTTTCTATATTCGGGAGGACTGCGCTCCCTAGCATCTCCCACGCAACTAGAGAAATTAACAAGAGCAGCCATGAATAATAAAAATTTTCCCTTCTTCCTGCGCCTCGTACACATTATCCAAGAACTCGGTGTAGAGGAATTAAGACCAATTAAAACTTATGCCCTTCTCGCATTTCCCTACCAGTGTGATGATGTGTGCATGGACCACCTTAGGCCCTCATTTACGTACCATTTTACAACCCAGCACTAAGGTCCCAAGGCGCACTGCTAGGTCCTCAAGCTGTTACACCAGGAAGCCCCTGGTATCCCGTCCCACCTTGTAGTCCTTCTTAACCTTTGAAGCCACTTTCAGCTCCTGGATCTTGCCATAATTAGTCATGGGGTTGGGTCCCTTCTTTGGGAGGTCAGTGATCTAGTGGATCAGCGACATATATTGGAATTATGCTCTTGATCCAAAGGCACCCATCGTACACCAACACTGGCAGTTGGCACACACATATATATGTGATGTGATATCTGCCAAAGTGAGGAATCCTCAATAGATTGAGAATTCCAGCGTTACTCAACCCACGTGCCCAAGGCATGGGCTCTACTTTCATGACTCCAGTGTATACAATGCGCTCAAGGTATAATTATGGTGCTAATTTGGGGAACGTCTTCCGGTTCACTATATCATAGTCATCAAACTTTACTGCAGGGATCTTCCCAAACATATCCCCCTCCAACGTAACCACCTCTAGGATCAATGAAATTTGCAGGTAAGCGCGCACTGTGTCCAAATACTTTGGTGCCTTCACAGAGGGTCTGTGTAGCCTTACATACTTTAGGAGCCACGATATGGGTTCGACGAAGAGTGCGACCTCCTCAGTTGCGCTCATGGGTCTCTTCGTTGGGTCACCTATAGGAGACCTATCCTTTGATGCCTAGTTCGGGGACGTGATCTGTCTAGGCGATGTCCGTGACTTTGAGGGTGATCCTTTGGTCATCTTTCCCTTTCCTTTGGCAGGTGTGGACACGACTTCATGCACTTTAGGGACAAATTCATGTATGTCATCAGAGCCTGGTTTAGTAGATGTCATAAGCGGCATAGAGTGCTTCTCAGACTACACACTCTCAGCAGCGGGGTTAGTGGCCATCATTATGGGATTGAAAATAAACTCGGGGTTACTCACGTCAGATGCGGGGGTCTCACAGCCAAACATACAGTTCATAGAGATAATTACAGGGTGAAATTCACTCAAATAGAAAAGGAACGGAATGCAACTCGCTTCCTTTATTTTATAGGTGATCCATGGTAAAAACAATCGGAACTTCATGAATGGAACCTTATCCACGTAAAAACAGTGAAAAATCCCAGAATATCTCCTCATTAAATGCAGAAAACCCGCTCCATCCAATGGTAAAATCAACTTTTTACCCAGATTTATTATTCCGACAGCTAGTTTTTCCTGTCGTGCACTACCTTTACGCTTAAGTCGCACCTGCCTGCGTAGGTCCGCTGCGTAGCGCGCAGACAAGTGGATTCCATTTCTATGACCATATAGTCATTTGGTAGGCACATGGTTGTCCCTATATGGCTTCAATCAACTTCCGTTGATGTACCCCAGAAGACTCTCGTCGCGCAACGTGGCCAAGTGCACCACACCTCCATTATTGATCTCCTTCACAATATACGACCCCAACCAATGAGATCTCAACTTCCCTGGTTGGCACGCAAACTGACTATCATACAAAAAAGCCATACCTTCATCTTTGAATTTTTTCTATCGGATGTGCCTATCATGTTAGGGCTTTTCGCACGCCTTCTGCACTTGTTGATGAAAGTTAGCAATAAACCAATCATCCTCTAATGCAACCAATTTTGATAGACGTTCCTCCATGATGCCAGGTTCAGCCATATAAGTGAATGTTGTGATGCGCAAGCTTGGGATGATGTATTCCATTAGCATGATTTCTTCTTAGCCATAAACCAACCTGAATGGTGTTTTACCACTCAACTTCTTGCATGTAGTTCTATAAGCCCATAAATTAGAAGGGATGCACATGTCCCAATCATTCTGGTTTTCTTTACAGATCTTTGTGAGTGCATTCTCCAGAATTTTGTTAAAGGCTTCCACTGCACCATTTAACTAAGGGTGATAGGGATTACTCTTCTGGTGATGTAACTAAAATTCCTATGTTAGAGCTTCAATGGTCTCATTAACAAAGTGTGTACCCCGATCACTCATCAATATCTTGGGGCATGCAAATCTAGTCAATATATTTTAAAAAATAAACTACGCAGCAGTGTCTACAATACAATATTTTACTAGCTTAGCTTCTGTCCATCTAGTTACATAATATGTTGCAATGATGATATAGCATGCGCTAGTATTTTTCCCAGGAGAACTAATAGGTTCAACAAATTCTATGGCCCATTTATCAAAATCCTATAGGGCCATCTGTGGCAGCAATGGAATTTCATCTCTGCATGACGGCTTCCCTGTTATTTAGCATGCATCACAAGCTCGACAATGTGCATGTGCATCACTATGCAATGTGGGCCACCATAACACAGCACGCAACACCTTCTGCACAGTAGCTTTCCCTGCATAGTGGCCTCCTGCCACTCCCCCATGAGCTTCAGCCAATATGTCTTTCCTTTCATGTTCTACAGCATGCCTTCTTAAAAATTCATCTCCTCCCAACTTGTACAATTGGCCAATAATCAATGTAAAGTCAGTTGTGCATGAAACCAAGTTCTTCTTTTGTTGCACCGAGTATTCAACAAACACACTACCAGTAGTCAGAAATTGAATGATATCTACAGCCGCATCAGGTAGTCCCTCCTCCAGACTGGTTGGTTCCTCCCAACATTCAATCTACCAGGCTTAAAAATGATTTCAAAATCATATTCCTGAAATAGCAACAACCATCTACAAATCTTCCCCCCCAACATAGGCTTATTGACTAGGTACTTCAAAGCAGAGTGGTCAGTGAACATCTTGAAATGCCCTCCTAGCAGATAGTGCCTATATTTCTGCAGAGCGTAGACCATAGCCAATCCTTCCCTCTCTGTTTTTGAATAGTTTCACTCTGCACTGGAGAGCTTCCTACTTGCAAAGGCAATGGGGTGATCAATGTCTCCCTCTCTTGGTTGTGCTAAGACAGATCCAAGTGCAATGCTAGATGCATCAACATGTACATGGAATACTTTCAACCAGTCAGGGAATATTAAAATAGGTGTAATAGCTCAAAGCTCTTTTGGAATTCCTCATCCTCGAAGAAGGACACATGAAACATATTTCTTCAACAATTTCTCCTTGGGTGCAGTGATCAGAGCATAACCCTAAATTAATTTTCTATAATATCTTATGTGTCCGAGAATAGAGCACAACTATTTCTCATTGGTAGGAACTTCCAAGTTGATAATAACTGCAATCTTGGCTGGATCTACCATCAACCCTTGCTGACAAACAATATTCCCCAAAAAGATTCCAAAAGGAACACAAAATATACACTTCTTAAAGTTAAGAGAGATATGATGCTTCTTGCAAGTGTCAATCATCATACACAGGTTGGAAACATGCTTCTTTAGTAGTCCAAACACAATCCAATCATCGAAGTATACTTCTATAAACTCGTGCATGAACTCCTTGAGTACAACTACTACTATGCACGAGAATATAGAAGGTGCATTCTTCAACCCAAAAGGCATGACTGTGTATTGGAAGGATCCCCATTCTATCGCAAAAGTGGTCTTACTTCAGTCCTCTGGTGCAATCCTTATCTGATGATACCTTGAAAATCCATCAGTGAAAGAGTAGGCCTCTTGTCCTCCAACATTGTCCAATATCTCATCTGAAAATGGAGTAGGGAAGGGGTCATGTACACATGCATCATTCAGTTTGCACAGGTCCACACACATCCTTATTTCTCCCTTAGTCTTCTTTTCCTGAACAACCATCGGGCTCACCCAATCCGATTATTCCATAGGCTCAATGATTCCTGCAGCAACCATTTCTCCAATTCTTCCTTCACTTTCTACTTATATTTCGGATTTAACTTGTATGGTCATTGCTTGATGGGGCATGCATATGGTTTCAGAGTGATTTTCATAACTCCCAAATCTCCTACCATTCCTTTGAGCTTAGAAAACTTCATGGGATACAGGTCCTGATATTCTGTCAACAGCTCCGCCACCTTTCCCACTATGTCATCATCCCAGTAATCTCCTATTTTGGCCAACTTGGAATGTTCCTTCGTCCCAATGTTGACTTTCTTTAGTTTTAAATGCTTATTTACATCCACCATTCCTATCAAGGGCCCTACAACTACGCGCTCCCCCTCATATTCCATGATATTGATATTTATTGGTTATTGTTCTTTATCTTCCACTGACAAATTTCAGCAGTTGACAATATCCTACATCTACGCTTCCCATGACAGCGCAACACATTCTATCTGAGGTTGAGAATCATCAAAGACAATTGCTTCTATATCCTGCGGGGCTTTGTCCAGTCCTTTTGATCCACTAGCCATGCCAAAGGTTAACATAAAGCTTTCACTCATTGTAACCCAATTAAGGGTCCCTCGGTGCAACTCCGTCTCCAAATACCATGCAGTAGGGATTGGTCCCAATGTATGGAAAAACATGTGAACCCATTCGGCCTTAGGCATCTTATTCCAAACCTCCATCCATGTAGCCAAGTGTTTGCACATATCACCTTGACCACCAAAAATCTCAATCGGTGGGGTAGTGGGTTTCTCAAATGGCAACCGCATCATTTTGCTTCATTCCTCCCAATCCTCAAAGTTCCCTTTGTACGTATCCCACCAACGTAATGGAGTTGCGGGCATATCAAGGTCGAGTGCCCAAAACCTTCACTCTTTCGGGACAACCTGTTCCAATTTTTAGAAAAATAAAACAACTTTTCCGAAACCATCGAAATAGGGTAATTCTCGTACCTCTGAGGAGATGCATCGAAATTTTTTAGTGACTCTGAGGTAGCACAGTGCTGAAAAATCATGCAGGTGATTCTACCAATTCTCCATTTTCCCATCTGAGTCAGAGAAACATGAGCTATATTTTTCCCAATTCAACATCCCATTAGCAGTAGGGTTGATCCAATCCTCATCTCATGTAGTCAACTTGTAGATATGGTCGACATTGTCTCCTTCACACACTGGTTCTGTATATCTCTCTCCTTTTGCAGGATCCAAAGGTACTATAACCCGAGTACCATTGTTTTCAAAGATCATGCTTCTGTGCTTCAAGTTGATGATGCCCCCCATGTCGATGGCCCAATCCAGCCCTAGTTGCGCAGGGTAGGGGTCTGAATCATCCACATTTTTTATTACTTCAAATTCTACGTGTAGCTTTACGCCAACAATATCTACCAAAACCTGTGGGAGTCTCCATAGTGGAATGATATTCTGCTGATTAGCGATGTGCAGCTGAATGGTGGACCATTCCATCTTTGGTTCTTCCATCTTCTACCAAGTCTACTTCGGTAGAACATTTGCATCAGATCCCAAATCCAAAATGACCTGATCCATCTCATATTCCCCAATTTTCATGGCCATGCGCATCTCTCGGCCAGTTCTCTTCTTATTCTTTTAGATCTTGTTTACAGCCTTGCTCTTAGTTCGAGCCAAATCCTTATCTTCCTAGCTATCTATTAGAGCTTGAAGGTTGTCTGCTACTTTCTATTTACACAATAGCTTGATGCAGGCTTGCAGGAAAGGTTTGACTTCATCATCCATCTTCGCTTCTATGATTGACTTGGATGTGGATGCACCTGCAGCAGCAAAATCCTTTCTAGATTCTACAAAATTCACCTTATCCTTCTGTAGGTTGAGTCCTTCCTTCTTTTCAGAAGCCTTCCTAATCCATGGCTTTGCACCGGCCTTCTTCCCCTCATATTCTCTAGTGACAACACCACTGCGTGTAATTATGTTTACGCTCGGATCATCATCTCGCAGTTCAGCTCTAACCATTTGGATATTCTGCGTAGGTGTATGTTGTTTCTTTTCCTGTATTCTAGAAATCAAAGAAAGAAAATCTTCAATAGCATGATCAAATTGTCTACAATACCTGCAAGACTGTCACACAGGGTTCGGAAAGTTGCGCATATAGTGTCCAACGTCTCCACAGTTATAGCAAATCAGTTTCCTCTTCCATGACCTGCACCTCTACCTCTCCCTCCTCCCCTTCCCCTGGCTAGATATCCACCATGCCCAGAGGGGGATGTTGGTGAAGATGGGTCAGCCTTCACTCTATAGAGGTTGCCATTGTCTATTATCATATCAAAGGTGCAGCAGTGGTGCTCATCATGGCCAACTGAAGAGCAAAATCTCCACCATTGTTGCTTCAGTTTTGGTACATAACTTCCTAATCAAGGGAAATGCTTTGTGTCATGTCTTCCAGCTACTTGACAGTCAGTGCACCACAGCGTGGGAGTACCACTTGGCCCTTCATCATCCCTGGGTCACAACGGATTTAGTCCTCCTGCTTGCATGTAATCTTCAAGAAAGGTACACTGATATTTTGTGTGACCGGAAAATTTACAATGTATGCACTATACATCTGTGTCGACTTCTTTCCCTCTGTCTCTGTGCAAGTTTTGGATTTCCAAGTGCATTGCTTCTAATTGATTTTGGATTTGCAGAGTTCCAAATTGGTCATCAATTCTGGGCGCGACTTCCAGCTTCATGGAAACTTCAAGAGCCTCAGCCCGAGAATCATTTATGTTGATTCAGAGGGATGCGTAGGTGTGGCAGGAGCATGGAAATAAACCATTCTTTATGTTTCTTATCATCATAGATAAATACTCCATAAATGATGGTATGCTTCTATCAATGATCTACCTCCCATACAAATTTGTCAGATTTATTTCAGCTCTATTACACATTGTGAGTAGGACTTTGGTTTTCTAAACAGCTGCTTCAAATATTTATTGATCTCATCGATAGTGGGATTAGCGTTCTGAGCTAGATATCCCATAAACAAATCTAGCGCATGACCCTCAAATTCCATAGCTAGATGTGCCCTCTTGACAACATCAATGTTGACATTTTTTGCAGTCCATCCTGCATCTGTAACAAACCAGAATCTATCCATGAATTCATCTCCCGCACCCTTGAAGGTGGGTAGCTTCATATGTGCAGCCATAGCGCCTCCCGGTGGTGGTGGAGGTGGTGGTGGAGTAGGAGATGACTTACCCCTGCGCGAGTTCGACTGTGGGGTAGTTGGAGGGCTACCTCTGGCGCACGTAGAATCACCACTCTATGTATCACTATTAATTTGGTTTCTCAAAGGGTTGTATACAGATCTGTCTCCTCTATGGTTAACCCAAAATTATTTTCCATTGCATGTAGTGCATTCAACTTCGTTTGGGGCCATTCACTCAGTGTGACTTCACATAATACCCTTTTCGCACAATAGCATATTAATCAACAAGTGAAGAGAGCATATGGACTTACCTCTTAGTCCTTTGAAGAACCTCCTTTCAGATTCATAATATAACACAAATTGATCTACTACAAAATATGTTACAAACCCTCCCGGAATGTTGTCAACCCAATGGTCTACAGTGTGGGTGATGGAGTTATCAGCCTGCTCTAACTATTGGATAAACTCAGGTGTCCACTAAATGATCTTATCTTCTTTCCAGCAATTCTGAAACTCTGATAACCTTAATAACCACTCCTGTAATTCATGTGAAAAGGTCACAAAGAAGATTTCGTGGACCTTTGTGAAAATATACTTCTGTTCCCACTCTTCAATAGACAACTTCTTACTTATGTTCTCCTTGATGGATAATTCACATATATTTTGTTCAAAATAGTCTTCTAATTCAGTCTTTAATGGCTTCCACAACATCTAATCTCTCTCAAAATGATCCTGGTCCCAACAATAGAACCATTTGTTAGCTTGAGGGTCTTGACCCAGGTTCATATTTAGCACGTAACCAACAAAACCCTCTTACTACTGTCCCTTTCGGCAATGACCGGCTTACCCAGGCCAATGTCTCACCCGAAGTATTATGGGGGGGTGCTGGAACCAGGTTTCCACACCCTTAGAGAGAATTAAATGAAGTGGGCGCCTTCAGATATGCTTTAACACACAGACTCACTTGCGCACCAAAAACCCTAACCAAAACCCTAGGTTAATTATCACTGGATAATCACGGACAGTAGGTCCAAAATCCCTTTAACTATTTTAACAATGTAATATGCAATGTTTACATCAATAGATCTAATCAATTAGCATTCATGTCAACAGTAAAATAAGTATGCAACCGATCCAATCACAGATAATATAAATTTAATGTGGTAAATAGAAATCATACGCAGAAACAAGTCATAAATCAAGTCACAAATGCATTTGGTCCACAGAATTATCAAAACATGTCTTTATTCATCAACAGTTTGCAAAAACCCTTACAATCCTTCATATCTACCTGCGCACATAGCCAACAGGGTCCGCACACAGTCGGATTAAGGTCTCCACGCACACATCCAGAAGGAGCCTTTCAGACACAGAAACTTACACAGATCTGCTTCAGAGCTAAATCATTCATCAAGACTTATATAAATCTTCCAAAAAACTACCTTATCTGACTCGTCGATCTAGACTTCTACTTATACCTTAGCCTACAATTGTCCTAAGGTCCGTAAACTGTGGTTTGAGACTCCTAGATTTACTCTTTAGCCCATTACAACTCATGAAGGGACTTTGACCCACCCCAAAACCCCTTAACTATGAATTTCTTAGCATGCACGACTCAAAACTAAAAAAATATTATTATTTACTCCAAAAATGCGGTCCTAAGGGACCCCGCTACAACAACCGGTGCAAAAACTAAGGGTCTATATATTATGCAGTAATTTTTTTGAATACAATCTAAATGCCTTGTTGGCCTTCCTCATAGATAATCTGACTAATAAAGAGCTAGTGAGATTACCTCACTCACTGACACTGGAATTCCAAACTAGTCAAACCCCAAACTGACAACGCCTCCACTACCTCTGCGCAGTCTCTGCGTTACTTTACATGGGGACTGTGTCACTGCTGCTGGGTGGATCTTCTACTGGCTGGATCTGACCCTCTGGCCTCTCTCAGTCTCACACACAGATCTCCGGCATTGGATCTGACTAATCCTTAGCCAAAACAAAGACTTCCCCTGGGCTATTGTGCTGCCTCTACTCACTCTGCATAGCTGCTACGATGCCCATCTGCGTACTTCTCTCTGTATTATCTATTGTGTATTCTCTGGCTCAGGAAAATATCCAATCAATAATTAACTTTTCCCCTCTCTGCGAGAATAATCTCAATCGATCTTCCCCCTGAGCACTGCTCAATTTCGATCTCTAGACTCTCCAGTGTAATTTCCAAATGATCCATCAAATCCTTCTTATAATCTTGTTGTTGAGACTTCAACGATCGAGATTAAATCGTTAATCAACGACTAAGTTTAACTTTTGACTTGATCTTCATCTTCTTTAGAAGATTCACACTCTATTTTATTAATAGCCTTTAATTATTTTATTTTCCTAAGTTTAGACTTAGGGTCCCTTTAAAAATAATTATTTGTTTTAATAACACACATTCTGAGTGGAATTTTCAAAAAAAAATTCTAAGTTCTTTGAAATACATGTGTCTAAGCCTTCATGCAAATTTTAAGACTTAAAGCATATCTGATGCTACCCAAATCAAAACTCCCTCTTAGCAAGGAATGTGCTCTAGCAATACAACCAGTTGAAGTACTGCTCTCATTTTTCAACATCTCCCTTTGCTTTCTTGATGTCTAACACTGCTTCCCACCAACACTACGTTGTTGCATCCTTGTTGTCGCTAACCCTGCATGTTGTTGCCAACTTCCACTGCACTGCAACTGAAAAACATCCAATACAGAGCTATGTTCAGCATGATGCATCTCGATGCATAAGATCTGACTGCTGCTAGCCTCTGTGTTGTCCCTCTGAACTGTTGTGTTGTCCCTCTGAACTGATGTGTTGCTGCTAACTCTGTACTTTGCCTTATTGCACTGCTTCCAACTCTGCTATGCGCTTCTCAGTCTCTAGTGCTCACTAACCACTGTAATGTCTCTTATGCACTCCTCAGCACCAACTGAAACTTGTCCATCCAGCTACTTCAAATTTTGGCTCCCGTAGCAAGGTGATGATCCAAGAGGTGGACTCCTCAAGCACCCTACCCAACTACAGTTATGCTGAACTACAACTCCAGATCACCCCAATTATCCCCAAGATATATATCCTTTATCATATCCTTTTCCATATCTTTTTTGTATGCTTTCAATAGATCTGCATTTAACGATACAACTACCACACCATCGATGAAAGCTTTGATCATGTTCATCTAACAAGAATCTGACCCTTTCCTACTAGATCACATAGTTGGAGGCTCCCTCCAACCGATCTTGATCTCTCAGCCCGCTTGTTGCCATTTATGTTGGCCTGCCCTATGCATTCCCTACTAGAGATAGTAGATATTCCACACAATACTTCTACTCAGCTATCAAGAATTATAATTCCCCGACTAGGAATTCTCTAAGGAAGAAAATCCTCGACACATTGTCGATCTGTTGCCTCTAACCCTCTACACAACTGGATCTATGCACTCCCTACTGGAGCAAGACAAATAGTTCACGAACTCTGCTACTTCTGCATGGGAAATTAGTCTTTCTTGGGCATGAAATTCTATGAGGTCAAAAATCCCCAAAATGTCTTCAACTACTCTCTCCTAACACTTTTTGCACCAGCAATCATTGCTTTATAGAAAACTGTGTCCCTCCATCTGTTGATCTGCACTGAAACTGTTGTGTTGATCCCTCTACCTCGAACAAACTCCAACCTAGAAAATCCTACCTCTTTTTCGGCTCACTCAGAGAGATATTTTCTTGCAGATCTAGCCCTCTTGGCTTAGACTATGCAGTCACTGGGAAATCGAACTATTTCTTACGCAACTCTTTGATCCATGTTTCTCCTTCAATGCTGGATCTACTGGATCTTCACTCTTGCTTCTCCTGCATTACTAAACAAGCTCTGATACCTTGTGAAAATTCCTACACCTAGAATCAACTGCAGCACTGATGAGAATTCTCCTACTTGTTAATTCCTTTCAACAAATTATTTACGGTTTTCTACTGTAAATAGCGAAATCTCATACACTACAACCTTCACAAATTAAATACGAAAAATTAAAGTGTGGAAACAAGATCTGAGCAAGAGTAAATCATAGACACGTGTGACATTGTTGTTTTTGGAATAATGTCCCAGGAAAAACCCAATGTGGGAGAATCGTTGCAACAGCTGAGGGTTTATATATTATGCAGTGTTTTTTCTAAAGACAATCTGGATGCCTTGCTAGCTATCCTCACAGAGAATCTGACTGAAAAAGAGCTAGTGATATTACCTCACACACTGACACTGGAAGCCCAAACTAGCCAAACCCCGAACTGACAAGCCCTCCACTGCCTGTGCGCGGTCTCTATGTCACTCTTCGTGGGGACTGCAT
The DNA here is from genome assembly GCA_034641835.2 of Pinus albicaulis. Taxonomy (NCBI): domain Eukaryota; kingdom Viridiplantae; phylum Streptophyta; class Pinopsida; order Pinales; family Pinaceae; genus Pinus; species Pinus albicaulis. The sequence goes on from CM076579.1 coordinate 228,539,869, forward strand.
CACTGCTGCTGGGTGGCTCTTTTGTTGGCTGGATCTGACCATCTAGCCTCTCCTGGTCTCACACCCCGACTCTTCGACATTGTATTTGACCGATCCTCAGCTGAAACACATAATTCCTCTGGACTACTCGCTACCTCTACTAGCTCTACGCAGGCTCTACGTAGATGCTACACTGCCTCTCTGCGAACTAATCCATGTCTTCTCTTTTGTGTATTATATGACTCAGGAAAATCTCCAACCAGTAATTATCTCTTCTCCTCTCTATGAGAATCTTCTCGATCAATCTTATCCCTGAGCACTTCTCACTAAATAATTTCGATCTCTAGACTCTCCAGTGTAATTTCCAAATGATCTATCAAGTCCTTTAATCTTCTCATTGAGACTTCAACCACCGAGATTAAATTGTTAATCAACGGATATGATTAAATTTTGACTTAATCTTCGTCTTTTCTAGAATATTCACACTCTGTTTTATTAATACCTTTAATTATTTTATTTTCCTAAGTTTAGACTCAGAGTCCCTTCAAAACTAATTAATTATTTTAATAAAACACATTGTGAGTGAAATTTTCAAAAACAATTTCTAGGTTATTGGGAATACATTTGTCTAAGCCTCCCTACAAATTTTGAGACTTAGAGCACATCCGATGCTACCCAAATCAACATAATGGTCTAAGTGGCTCCAGAAAGGCTCAAGAATAAAAGGTGGCTTTGGAAAAGCCCAAAATTCAAAATCTTCAGATTTCATCGAAACCAATACCAGAACATAGAGCTTTTATTCCTAATTCAAACAATGGAAACGACACTCAAATCCAATTTCGTATGCTCAAGATATCCACAATCAAATTTTTGGTCAACTTGAACCCACTCACTAAATTTAGCAGGTCACTAAATAAATTTGGAAGTTCGCTAAATATGGAGGTTTGGATAAATTTGAAAGTTGTTAACTAGGTGACATTTTGGCACTGTGCGATAATCAGAACTGGATAAATTGTCGCCTCTTTAAAATTTCCGGTGACCCCAAAATTTCGGCAGACGGTTTTTGAATTTCTATTTTATATATATATATATATATATATATATATATATATATATATAATGTGGCGGGGTTGGGCCTGGCAGATCTACCCAGGGGAAAATTTTAAGGATCGAAGTTCATCTTAAAGTTTAGAAACTTTGGCGAATCTTACTAGTCCCTAATATGCAAATTGTAAAAAATTTGGTGATATTTTTGTATAGATATTTAGATTTCCAATGATTTTATATTAGTTGATATAATATTTTGGCGATTTTTAATGTAAAATAATGGTGTACTATAAAGTTTGGGCGAATCATTTTGGAAAAAAATGGAAATGGCAATTATTATTTTTGGAAAAAGCATGGAAAATTAGCCCACCTGCGAATATTAGCCCCTAAAATTTTCCCTTGCCCACCCCCAAAGTCATTTATTGTATACAAATAACGACCATTATAATAGATGAAGGCCAGCAGGAGTCAGAACTACACCGACTGGTGGTCGACCCGCCCGCTGATAGCCCCATATAACACGACAAACTAAATATTACCTCCACCATAACCACAAGCCAAAATCATTATAACATAGCACTATCATGGGGATGCCCCGATGTTGGAACCTGAGCCTGCCCTGAGTTGTTTTAATTTCCAACCAAAATGACCCAACAACCTCATTTAAAAATCCACCTACAATTTTTTTATTTAAGCACTAAGTAAATTCATTCACCCGACAGAACGAAGAGCGGTGAAGGAACCACGAATGGGCGACCTAGAACCCAGCGCCAGTGGAACCATGAATCAAAGGCGAAACCTTGGCCAACGGAACCCTTATGTAGGGAATATGTTAGGAATATTTTAGATTCCCTAGGGAGCTATTTTCGAAGGTGTCAAAATCATGCCAAGTTTAAACTCAAATGAACTAGAATTTTGCCAGGAGTCTCATGGCGTAATCAGTTTTCTGATCTAAGCAATGGATTTTTCAAAAGTAAAATGTTGAGGGAAGAACCATCAAGGTGAAACCTTGATGCAGGAATCTACATGGAATTTGAAAGATAACCTAGAGGCCCGAAATTAACAATTTAAGAACCAAGACAACTTTATACTCATTTGACTTGATTTTTCACGAGGAAGGCAATGGCCTGATCACTTTATCCATGTGAGCAGCTAAATTTCAATAAACTTGCATCATAGAATCTTTGAGGAAAATTTGAGATTCCTAGGGAGCCCAGATTTGACTGAGACAGAAAGGGGTCATGTTTATAAAAATTTCACAGTTTTTCACAGGGCACATAATGGCCCATGCCATTTCTTCATCTAAGTAGCTGATTTTTAGGTTGCCCCTAGATTTGGAGGTATAAGGTGCATTATTTCCATGTGTTCATTTTATTTTTGTTGAGATAATGATTTGATTTTGAGATCCATGTATGCCACTTTGTGAGAAGATCATTTTATGCCACTTTATGTCAGAGATTGTTCCTTTGTCATGCTGGATTAGAGATTTTATGCGTGAGATTTATTATAGGAGAACGTCTCATGGAGAGACATGCCACTCTAGTTAAGGGGGTTCATCCTTCTATTGTTAGAGATTACATCATTTACTCATCATATTCTTGCATAAATTAATGAAGTGGCCTCCCCACTCTTTACACCGGGCTGAGAGATGTAGCCCACATTGGGTGAAATCCATTATCATATCGTGTGTTTATGGTTGTTCATCATTATTGCTTCTTGTTTCATATTGATGGTTTTCTAAAGTTGTTTATAATATGCATTGCTCATGATTTCATAAGCAATTGTGCTTGTTTGTAAAAGGTCTTGTATGATGGGAAATTTTGATAGAAAGCACTCATGAAAAATTATTGGATCATAGAAATCTTATGGAAACCTTACTAATTTGTGAGATTTGACATAGTATTTATTGTGTATCCTTGGGAATCCATAGAGGCTATATGGAATACTTGTGCTCTCATCCTCTTTGTATGATTCAATATTTCAAATAGATCACACACAAGGAAAATTAAAGATCATGTTCTCCGAGAGAGTGTCCTTGGAGTAGTCATTAGTTGTTTCATGCCTTATATCCTCCACAAGGACATGGCATAGAAAGCACTAAACGTCAAAAAGTGACCCTTCATGAGTTAGTCTCTTAGATCTTACTAGATCACCAATGGAAAGTCACCACTAAAAATCACCTTACGAAAACCCTAACCCCTTTTTTCGATATTATTTTCCAACCAACATAATAATTCAAAAAAACCCATTTTTAATATATATATATATATATATATATATATATATATATATATATATATATATATATATATATATATATATATATATATATATAATGTATTTACCTATTTTATAAAAAAATTTATTGATGTCATCCCACAAAACATAGTTATCATTTTTGCACAAAAGGGCACATTCTGCAACTGAGTATGACAGTGATGTGTGGTTCTGTTTGTGTTAATATGGATTTGATATGTGTCTCTTAAAATAAAAATAAAATATTTTCTAAATAGAAAAGCAATATAGGCTATAATAAAAAAACAAAAATGATTATTAGTTTTAATTGAAAACATTATAAAACATCAATAATCCCATCCTCACTATGGTCACTAGATTCCAATGTGGTAAAATTATTTCTCCCACTCTCAATCAAAAATAAAATATTTCAATGTCTGAGATAAGGTAATTAGAAGTAAAAAAGAAAGAAGTGTGAGGAAGATGTTTAAACCTTATACTTTTCAAAAATATTTCAACATGAGAATTAAATAAACTATTTGAAGATATTTCTTAACTAATTTAGGTCGATATAACCTTTATATATATATGTATATATATATATATATAGAAAAAAAAAATAAAAAAAAAATAAAAAAAAAATTAATGTTGTATATAGTAAAATATTCAATTTCCAAGGAAAAAAGTAATTAAAAGTTAATAGATAAAATAAAAAATATCAAGTACTTTCTAATTAGAATAATAGGAAGAATATGTGTGTGAGTATCACCAATGCAATGAGTGCTAAGTGGGCTATTCAAAATCATGGAAAATTAATCAGTTGTGACTACCTCTCATGGAAATGGTCATAGATGAATGACTTACTTTAAAGCAGTTGAATCCCAAAAATGATATCTAATAAAATTAACTTGTGAAATTTAAAATATTCATAATAATAATAATTTTTTGTATGGATCATTAATAAAATACTTTAATATGTAGGATTAAAAAATATTGATGTGTACTCAAAATTATATTAATAAAAAAAAAGCATTTTAAAGTGAACATAGGTAACATGTCTCAATGCACATGTTATGTAAATTTTGTTAATGTCAACTATGTAATAAAATACTTTAATATGCATGATTAAATACTATAATGTGGACACTATGGTCAGTATATTTTTTTGTTGATATTACAATTCAATGTGGTAAAAATATTTCACTCACTCTCAATCAAAAATAAAATATTTCAATGTCAAAAACTAAGGTAATAAAAAAAGAAAGGTGTGAGGAAAATGTTTAAACCACACACACAAACACACATATATATATATTTGCTTGGTAGTGTGGGTCCTGATGGGGTATATATATATATATATATATATATATATATATATATATATATATATATATATATATATATGTGTGTGTGTGTGTGTGTGTGTGTGTGTGTGTGTGTGTGTGTGTGTGTGTGTGTGTGTGTGTGTGTGTGTGTGTGTGTGTTTGCTTGGTAGTGCAGGTATTGATGGGATCCCACCCGGCCTCACTCAAATCAGCCCTTATCATGGGGAACTGGTGACCTTTTTATCAAAAGTGTCTTAACAACACACTCTTCGCCATTGAACCAAACCCCTGTGGGCTAAACCTTATACTTTTCAAAAATATGTAGAAATTATATGCACTAAGCATGCATATGTCCTAGATCCACCTGATCTCACACTATTTAACTTTATGCAAGATACTGAATCTATTCCACTTGTTAATCTTTTGTGGAAAATTTAATTGCACACACATGTAAAGCATAAATAAAAATAATCGCACATAACACATTTTTTAACTAGGAAAGCCTTGTTGAACCCTTAGTTAAACTGAGAGGGGGGGGTGGGGTGAATAAGTTTAACACATTCATGGACTTTTAAAACTTTTAATTAAACTTTATTAACACCTTCATTTCATGATCAACATAATATGTGAGCAATCTTAATTTGTGAGCAGCAATTAATAAGCAGATTAGATAATTTACCAACAGTCTTAACATGTGAGCAGCAAGTATTAAGCAGAATAGATATACCATATCAACACATAGACATCATGCACATAGACACCAGAATAAGTGGAAACCCATAAAGGGAGAAAAACACATCTTATTATTGTTGTGATGCAAAGGCAAGCTCCAACTCCCTCTCACCACTGATTTTCTGTAGGCTCCAACCCACAGGACGCTCCTACCTCAATTCTGCAAGCTACAACTTGCAAGGAAGCTCCAACTCCCATCAATTTTCTACAGGCACCAACCTACAGGAGGCTCCAATCTCAGTTAGCTACAACTGACATTTATCAAGCTACAACTTCATGTGGAAGCACCAACTCCCATCTATTTTCTACAGGCTACAAGCTACAGGAGGCTCCTACCTCAGTTAGCTACAAATAACATCTATCAAGCTACAACTTGATAGGGAAGCTCCAACTTCCTTACTCTTTCAAAAGAAAACACTTGCTGATTTACCTTGGATATCAGCTATGTTCTGTTCCTTCTTTTCTGCTATTCATTAGTCCTCATATCTGCCTTGCATCTTCTCGGATTCTCTATCAGCTCCTCCTTCTTCTCTGCCTCACTGCTTCATTTCTGCATTCTCTAACCTCTCTAACCTCTTAATGCATATCAATGTGATATCATTTATAGAGTTCTCCTTATGACTGTCATTCTCTAACCTCTCTATGCATATCAATGTGATAGCATTTATAAAGTTCATTACATGACTGTTTGTATCCCACAGGGAATTCAAAATGCATAGCCATGAATCTTTGTCTTTTGCCTTCTAATTTCTTTATCCAGCTCATTCAGAGGAATATAACAATATGTATACATTTCAGTTTTTCGGTGGATTTTTGTTTTCCTACCGGAGACTTTCCAATGCATCACAAACAATATAAAATCAATTAAAACATTTACATTCACTTTCAGTTTCATACATCAATTTCACTCAGCCCCTTTTCTGGCCTTTGGCTTTTTTGGTTTTGTCTTTTCTGCTGCTATTAAGTAACTGTTCTACATACCTATGTTTACTGCAACTCTGTGCACCTGCGCATGTACACCTGTCAAAGCCACATTTTCATTCCTGTTCACTGTAATTCTGAATCTGTTGTATATATAACTACTTTTCCAGTTTAGTTCCCAAATATCTCTCAAAGTCTTGTGCATATTAAAATGCCTCTCCATTCATTTTCCCCGCGCTGGCAATTTTTTACATGTGGAAGCATTTCGTATTTTCTGAACTGGGCAAATTGAATTAATGCGGAAGCTTCATTTTTCCATGGTTATGAAACCTTCGGTAACCATATAATCCTATACACATAAAAGTCTATTCGAGCCCCACATGTCAAACCTGTTTTAAATAAACATTCATATGCACCTCCAATACTCTGCTTCAGAACCCAATATTTCTATGCTCGAAGTTTACCTTTTGCATCTACTATATAACTCATATGTAAGGTTTGGCTATAACATTATATATATATATATATATATATATATATATATATATATATATATATATATATATATATATATATATATATATATATATATATATATATATATAGATATATACCTCGACATATATTACACCTTCAATAATCTTCGCCAACCTTTCCACGGACCCATATAGTCGAGCCCACATATGTTTGATACCCAGATTTTAATCTATATGTGGAAGCTTTAATTTCTACTTTAGTCTATGGTTAAAACCCATATGTTAACCCCATTTTATAAAAGAAACTGGACCAATGTTCGAACTTTGGGTTTACGCCCTTCTCATGACTATTCAAATTAACATTTGAATAATCCAACTATTCCAAAGTGATAACCTTCCTCCTATCTCATGGGAAATTCACACAAAACTTCGATTCATTATAATGGTCCACATCTATAACATTCTTCATAAACCTCAATGTATTCGGGCCCATAGTATCAAACTCTTTGTATCTGTCGATACGATTAATTAAACCATGGTTATAAAACTATTGAAATACCCCATTACACAATGGTCTTCAACATATTAACAAATATACGTTCCCGGCTTCGGGCCCACAGCTCATTTAACATCCGACGGTTATAAACTTGTCGCGGTCCACTTCGCTCCAACTCGACACCTCCACCGTCGATCCATGCTTTAAGATCTTGTATTAACCTCCGTGCAAGTTCACTACGTGATAGCCTTCCGATCAGCTACCCTCCAGATTGAACGAACCAAATTGATATCGCGTTTTTTCAAAGGACGGACATTAACACTTAAAATTTACGTGATGTAAGCAGGTTTGAAAAACCGCTTATGGACACGTGTCATCCAGAGACACATATCGCATTATTTTTGACAATTCTTCTTACCACTTTTAAAAAATGCGATACTACCGATTTTGTGGCTTGAACCCATGTTCACTGTTCATTGGCTCATGGTTCCACTTTACTCCGGCTCAAGGTTCCATTTCCTATTGTTTCGATTTCACTTTGTTCTTTGCATTCAGACAACGCCATTCCTTTGTATCATATTCCATTGTCTTCTGGTTCCACCAAAATTAAGTCTGATCGTTTACTCATATTCACCTAACACTGGTTACCTCACGACTCCATCTCTTTACAGCCTCGCCACATTCTTCTGCGCTATCACTATATAAACCCTACTTCATAGTTCTATGGAATTGAATTCCATTTCACTGCTGGTTGATTTTAACAATCAGAACAGGTTAAACAAACCAAGTACGATAACCAACGTATGATGATTTCTACCTCTACGCCTTCGATTCCTCTTGAATGTTGTAGACTGTCTTCCTTTCACAATACTCACTTCGAACCTTTGCTATGGCACTTCTACAATTAAGTCATCGCTTGATGCATCTCAATATCTCACATACTCTTCACCAATTTTAGTCACTGTTGCATCCCGTTCAATGTGTTATTACCAATTCACTGCTGCTCAATCCGAACTGCTAAAATCACCTTTCTCTTTAAATGACAGAGGTTTACTCTGCTATGCCACATGAATATAGTCGGCCTCTTGAGTTTCTATACAAAAACAGTTCAATTTATTTCTACACAACATGTACAAATCAATACACCATGAGGTAGGACCCTCAGGGGATTGTCAACATAATAACGAACTTTGAAACACTGCAATTTGTATTCACACAGTCAATCATAGGGTTCCATCACATAGGTTTTGACTAAGGGATACATATATGGCCCATAAAGAATTTACACAATTGATTATTCATTCGCTATCTCACAGTCATTTCCCACAGAGTTTATTTAAAAATGTTTATGAACCCTGATAGACTCACAATCATCAATGCACAGATAATTGCACATAGGAGCCATTTATACTCCCAATTATAGAGTCTCATAATACCCATGCAATGCTGAAAAATTCCTCCCATAGATACAAATGAATCCACCTGCAAACACTTCTTCTTGTCTTGGCAGAAATTCTTCTTCTCTTAACTCTACCCCTTTTTCAAAATCCAATGGCCCTCCTTCTGTCCTCACTACTCTGCACCTTGAATAGCTCTCTGCTTCTTTTCTATCCCCTGCTCCTTGACTGATGCTGCTCCTTACTTCTCTTTTTGTTGCCTCTGCTACCTCTCTTTTTGCTTCCTCTGCTCCTTGACTGATGTTTCAGGTGCTCCTCCTTTGTCATCTACTTTTCCATCAATGACAACATTTCCAACAGTCTCCCCCTTTAGCATTTATGGCAATACACTTCCTCTGCTTGCCTTTTATAAGACCCTTTTTTCTTTTCCTCCCCCTTTGACATCAATGGAAAAGGGTTGCACATTTCCTAGTGTGCTTTCTATCTCTTCATTTCCTCTCTCTGAGATGTGTTTAGGCCTTCTTCTTCTGACTTTGTACCAAGCTGCTCCAAACTGGTGTACAAGAGTTGTTGAGAGAACACTTTGAGGATTATTGGACTTGAATATACATAGTAAGTTGATACCATTCCAAAGCATAGAATCCTTGCACTTTTATAGAGTGTAGGTGATGAAAACCATATATAATCAGACTTGTATAATCATAGATGCATCATTGGATCAAAACTAAAATACTGAGAATGCTTCAAATATACTTCTCTTACTAGTATGATCTTCATCATAAATACATATCTATTGAGGAAGATTGTAGATGGAATATGTCTTCTTCTGCAATACACATCTGTAGTACAGATCTGTTCAAATATGATGATGATGCCAATATATCTTTTATAGTTTTGGTTCACCTGTACTACCTGTTGTTGGTGATATGTGCTAGATTGTTGATAGGGATATTACTCTTAAAGACTGAAAGATTCTTGTTGTTGTTGTGAACAATGAATCAAACCAGAGTTTACAACTTATTGTGAGATTAGGTGATAACTTTCAATTTAAGAGACAAAATACCAACTTTACTGCTTGTACAATGTACTTTCAAACCAAACCCTTGAGGTTATATGCATTCAATGTATTGATCAATCTCACTTATCAACCATGCAATTTTCTTTATGACATAAGGGGGGTATGTATGTCAATGATCAACCTCTTTTCAATGGTGAAATACCAGCTATTATTTTCTGCTGAAGTATGCTTGAGATGAATCAATAACAAAATTTTGAGCTTCAACTAGATGCACTTTTTCCATAATCCTTTGATCCAGAGGACCTGTACCACACTGTTGCTCCACTGATAACACCTGGTATTTTGTTGATAGGCATGCTACTTGTATCTAAATACCAACTGATACTAATTTGATAAATCATGCAGATATTTCACTTCAGCTTGCACATTAACCCATAATTAAGACATCCTTCATAAATTCTACTATTGAGCTTTCCACTGTTCACACTAACAGTCATCAATATCCTGAATTTGATCTTGGAATCTTTAACCATTTGCTTATTCTACCATTTTGTTCAAAGGAATGTCACTGCATTTTATTTTTTAGGACTACTCCAGAATCATTGCTTCTTTACATACAATTCAACTGTTTTAACATAATGAACTTCAGGAAGACATCTTCAATTTATTTTCTTGGAATCTTCATGGGCAGATCACTCAAAGATTTATCACTTAGTTAGCTGCACTCTTCCAAGGGGACTTTTCATAGATGAATGAAGTAATTACATAATGATGATAGGCACTTTTCTTACTCATTCTTCTTAAAGTAATTCATTGTTAATTCAAGCAGTATGATGCACACTGTGATCATCATTTAAGGTGCTGATGTCTTCTATCTACTACCATGGCTTCTAGTTGCCTTCTCTTCTTCCATCAATCTATTGGCTATAAAGTGCTTCAGGTTTTCTTCTTCCTCTATGGTTCTCTGTTAGAGTAATTTCCTTTCCCTTCTTGATCTCATAGCTGTTCTCATTTCATGGAGCTCTTCTTAGACTACTTTTTAGGGGACTATTTATGAACTGCTCTCCCCCTGGGATGTTGCTTCATATTTATCATTGGTTGGATATTTGCTTTGCTTCCTAGAGTAGCTCCCCCTGAGACTATGATGTTTTCATTATGTTATTGAGATAATAGGCTCCCCCTTTCTCTTTTCCTTCCATATTTTATTGGGGTTCATCATAATGTCTGCACTTCTTTTAGATTCATAGTTTTGTTTTATTTTCTTTGATTCCATCATTTGTCTAGAGTTCTTTAATATATATGGAAGTTTACAATCCTTTGCTTTGTGGCCAAGCTTGGGGCATATATAACATCTTATTTTATCAAATTACATTTGAGTTGGAGTATAACATTTTGTTCCCATTTTTTAACATAATTTACATTCAACAAGTTTATGTCCAAAGTTATTGCATGCATAACAGTAGCCATGGAAATGATTTGTGTACCTGGTGAAATATTGTCTTTTCCATTTCCTTGCTTGAGGTATTCTTCTCTTTTGCTGCATCCTTTGTTGGTTGGACTGGATTTGCTTTGTCTTATAATATGCTGCAGTATGTCCTTGTTTGTGGTAGGAAAAACAAGTGATACTTCCCATAGGAGGAAAGAACCTTCTTTGACATCTTCCAAATTTATTCAATTCATCCTTAGGAGCATATGAGCCTTTACTGGCTGACTGTTTCATCCTCTCATTATCTGTCCTTTCACCTAGCTGCTTGTTTCTTTTTGTTTCTCTGCAAATCATGTCCTTGCTAGCTTCTACTTCTACAGGAATTTGCTGAGCTGCTTCACTATCCTTTACAACTTTTACAAAAATGAAATTCCTATTATCTTCAACTTTGGACTTACTGGTTTCACCTTCATATCCTATCCCAGCCTTTATGAGAGGTGACCTTTGAGCCTTTAGAATCTGGTCCAACTGTCCAGAGCTTTTCATTTGAGGAGTACTCATTAATAATTCTCTTTGGGCATTTTCTAATTTCTTTCTCAGGCTTACTACTTCTTCTTCCAATTTTTCACATTCCAGACTTTTCTCTCTCATTTGTTGCAGCAGAGTGTCTTCTACTTTCTTTGCTTCTTCAAGATATGTCTTCAGGCCAATAATTTCCTTCTTATATTCATATTCTTTCTCATCACATATTTGCACCAATGTCTTCAGGTCTTTGTTTTCATTCTTCAATCTCTCTATTTCAGTCAAGGTTGTGTCAAGTTTGGTTTTTTCCTCAGCTGCAATTTCTTCATGGTTCTTACTTCCATTCACACTAGCAGGTACCTTATTTGGTTGAACATTTTCCTGTTGACATGACTTTTTCTTCTTCTTAATTCTCTTCTCCTTCTTGACAGTGCAGTCCTTAGTGTCTATTCCATGCATGAAATGAAATATATCCCAAATTTCTTTTACAGAGGTTAAATCCATTATTAACTCAAGATCCTTGTTATGAATATTGTTGAATATCTCACATTTTGCCTTGGCATTCCTATGTTGTTCTTGCACCGAGGGAGAGTCTGTGCAGTAACCATCACATACAAGTTTCCATACCTCAAGTTCATAAGCCATTAAACCTGTTTTAACCTTATCTCTCCATTCAGGAAAGTTTGTTGTACTTAACACAGGTACATTTTGATAGTCCATGACTCAACCAGATCTCCTTCAAGCTATTAGGCTTGCACCAAAGGAACCTGACTTTGATACCAATTTTTGAACCCTTAGTTAAACTAAGGGGGGGGGGTGAATTAGTTTAACACATTCATGGAATTTTAAAACTTTTTCATTAAAACTTATTTACACCTTCATTTCAAGTTCAAATTAATATGTGAGTAATCTTAGAATGTGAGCAGCAAGTGTTAATATAATGTATCAACATACTTAATATAAGAGCAGTAAGTATTAAGCAGATGAGATAAAACATATCAACGCATAAACACCATGCACAGAGACACCAGATATAAGTGGAAACCCATAAATGGAGAAAACCACATCTTATTATTGTTGTGATGTAAAGGAAAGCTCCAACTCCCTCTCACCACTGATTTTCTGTAGGCACCAACTACAGGAGGCTCCTACCTTAATTCTGCAAGCTACAACTTGCAAGGAAGCTCCAACTCCCATCAATTTTCTGCGGGCACCAACCTACAGGAGGCTCCTACCTCAGTCAGCTACAACTGACATTTTATCAAGCTACAACTTGATGTGGAAGCACCAACTCCTATATAGTTTCTGCAAGCTACAACCTACAGGAGGCTCCTACCTCAGTCAGCCATAACTGACATCTATCAAGCTACAACTTGATAGGGAAGCTCCAACTTCCTTACTCTTTCAAAATAAAAAACTTGCTGATTTACCTTGGATATCAGCTATGTTATGTACCTTCTTTTCACAGCTTTCTTATCCGTCTTATATCATCTCTAACTTTTCACAGCATCTCTTTCTGCTCCTCCTTCTTCTTATCTTCTCTGCCTCAATTCTGCATTCTCTAACCTCTATATGCATATCAATGTGATATCATTTATAGAGTTCATTACATGACTATTTTTATCCCACTGGGAATTCAAAATGCACAACCATGACTCTTTGTCTTCTGCCTTCTCATTTCTTTATCCAGCTCATTAAGAGGAATATAACAATATGTATACATTTTAGTTTTTCAGTGGAGTTTTGTTTTCCTACCGGAGACTTGCCAACGCATCACAAACAATATAAAATCAATTAAAACATTTACATTCACTTTCAGTTACATACATCAATTTCACTCAGCCCCTTTTCTGGAATTGGCTTTGTTGGTTTTGTCTTTTCTGCTGCTATTAAGTAACTGTTCTGCATACCTCTATTTACTGCAACTTTGTGCACCTGCGCATGTACACCTGTCAAACCCACATTTTCATTCATGTTCACTGCAATTTTGAATCTGCTGTATCTATAACTACTTTTCTAGTTTAGTTCCCAAATAGCTCTCAAAGTCTTGTGCATATTGAAATGCCTCTCCATTCATTTTCCCTGCGCTGGCAATTTTTTACATGTGGAAGAATTTCTTATTTTCTGAACTGGGCAAATTGCATTAATGCGGAAGCTTCATTTTTCCTTGGTTATGAAACCCCTGGTAACCATATAATCCGATACACATAAAAGTCTGTTCGGGCCCCACATGTCAAACCTGTTTTAAATAAACATTCATATGCACCTCCAATACTTTGCTTCAGAACCCAATATTTCTATGCTCGAAGTTTACCTTTCACATCTACTATATACCTCATATGTAAGGTTTGGCTATAACATTAGATATATATATATATATATATATATATATATATATATATATATATATATATATATATATATACCTCGAAATATATTACACCTTCAATAATATTCGTGAACCTTTCCACGCACCCATATATTCGGGCCCACATATGTTTGATACCTAGATTTTAATCTATATGTAGAAGCTTTAATTTCTGCTTTAGTCTATGGTTAAAACCCATATGTTAACCCCATTTTATAAAAGAAACTGGACCAATGTTCGAACTTTGGGTGTACACCCTTCTCATGACTATTCAGATTAAAATTTGAATAATCCAACTATTCCAAAGTTATAACCTTCCTCCTATCTCATGGGAAATTCACTCAAAACTTCGATTCATTATAATGGTCCACATCTATAACATTCTTCATAAACCTCAATGTATTCGGGCCCACAGTATCGAACTCTTTGTATCTATCGATACGATGAATTAAACCATGGTTATGAAACCATTGATATACCCCATTACACAATGGTCTTCAGCATATTAACAAATATATGTTCCAGGCTTCGGGCCCATAGCTCGTTTAACATCCGACGGTTATAATCTTGTCACTCTCCACTTCGCTCCAACTCGACGCCTCCACCTTCGATCCACACTTTAAGATCTTGTATTAACCTCCATGCAGGTTCACTACGCGATAGCCTACGGATCAACTTCCCTCTAGATCGAATGAACCAAATTGATATCGTGTTTTTTCAAATGCTGGACATTAACACTTAAAATTTAGACGATGTAAGCGGGTTTGAAAAACTGCTTATGGACACGTGTCATCTAGAGACACATATCGCGTTATTTTTGAAAATTCTTCTTACCACTTTTAAAAAACTTGATATTGTCGGTTTTGTGGCTTGAACCCATGTTCATTGTTCATTCTCTCATGGTTCCACTTTACTCCATATTGTTTTGATTTCACTTTTTTCTTTGCATTCAGACAACGCCATTCCTTTGTATCATATTCCATTGTCTTCTGGTTCCGCCAAAATTAACTCTGCTCATTTACTCATATTCACCTAACACTGGTTACCTCACGACTCCATCTCTTTACAGCCTTGCCACATTCTTCTGCGCTATCACTATATAAACCCTGCTTGACAGTTCTATGGAATTGAATTCCATTTCGCTGCTGGTTGATTTTAACAATCGGAACATGTTAAACAAAATAAGTCCGATAACCAACGTATGATGATTTCTGCCTCTATGCCTTCAGTTCCTCTTGAACACTGCAGACTGTCTTCCTTTCACAATACTCACTTCGAACCTTCGCTATGGCACTTCTATAATTAAGTCATCACTTGATGCATCTCAGTATCTTACATACTCTTCACCAATTTTAGTCACTGTTGCATCCCATTCAATGTGTTATTACCAATTCACTGTTGCTCAATCCGAACTACTAAAATCACCTTTCTATTTAAATGACAGGGGTTTACTCTACTATGCCAGATGAACAGAGTCGACCTCTTGAGTTTCTATACAGAAACAGTTCAATTTATTTCTACACATCATGTACAAATCAATACACCATGAGGTAGGACCCTCAGGGGATTGTCAACATAACAACGAACTCTGAAACACTGCAATTTCTATTCACACAGTCAATCATAGGGTCCCATCACACAGGTTTTGACTACGGGATAAATATATGGCCCATACATAATTTACACAATTGATTATTCATTCTTGATCTCACAGTCATTTTCCACAGAGTTTATTTAAAACTGTTTATGAACCCTGATAGACTCACAATCATTAATGCACAGATAATTTCAAATAGGAGCCATTTATACTCCCAATTACAGAGTCTCATCATACCCATGCAATGCTGAACAATTCCTCCCATAGATAAAAATGAATCCACCTGCAAACACTTCTTCTTGTCTTGGCATAACTTCTTCTTCTCTTAACTCTATCCCTTTTTCAAAATCCAATGGCCCTCCTTCTGTCCTCACTACTCTGCACCTTGAATAACTCTCTGCTTCTTTGCTATCCTCTTCTCCTTGACTGATGCTGCTCCTTACTTCTCTTTTTGCTGCCTCTGCTACCTCTCTTTTTTCTTCCTCTGCTCCTTGACTGATGTTTCAGGTGCTCCTCCTTTGTCATCTCCTTTGCCATCAATGACAACATTTCCAACAGAAGTGGCTGATTTCTAAGGCGTTGATCTCTCTTTTCTTCTATTTTTGGAGCTGGTTTCATAAAATTTGGTATCAGAGCTTTGGATTCTAGCGTTTCACTGCTCCAAATAGGTCATCGTGGCATTTTCACTATAACTTGTTTTCTACAAAGGCTCAGAAGCTGAAATATTTATAGAGAGAAGAGGAATGTCGTGGAAATATTTCAAATCTTGGTTCACAATATTTTCGAAGATATGATCTGTGCAAGTTAGGGATTTTTGTAGGCTCTTGAATTTAACCTAAATAGATCATTGTGGAATTTTCGCTATTTTTTTTTTTCTACGAGGGTTCATAACCTGAAATTTTCAGAGAGAGAATTCGCTATCCTGAGGAACGCTGTGGAAAAATGTTAGATCTTTATTCACAATATTTTTGGATATATGGTCTATGGAAGTTAGGGATTTTTCAGGCTCCTGAATTTCATCTCAAAGAGGTGACAATGGGAAATTCGTCATAACTCTCTCTCTGAGCATTGGATTGGAATTCTATAAAAAGTGGTCACAAGTACATGGACTATCGTTTCTTCTATATCAATTTCAGAGCCAAAGGAGGAAACAGTGACACGTGGCAAGTCGTACAAGTTCACTCTACTGAACCAATCCATAATTAGGTCATCATAGGAGATTGGGCATAACTTTGTCTTCAAGAATCCAAATTAGGTCAGATCTGTGGAATTCAAAAGAAGCTTCAGAGGGCTAATTTAGGACCAAATTTTAGATATTGAAGATCTGAAGTCACTGAGATAATTTAGTTTCAATATTGAGCTCCTCAAAATCAAGAAAAAAGTGTGTATTTTTTTTTTCAAATTGCATAAGTCTTGTTTGAAAAATCAGTTTTAAGTGATTCCAAAGGCCTATTGAGTATA
Organism: Pinus albicaulis; assembly: GCA_034641835.2. Taxonomy (NCBI): domain Eukaryota; kingdom Viridiplantae; phylum Streptophyta; class Pinopsida; order Pinales; family Pinaceae; genus Pinus; species Pinus albicaulis. The sequence goes on from CM076579.1 coordinate 228,556,869, forward strand.
GATATCAGTATTAGGTTCTAAAATTCCTCCTAAAAAGAATTCAACACCCATTAAGCCCTCATATTACTCTACTATGACTCATGAAGATGAATAATTGCAACATGATCTATCAAAATTACAAGAGCAAGTGCACCAAATTTCGCTCTCCCAAAGAGCAACAAAATATGAAATGGATGTTTTGAAGAAAAGCGTGGAAGCTAAGATGGATGGTTTTAAGAAATGTGTGGAAGATATGATGGATGTTTTGAAGAATTGTATGGAAGAAAAAATGGATGGTATGGAAGAAAAAAAGGAAGGTTTGAAGGAATACATGGAAGGTTTGAAGGAAGGTTTGTCAAAGTTGATACAAGAAATGATTCCTAATGGTGAAAAGATAGTAGAGGAAACTCATGATGAGAATAAAATAAATGTTAATCGTGATTTCATAAACTCTAATGTTGGATTAAAGAACAACCATATTCCAAATATGGATATAAGGAAGTTTGATGGAAAGGATACCGTAACATGGATACTACAGATGGAGCAATATTTTGATCTCAATAATGTGCAAAACACACAAAAGGTACGCATTGCAAATTTACATTTAGAAAAAAATACATTTGTATGGTGTCGATGGCTTTGCTCCTGTAAAAAAATTGTCACTTGGTCAATTTTTATGGGAAATGATAGCACATTATGAGGATACAAAGAGAAAAACCTTCTTTATCCAATTGATAATTCTCAAACAAAAGGGTTCAGTGGTCACAAAGATGTTGGATTATGACTTTGAAATCATCTACAAAAAAGGGAAGCTAAATATTGTTGCATATTCACTCTCAAGAAAGGATGAAGAGGTGGAAGCATTGCTTTGTGTCATTTCTATTATTCAACCAGAATGGATAACCGAAGCAAGGGATGAATGGAAGAAGGAAAACGAAGTGTGGACACTCATTAAATAGTTGCATCAAGATCCTTGTACATCTGATACATTTAGTTGGAAAAATGATTCCTTATGGTAAAAATATCGCTTATATATTTGCAAGAATTCCCAACTAAAACAAAATATTCTTTTGGAGTTGCACACTTCTCCTTTAGGAGGACACTTAGGATTTTTAAAAAATTACCACAGGGTGAAGAAAGAACTTTTTTGGGATGGCCTTAAATATAATATTCAAAATTTTTTGGCAGAATGTTTGGTTTGCCAGCAAAATAAGGTTGAGACAATTAAGACCCCAGGTCTTCTACAACCTTTATCCATTCCAAGTCAACGTTGGGAGGATATTTGAATGGATTTTATCGCAGGTTTTCCTAACTTAGAAGGAAGGAGTTTCATCATGGTGGTAGTTGATAGACTTACCAATTATGCACATTTTTTTGCATTATCTCATCCATTTAAAGCAAGTGCAGTTGCTACTGCATTTATGGAAACAATTCAAAAGCTACTTGGAAACCCGAAGATTATTGTAAGTGACAAAGATCCCATTTTTACAGGAAATTTTTGGACATAATTATTTACTTGTTTGGGTACTCAAGTAGCTCATATCTCATCTTATCATCCTCAATCTGATTTTCAAACAGAGATAGTGAATAAATGTTTGGAAGGATATCTTCGTTTTTTTGTATCTAATAAGCAAGCACAATGGGTCAAGTGGTTACCTCTCACTGAATGGTGGTATAACACTTCCTTCGATACTACAGCAAAAATGACCCCATTTATGGCACTTTATGGATATCATCCACCGTCCATCACATCTTCTTTAAGGGAAAATGCTAGGGTTCAAGCAGTGGAGGATCACATCGAGCATCAACAAGAAGTTCCCCAACTCTTAAAGGATAACCTAAATTTGGCACAAAATTGAATGAAACAACAGGAAGATCAACATCAAAGTGAGAGAAGTTTGGATGTGGGAGACTAGGTATTTTTATGGCTACAACCATACAAACAAATTTCCCTCAAGCAATCTAAGAAGGATAATAAATTATCACCAAAGTACTATGGTCCTTACAAGGTGTTGCAAAAGATTGGTACTATGGCATACAAATTGGAGCTTCCTACTTCTTCGTGAGTGCATCTAGTTTTCCATGTTTCATGCTTAAAAAAGGTTATAAGGGACAAAATTCCAGTTCAAACAGTATTTCCAGAACTTGATGAGGAAGTAAAAACCATATTGGAACCTGAAGCAGTCACGGAAACAAGAACTCGATAACTACGAAATAGATCAATTTCAGAGTATCTCATCATATGGAATAACTTACCCACTAAAGATTCTACATGGAAGGATGAGAATTTTATACAAAAGCACCCGGAGCTACTCAAGTGTTGAAGAAAACACTTTCTTGAAGGAGAGGAGCATGTTAGGTCCTTATATTACTAGTATAGTCCCTTATTGTTGTTAGTGTAACCCCCTTATTGTTATTGTTGTACCCATGTAACACCCATATTGTTATTATTGTGCCCTTACATTATTATTGTTAGGTTGGCTAGGATTACATTGTGGCCCCACTAGGATTACATTGTGTCCCCATGGACTCCTATATATAGAAAGGAGGTTTTGTCATTTGTATCATCCAAGAATTGTTAATTTATGTAATCTATTAGTGGTTTCCCGCTCGAAGTGGCTGATTTCTAAGGCGTTGATCTCTCTTTTCTTCTATTTTTTGAGTTGGTTTCATAACAATGTCCCTTTGGATTAAGGGGGGAATGTTAAGTAAAATAGTATTATGTTTTTAAAATAGTATTTAGTTTTTAGTTGTTACTTTCCGTTAAAAATTTATCAATACATTTTTATCTCGAACCTACCTTACATTTATATAAATGAAGTTCTCATATTGAATGCAATCAATTTTCCATTGTGGAGTTTATTGACAGGCTTGTCTACAAAGATAATATAAACTAGCTCAAAAATTCCATACGTGTAGTCAACTTTTAAATCCCAAGCATGGTTACAAATTGACACTTGAGTGCACTTTAATTTCTATTGAATTTATTCATAACCATAAGAAAAGACACTACAAAAATCCATGAAATATTTATGAAGATAATATAAACTAATTCTAAATTTATATAATAATAATCAAATCTCGATAATTAAATAAGCTGAGCTACAGAGCAGCAACTCCCTACCATACTTGAAGTAAGTTAATTAGTTGAGATGGCCATGAATATTGAGATGAAGTTAGTTCCAATTCCAAGTACAGTAGCAACATGATAACTGGTAAAATCACCTAGTAAGATAAACACAGAGTAAAACCCCAATATTAGCGTTAAAGAGATAGCCTATGGGACACAATAGAACTTGGTTGAGTTGCATTTGGCATCACACATTATGGGATTTGAATCCACAACCTTGCTCCTAAAGGTTTAGTAAGAATACTTGCCCCACTTCCTTGTCTTATCGATGAAATTTTAATGATGATAATTTTAATTTAGTTTGGTTTTAATTTATATTTTAGAATAATTTTAATTTATAAATATGTTCATTTGGAATTTTTGTACATCGAAAAAAGGTAGTGAATAAATAACAATAAACTATTTATTTTATGATATGATGGTATATATTTGAAGGGTCATAGATTATTGGATATTTTCATTATATTATTGGACATACTTAAAGCACGAACTGACACAACATAATTTAAAAAAATGAGGCCATATAATTGAATGAAAGCAACTTCATAATCCGAGTCCTCTGTCGGAGTCATTGTCCATCACGTATTTATCTCTATTTGAGTTAGAAGCCCTGAATAATGTCTCTATAGAGCACTCACACTAAGCTTAGTTTTTAGTGTTTGTAAAAAATCCATAACATATTAAATATCTATATTTCCAGAGATCGAATGACAAAACAATCATAAATAAATTTAAATGAAAGAAACTTTTCCTCGGAAAAGTGACCATCGAGAGGGCACGTTCCCTCCTGAACCAGGGTCAACCGGGTTGAATGTATGCTAGGAAAGAAAGAAATTATCTCTCATATAAAAGGAACAGTCATTCAAATACTTCCTAGGCTAACACTTCATAAAGAAAGAAGACTTCCCAGGCTAACACTTCGTAAAGGAAGAGTTAAGGTATGACAGGCATTAGTAAAAAAAAGAATGAATTGAACTAGATAAAACCAATAGGTATCTAGAGCATATCCATATCAAAACAAGCATAGGCATCTAGAGCATATCCATAAAAATTGGAAGCAACACCAGCATAGCATAAAGAGCATATATATGATGAGTTTGAACCTTGTAACTCGGCGAAACCCATCGAATCATAAAAACAAAAAGAAATCAATATCTAGTGTGTCTAGAATAGACATGCAACTACGAATCTATTGTCGAGGTAGTGTGTAGAAAAATGAAGTTGTATTAAATATAAGAATTAGTCACCTACGCATCGTTGCATGTCTTAGAGAAGCTATCTCTAGCTGCATATATCTCTGATTGTACCTATCATCCCAATCGTTATTCCTGGCCCTAGGCAGAGCTTTCTTCTATGAGAAGAAAAAATTTAATAATATGAAATAATAATGGAAGCAGATCCTAGTGAATCATCAATACGAGATTCAAATCTCCCATAAGCGGGTTATTCTCTCTACCCCATATAACTTAGTAGGCAAGGTATCCTCTATTATATCCCTTAGGAAAACATATCTATTCATTGGCATAGTGTTTTTAAATAGTGTTATCGAGGCTACCTTGGGACTGGAAAAATATAGACATAAAGTATGCGAGGCAAAAAACCCACCCTATCAGAGAACTTGAGCATGCATAGTTCCTTGGGAAGGATGGAATGAATGCCGGTAGGAAACAAAACTATATATAAATGAGTATATCAATAATAGGAGATATAAATAAGCTTAGAAGGGCCAATAGCAGGGTGTACCTTAGGAAAAATATACTTAGAATGGAGAAGAAATAGGAACGGGAACACCTAGTGGCAAATAATGAATAAAAGTGTTTCACTGGGTATCGTTACACATAGGTGGGCTCAACATCAGAGAATCCATACTTCTCGCAAATCATGCTAGGGTTAGGGTAAGAGGTGTACCCACGAATAAGGACCAGAAGCAACAGGACTTGAGACAATAAAAAGCAGCTAAAGTGGTTTAAAATCAAGTACCAAGGGGCAGGCAAATCCTACTATTCTATATAATTTCTTTTATCGGATAGCCAGTAATCTCTTAAAGAATACAGAGGTGGGTGATAAATCCACATCCCAAGGAAGAGGTTAGCATGCACTTTCAAAAGCTCCGATAAAAGCCGTAACACTAGTAATGGTGGCATTATTATAGTTAAAGTGTTGGGATGGAAAGAATTACTTGCGATTAGAGCATCAATGCATATTGAATAGAAAACAAAACTAGATAAATTATTGGAAAATATGCAATTATTGGAGTTGGAGAAACAAAACCAAAATAATTAGAAAAAAAAACCAGAGAACTGAGCCCCAACAACATTATATAAATCGTCAACACTGGGCCGCATCTCCGGTTGCATGCATGCATTTATTTCTTGGTTGAAAGGCCAATTCTGAGAAGCATTAGCAGGAATAGGTAGGTCTTTTACAACTTAGGAATATTTTACAGAGAAATCTAAATCTAAAACTCCTAGCTGTGAATAATGTGGGCTATAGGCCAAGAGGTCTTGCTTACATAGGCGAGAATTTGGCCTGAGAAAATACAGTAGAAAATCTGAAGGCCCTAACTAAGAGATGCTGCATTAGAGAGTTTGGATATCTCAGAAATAGGCACATGGCATTAGAAATCAAAGCTAACTCCCCTCTAAAGTGTGATTTACTCCGAGCTTCTGATTATTTCCTCTGAGCCAATGAGAAGTTCTTGCTTGAGGGCTCGGGAAAAAATGGTTACATAGAGCCATGCATGTGAGCATGAAACCAAGAAATATAAGAAGAGTGTTTAGCTATTTTTATTCTAGAGCTGATGGGCCTAGTGCCTTTGGTCCTATTTTTTGGAGTAAAATAAAAAAATCACCTGCAAAATCTAGTTTTTCGGAGTAAAATCGAAAAATAAATTGCAAAATCGTTGCACCCAGTGTTTAATTATTGTTCTTCCAATATGGATAGTACGAGGGAAAAATCACTTGCATAATGATGGTCTGAGGGAAAAATCACTTGCAGAAATATTTGTGAGTTACACATCTTCCCAATCAATGCATCACATTTATTAGGCACCTGGCTGATCAACACATCACCTTCGTTAGGCAGCTACTTGTAATCACCCAGTTGGGAGCCACATGAAGATTCCCACATCACATTCATTAGGAAGTTGCGTGTAATCACCCAATCGGGAGCCATGTGCAGATTCCCACGATACACAAAAAAAATTTGATATTAACTAAATAAATAATTCTAACTCAAATAACATTACTTCATTAAATAATTTTTTTTTAGAATATGTATTTTAACACTAAGTTTTTTTCATACTTGCCTCGAGAAGAGGCCAAATAAGACCTCAAATATTTTCATTTTCTAATAGAAAACATTGGTAATATTTAATAGGATGCAAAGAATTGAAGTGAAACATGTCGAACCAGAACTTTAGCTTTAATCGTTTGAAACTTTGGATTTGGTCATTTTATTTATAACAAAGACTTAATATTCATGCGCAAATCAACGCAAATCTATTACTAGAGTCCCTGTTGCTTTAGGGAAGGGACTAAAAACCAGTCAACATGGTTTAATTTTCACTTTATTTTTCACGAATGCTAGTCTTGAATGTCCAATGTACTAGTGAACAATATGTATGTTTGGTTCAAGTTCATCCCTCTGGGATTCACAATAAGGACATGATTCCTCTAAATCATATCATAGTTTTCATTAATGGCCTTTGGAAAAAAAGGATAGCGTCAAATCAAATGTTGTGACACAATCAATATTGGAAATTCATGGGGCGTGCTCAGATTTAGCTCAAGGGTAGTGGAAAAAGTTGAACTAGGATTTGAAATTAGAAATATTCGCTTGGTTTTCTATGGAAAGTGTTTATAAATTTTGTTGTGTTTGTAAGAAATGGAATGCACGTAACTAATATATGGGCCAAGTCAGATGTGAACATGAGCCATGGATGGTTGTACGTGATACCTTTTCTTCTACTCCTTCAATGGCTTGTTGCTTCTACACAAAGACTTGGAATCCCTATTTTTCCATACCCATGGGTATATATTGGTAACCACCATTACCCTTACATTACTCTTATTACAATCCCTCATTATAAGATGCTAAACATTGATAATGAATTATGCTCGATGTCCAACAAGAGTGGGCTCACAAAGGGACCTAAGAAAAAAGGTAAAAATTCAATGCCTTGAAATATTCCTTTGTATATTTCCAAAGCCCAAAAGTTTGCCATGAAAGTAGCCTCTAATTACCCCTTATTTTTATATTCTACAATGAGGGAAGAGGCCACCTACGTATAGAAGTTTCCTATGTAGAAAAGAAGGAGCTTCTCCAATGATCAAATTGAAATATAATTCAAGAATTATATTGTTGACACTAATTTTTCATGAACTAGGGACACCAAATATTCATGTTTATTAAAATTTATCCGTTGAATAAATCCTTAATGGCCCAAGTACTAAAGGAAAGAGGGTAACAAAAATAAGCTATCTTTAACAAATTCGATTCGATGGATATAATTTTGATGTAGTCTACAAAGTTGTTTTTTATATTAACATCATCATGCCCAACCCTTAGGAAAATGAGAAGGACCCTCTAACACTAGTCAAGCAAAATCAAGGATCAAAAGGTGCCTCTCCAACCTCATTCTCATTGATACAAATCTTGAGGCATGGGGGGGGGGGGGGGGAGGGTGGGGGGTCTGAGAGCTAGTAGGAGAATGCATGTAGTGTCATGGGCTATCTGAATAAGTTATATCTTTTGGAAACTATTATAAGAGAAACTAATATCCTCCTTTTAAGTCGTTGCTATATAAGGTTTACTATTTTTGGGACATGAATGTAAGATCTCTATCTAGATAAATAGTAAGAAAAATAATGATTTTTTGAATACTATTGCCATAGTTTCCCAAGAAGTAAGCCATAGTTAATCATGTCTATAATAGTTTTTTTAATATATTTATATAAAAATTAACTAGCTTACCATAAAAATGAATAAGAAAATGGTGATGACCTGGTATTTACCATGTTTGTTAAAAGTTTAGAGGTTGAACTTTGTAACATAAAAAATATGATTGTGCCCAAAGGTTATGGTAGAGAGGTTGTAATGTAATATAATTTCCTCTAAACATTTTGACTCAATAACATTACATTGAAAATAACTACATAAATAAATAAAATAAAAATAAAAATAAGAATAAAATTGAGGTAAAATAGTCAATTTAGGTAATTAAGATAAACTTGACTTGTCAAGTTACCCGTGGTTTTTGAGGTCGAGGTTTATGACAACCCGTGGTATTCATGTGGTATATAGCCTATTTAAATCGAGAAATTAAAACATCCTAAATCCATCTTAAATTCTAATCTTCCAAGTGTTGAGAGGGATCAAATCACTTTTCACTATAATATAAACCTTTTATTTAATGATAATTTATTTATATTTATGTAAATTTTATGATCATAAAACATTTCAATGTGTTTACAAATAATGTATTATTCATCATTATAGGTTCCTTAAAGCAGATTATTACCAAATCATTTTCGTAGACTTTAGATTATCAATTTTTTACTTTTATTTATTTTTATTGCTTACGCACTCTCCATACTAGTATGGGAGAGATACTGTTTAACATTTTTACTTACTCAAATTACATATATAAAAAAAAAACAAAAAATTAATTAAAATTAAATTTAAAAAATTAATGATTATATTTATTAATAAAGTTTTGACTATCTATAATTAGATAAAAATAAAATAAAAATATAAAAATATAAAAATAAAATAAAATAAAATAGCCAATTTACATTATAAAAATTTTGACACTTTTTTTTCCTAGCATATGATTTTTTCCCATGGTATTCTTCTCTATTGTTGTCGATATATATATATATATATATATATATATATATATATATATATATATATATATATAATAATTGCACTGAGAGGTGATTTATAGCCAAATATAAGAGAAATGTGTAGATGTAAGTTAAGAAAGTGTGTAAAATCATAATATACATATAATATTAAAAAATATAACATATGAATACTATCTATAATTTAAGATCCATTTTATCTTATAAATTAAAATAAGGATTCTATAATCATAGTAACTTATGCACCGAACTTACTTTGTGAATATTGCCACATTTTGATTAGCTATTTTGGGATTGTTTTAGTCTATTGGAAGCCAGTGTAGCAGTATAATGTGATATTTCATAGAATGTTTAGTAGTGATACACTACCAGCAAATGTAACATGTAACTTATCTTATAATGAAAAGTTATAAATTTTTCCTTTTTGAAAAAAAGGATTCTATAATCATATTTAAATTTAATTAATAAGAAACCCCCGATCTACAGAAAGGGTAAGGGACACAATGGTATTTGAGTCGCCATAATGCAGTTAATGATAATAAAGATAAGGGGGTGTCATGGCTACCCCCACAGAAGTATTCCCATGCACGGGATGTCAATGTTATTATAGCCAAGAAAGGAGGCATTTGGAGGTTAATGAGAAAGTGGCCACCATAACTTCTGTAAGTGTCAGATCATTGAGAAACAAAAATAAGGCATCCTCTGTAGGTAACATGTGGCAAGGGAGAATCTCCAAGGTAGTCACGTGAGGCAAGAAAAACACCCAGGTCTAGGAATTCGTGGGTGTGGTCTCATTTCTTCATCTTTGTCTCTGTCAATATTTCCAGGTCGTTTACCCTATGTCAAAAATGTTTTCTGTGAAATGCATGTGTTGCATATGGTTGTTGACGGTTGGTCCTCATTTGTCTGTTTTGAATAGGGTTATGTTCAATCTTGTCGATTTCTAGGGGGGTGGGGTTTTAAATTTATCTCTCCTTTCATGATTTTGGATGATTTATGTTAAATGGCCTTCCTCTTCCTTTAGGTCCCTCCTTTTCCAATTAATTATGAAACCACTAGATAGGCACCCTACATGGATTATGGATGAATGCGAGTTTGCAATTTTAAGTCTCTTTCCATCATGTATGCAATCTTTGGGTTGGTAAAGTCTGGAAGGGTCTATGGGTTGTAGTCCTTGACTATATTATGGATCTCTCAATTGGGTTTAATGGCATCTCTAGTGTATTTGGGTTGGTTTTTTAGTAGAGTTTTGCGACTCTAAAATGCAAAAGTTATTTTGGGTGTGGTTTAATTTTTTTCCATGCAATGGATATTGTAGTTTAGACTCACTAGGAATTCAATTTCACTTGGTTTACGGTCACGTTTCTCTTGGTTGTCCTCCAGAGAACTCTCACGATGCTCTTGCTGTGAGGATTAAATTTTCATGTTTTTTTTTAATGGAAACCCTCAAGTGACTCTCCAACAATGGATTGTTGAAAGAGATGGCTCAACCTGTGTCTTAGCTCATTATAAATTTAAGAATCGATCAATGGTGGGGCCAAGGTTGGGATCGTGGGAAGACGAGACCCACAAGGGTCAGGGATAAAGGAATAATCATCACTTCGTTTTTTTTGAAAATAGCTTTATCAAGAATGACACCCACCCTCCGGCTCGCCAATCCATTAGCAAGTGGGAAGCCAATATTGGAGACTAGACGGATCCAAGTGAACAGGAAATTCTAGAAGATTTTGGAGACATTATTCTAGACATAGGAAATAATTGAGTTCGGTATACAATATATATGAAAACTCTTTACTTATTTTGGATGATGAAGACAATTTTAGCCAAAGCTTTGATGTTGCCCCTTACAGACAACCCAATTCATTCAAAATAGATTCATAAAATTCATAAATAATTCTAGCTAATTTAGTGTGATACAAAAACAAAATACTCGCCTTGCACGCATTGAGATGCACATTCCCTGTATGCCACCCACTTAGATGTCGGGTTCCAATGCTAAATACCATGTGCCAGTTGATTCCTTTGACGATTAGTCCTATATTAGATGATGTACCATTCTATTTTAAAATCACACCTTCTTCAACACCGGTCATAATAATTGCATTATTATATGCTCCATGTATCTCAATGATGTTATCAAATATATGTATGAAATTCCCTTGTTTTTTAATATTTATAAGATACATTAGATTTATTTGAAATTGTTGAATGAAAATGACATATTGTAGAAAATAATCTACAAGCTTTGGTATCTTCAAATGAATGGATCCAATTCCTGAATGTGTAACTTAATATTTGTCAGCAAAATATACCACTCCATCAACTTGGTCACTGAATGTTTCAAAAAAATCTCTCCTAAATTTCATATGACATATGTCACTTGAATCCAAAATCCAATTTTCTCCCCAATAAGAAAATGTTGTACTAAAAACACCAATAATATTAAAATTGCAATGGCCAATAATATAATGTGCATAATATAATGATTTTCCCTTGTCTGGTGGTGGTTGATCTTTATTTTCATTTAATTTTTCTCTCATTTCACTGACTTTTACCTAAGGAATTCTACATTTATCTACAGTGTGACCAATTTTCCACATCTGAAACATTTGATAGGTTTTTTATCTTGAAAATTTATTTTTTTTCTATCTCCCTAATTATCCCCCCCCTCCCACCCCTGCCTTTATAAATTATTCTACCATGACCTCTAATACTTTTATCACCTCTAGAAGTTTCACCACGAGACTTGTGATTCTTTTGTCTAAGGAAAAAGTTTCTATGTTAGAATTTTGTGGAGGATATTTAATCCCAAAGGCATTTTCTCTCTCAGTTATTTTGTTTACTAGTTTAACAAATGTAATGTATTTTAACTGCCCACTATATTGGATAAATTCTATGTAGTATGAATAGAGAGGGTGGTGAACTTTAATAAAAGAAGTAAGTTGTAAATCTAATTCAACACCAATGGATTTTATGTCATGAAAAATAATTTATGTCTTACAACAGTAGTCCTGTCGTTGAGCCAGTAATGGGATAGATACCCATGGGTATGGAGAACCATGGTTTCCAAGTCTTTGTGTAGAAGCAATAAGCCATTAAAAGAACCGAACAAAAGATATATGGCTCTTTTTTCATAGGTTAATTGACCCATATATTACTTACGAATTCATTAGAAAGTAGCTCATTCCATTCTTTACAGATGCAGCGAAGTTTATAAACACGTATAGTTGAACGGTTGTGAATAAGTTGAACTGGGATTTGAAATTAGAAATTTTGGCTCAGTTGTCTATGAAAAGTGTTCATAAATTTTATTTCATTTGTAAGGAATGGAACATGCATAAGTAATATATGGGCCAAGGAAGATATGAAAAAGAGCCATTGTTGGGTGTACATGATATAGTTTCTTCTACTCCTTCAATCGCTTATTGCTTCTACACAAAGACTTGGAAACCTTGATTTTCCATACCGATCGGTATATATCGATAACCACCATTACACTTGTGTTACTCTTATTACAGTCCCTCATACTAAGATGCTAAACATCGATAATCAATTATGCTCAAGTTCCAACAAGAGTGGGCTCATGAGGTGACTTAAGAAAAATGGTAAAAATTCCATGCCTTGAAATATTCCTTTGCATATTTCCAAAGCCAAAAAGTCTACCGTGAAGGTAGCCTCTAATTACCATTGATGCTTATATTCTACAATGAAGGAAGAGGTCACCTACATATAGAATTTTCCAATGTAGAAAAGAAGGAGCTCCTCCAATGATCAAATTGAAATAGAATTCAAGAATTAGATTGTTGACACTAAGTTTTCATTAACTAGGGAAACCAAATATTCATGTTTATTAAATTTATCCATTGAATAAAGCCTTATTGGCCTAAGTAGTAAAGGAAAGAGGGTGAAAAAAATAAGCTATCCTTTACAAATTGGATTCAATGGATAAAATTTTTGATGTAGTCTACAAAGTTGCTTTTTATATTAAAATCATCATGCCCAACCTTTAAGGCAATGAGAAGGACCCTCTAACAGTAGTAAAGCAAAATCAAGGATCAAAAGGTACCCCTCCAACCCCATTATTATTGATGCAAATTCTGAGGCATTGGGGGGCACTTAGAGCTAGTAAGAGCATACATATAGTGTCATGGTCTATCTAAACAAGTTTTATCTTTTGGGAACCATTATAAGTGAAACTAATATCCTCCTTTTATGTTGTTGTTATACAAGTTTTACTATTTTTAGGACATGAATGTAAGGTATCTATCTAGATAACTAGTAAGAAAAGTAATGGTTTTTAGAATTATTATTTCCATACTTTCCCAAGATGTAAACCATAGTTAATCATGTCTATAACATTTTTTGTATTATATTTATATAAAAACTAGATATCTTACCATAAAAAGGAATAAGAAAATGGTGATACGATGCTTATTAAAAGTTTAGAGGTTGAACTTTGTAACATCAAAAAGGCAATGGTAGAGATATTGTAATGTAATGTCCTCTAAACATTTTGACTCAATAACATTACATTGAAAATAACTAAATAAATAAATAAAATTCAAATTTAAACAAAATTCAGGTAAAATAGTCTATTGAGATAATTAAGGTAAACTTGACTTGGTCAAGTTACATATGGTTTTCAAGGTCCAGGTTTATAGCCTATTTAAATGGGGAAATTAAACCATCCTAAATCCATCTTAACTTCAGATATTCCAAGTGTTGATAGGGATCAAATTTATTTTCACCATAATAAATCTTTTACTTAATGATAATTGATTTATATTTATGTAAATTTTATCATCATAAAATATTTCATTGTATTTACAAATAAGGTATTATTCATTATTATAGGTTCATTAAAGGAGAGTATTACCTAATAATTTTCATAGACTTTTAATTATCAATTTTTTTTCTTAACCTCGGATCTTCCAAGTGTTGATAGAGATCAAATTTCTTTTCACCATAATAAACCTTTTACTTATTTATGTAAATTCTATCATCATAAAATATTTCATTGTATTTACAAATAAGGTATTATTCATTATTATAGGTTCATTAAAGGAGAGTATTACCTAATCATTTTCAACGACTTTTGATTATCAATCATGGAGAAATGTAATGAAATAAAAAAAAATTATTATACTTATTAATAAAATTTTGACGGTTTATAATTAGATAAAAATAAGATAAAAATATAAAAATAAAAAAATAAAAAAAAATAAAAAAAAATATTTAATTAAAATAAAATAGCTAATTTACATTATGAAACATATTGACTCACGTTTTTCACAACCTATGATTTCTTCTCATGGTTTTCTTCTCTCTATATATAATTTCAGACACACACACAGATATACATATACATATAATTTCACACAGAAATTTTTTATAGCCAAATATAAGAGAAAAGTGTAGATGTAATATAAGAAAGTATGTAAAATCATAATATAAATATGAAATTAAGAAATATAACATATGAGTAGTATCTATAATTTTAGGATCCATTTTATCTAATAAATTAAAATAATGATTATTTAATCATATTTAATTTAATTAATAAGAACCTCTTTATTGAGGTGAGAAAAAGGTTAAGGGACACAGTGGGATATGAGACATCGTAATGCAATTAATGATAATAAAGAGGAGCGGGTTGTGCGGCCACCCCCAAAGAAGTATTCCCATGCGCGGGACGTCAAAGCGTTATTGCGCCGAGAGGCGCATCTACAGCCCAGTATGACCTCGATGTCAGGTTTGTCACGTCCTTAATATCGGCTCAAATTTTAAATTAAAATAATAAAAATAAAAAATAAATGTCGGCTTAACAAATAAGTTTTAATAATTATATAAATAAACCAAAAAAAATTAAAACAAGTCAGCTCTGATCGAACATAGTTCGTATAAAATGATTCCCAGTTTTCCTTAATGCAAAGAAACCTCTCATACTTATTCCAGAAATTTTCACACGGTCCGTTTAAAGATATCACATCTATCTTTCCGAAATTTTACATAGTTCGTTCAAGAATTTTCCACTGAGACTTTTTTGAAAATTCTCAATTCCTTATTAATATTCAAACAAATTCAGTATCTTACCTCTTCAGCAACATTCAAATAAGAAATTCGAAGTTACACGGCAGTGCTACATGCTCATCTGTAGTTTAAATCCAGTGGTCTGCCACAAGACCACAGAAACGAAAATGTGCCACCCAACCAATGAGACCTAGATTAATATTTTCTTAAATTTTTTTATCAATTTGCATTCTCTCATTGTTCAATTCCTTTTCCTGTTGTAACCTGTTAATGAGCACTTTTTGACATCATGCTGTTGGAACCTGTTAATGGGAAATTTCGACATGATGTTTTCTTTAGAAACGTGTTCTTTAAGAACGAAGTTTTGCAAAAACAATTTATCAATCAACTTTTGACCTGAAACATAATATGTACAGAGATATAACATTCTAAGTAGCTATCTTCCCATTTAAACTTCAAAATTTCAGTGCCAAAAATTATAATGCAGCTTTGAAAAATAAAAATCATTACATTCAATATTGAAAGTTTGTTATATGTAATCATTGAATGGAATGCATTGAATGGAATGGTTTTAATATGTAATCATTGAATGGAATGTTTGTTGAATGATTTTTAAGGGAAAAATTTATATCAACATGTAAAATCACAAGTTTTAAGTTGTAGAGTTTTCTTGTTTTATCTACTGAAGAATAATTACCCTAAATAGCACAACGTTATTTAAGATGCATTTCACTGATTTGTATATTATAATTATGACTTTAACACATATATATAAAAAAGATGAGCTACTATTTTTCAAATTTTTTTGCCCAAAAGTTTTAGCACTGATTGAGATATAAAACTTTTTATCTTTTATGATTGATATATTTATTGTTCATGGTATATACTAGGGCATCAAATTTTGACTGCTTAATACAAAACATTTTGTATCTCATTAGATCTTTGCATGAAATCCTTGCAATCTCGCCAAGGCAAATGGTTTATGGGAAATATATTAATATAGCAAATCACAATTCCAGTTCTATTCAAAATTTGTAGTTTCAGAATCTTTATATTTATGTCAATAGTATTTAGAGCAGAAAGATTTATTCTACAATCCAGTATGAAAAAAAACTGTAAGTATGTCATGCTCTAAAAAAATAATTTAAACAATTAAAAATCTATTAACACAACAATTAATTATTGATATTATAATTTAATACAATTATATATATATATATAGAAATCGTTTGAATATCTATATTAACTAATATATTTCATTATGAACTTTCACTCTCTACACAAAGTGTGTATTTATATATATATGTGTGTGTTAATCTTAGTTGGAAAATAAAATTTTATTTAAAGTAAAATAGAGTAGTTGCGTTTTAATAATAAAAAAAATGTATGACTAATTCAATTTTTAATATAAAATATTAATAATGATAAAATATCAACTTATACAATTTAAACAATGAAAAATTACCACATAGATCTATATTAATCACATATTTAAGAAGCAGTAAAATATATTAATTGATGTGTAATCTTTTTTCAAGTTTGAGATTTGATTTGTGTAGGTTTTAAGATGTTTAAACTTTCTGTTTTTCAAAAAAAATTTAACAAGTCATATCAACTTTATAAATTTATATATAGAAAAAATGTTAAAAAAAATATTTTAATGTATAATAGAATTAAATATCCATTATGAATTATCAATAAAACTAGCACAACCACATTATATTTACTAATGTGGTTGATATACACCCATAGGCCTATATCCACTACCCATCACATTAATTTATATATCAATAAATAAATATTATATATAATAATTTTATTATATTAAGTTGAAATATAAATATTATATATTAATAAGAATATTTATCAATATGTTAAATTTGATTAAAATCAGAAAAATAATTTATATATATTAATAATATTGATTGATATTTTTTTTCCTCGAGAAAAAAGCGTAATTTTATTTCTGCAGGTGAGAACAAAATTACAATGAAAAACACATAGATATGTGTTCGATAGGGACAAACCCCGAAGTTTGTTTACAAAAAACAGTGCCAAAGTGACACCAAGTCAATGCAGACCCAGAAATCTGTCAAATACAAACTGTACCTAGAAAAAAAACTAATCATACAGTCCCATTGTGGACCAAAAACTGTTCAAAGGCCCAAATAATACATTTGCACCTTCAGATAGACATAGCTCTGTCCACCAAGAGGGCCAGCTGTAAGCACTCAACTATTATGGCACAAATAAACTGTAATACAACGCTCCAGTCTTCACTAAATGACGATTTTATTTTGACAAGCCCTCAAATTTAACCATCAAAAAGAAAAGCTGAGAATTAAAAAACAACTCCCCAAGTGTAAGCGCTCCCCAAGTGTTTGAGTCAATACTGTTTGAATCAATACTGTTTGATTCAATACTGTTTGAATCAATATGACCTGAATCAATACTGTTTGAATCAATACGACCTGTAGCTAAACACAGATCAAAACTGTTTGAATACGACCTGTAGCAGGCTAACATCGCGAAAGGAGCCCTGTAGCAATCTATCCAACGCACAAGGAGCATCAACATAAAATGTAAAGAATAAAACGCAGCCCATGTATATGTTCCAGTAGGCATAAATGTCCGGCCTACCAAAGAGACTCTGAAGCCACACCTTCAAAAATAAATGGATGTTAAAAACAGTGATAAATGCCTCCAGTAGATCACTGAACCTCCAGAAGCCTACAACAGCTGAAAGCTCGATCAAAATGTGCAGCCCATAGAAAAATTCATGTAAAATTGGAACCAGCCCAAAGCATACGAGCCCACCAACAAGAACACCCAAGAAAAAACGAGTGATAAAACACACCCACCATCATCGACCTGTTGAAGATCAAATAGCAGTTTGTTGTCTGATCAAAAGTAATAGATAATTCCAACCACCCTCACCCAGCTGTTGACACAGCACATAAAGTGTAATAAAACTGTTTGCAATGCAGACCAACACATAAACGAGTAGCCTCTTAATCAAATAAGGAAGGATGGAAGTATTCGGAAGTTTCACCATCCAGATGTTCCCGAATCCTCCAGATACCTTCATCCAGCAAAATCCCCCTCTTAGAAGCATGGTCAGCCTTTTCATTATTTTCTCGATAGATATGCTGGCATGAGAAGGATAAAAAAGAGTGGAGGATCTCCCCAACAGAGCGAAACAGATTTTGAAGATGATGAACTCTACAAATTTGAATACCCTTAACCCAGTTAATCACATTCAAGGAGTCCCCAAAAACCTTTAAATGCCGGCATCCTTTCTCCACATCAAACAAAAGAAGAATCTTGAGGCTCAGCAGTTCAGCAAAATTATTTGTTCCTTCCCTAAGCCCAGCAGAGATCTCATACCAGTGAGATTCCGAGAGAAACAACAGAGCTCCACCACCACAGACATTTTGTTGCATCGCACCATCAAAAAAACCCCAAGGGTTCCTACTATCAATATCCAACAGAAGAACCTCCCTCTGATTGGCAGCACGGATATGAATAGGAAAGGCAGAGTGTAAACCAACAGACATGGCACCAACGATCTCCGGAGTACTGACAGAACCATCAAAAAGAAGACGATTACGAGCCAACCAACAACCCCAAATAATGAGGAGCGGTAGAGCTTTAAGATTCTGCTCAGCAATAGATATCCACCACGATTCCCAAGCATGAGATACAGTAATGCCCTCCCACCTAAACTGGATACCCAATAACCTGGAACACTCTTGCCAAGTACCTTTAATAAAAGGACAGCTGAGGAAAAGATGATTAACCGATTCTTCTTCAGATTTGCACAAACAGCACCATCCAGGGCCCTGAAAACTTCTGTTTTGCAGCACATCCCAGGTAGGGACTTTAATTTCAAGAACACACCACATAAAAAGCCGAGTCTTAGGAGGACAATGCAGTTTCCAGAGTTTCTTCCACCACCACCGCTCCTCACCCAGGACAACCCCAGCACTTAGTTTTGTGTAGCCAGCCCGGGGAGAATAGTTGAAGATATTGTGTATAATCCTGGAACATCACCTCCTAATCCTCCTACATATGTTTTAGTAACATTTGATAAATATGTCGGAGTTGCGTGGGATGAATTATTCCCTCATACTATTCCTATTATACTTATTGAAAGAGGCAATAATAAACAAATTCCATTGCGACTTGCTTGGGGATTAACAATTCATAAGTCCCAGGGATTGACACTAGAGAAGGCAACTATTGATATTGGAAGGACAGAGCGACAAGGTCTCACTTTTACTGCAATATCTCGAGTTAAATCTTTGGATGGTCTTCGATTTCAACCACCATTTCCGTATGATCGATATGAAAAGATGGCAAAATGTGTCGTTGTTTCTAAGAGAAAAGAAGAAGAAGTCAGGTTAAGGTTAAATACTAAATAAATTATGTATTTTTCATGTATTTTTCAATATATTCTTCATATCACATTTCAATGATATGATAGTTGTATTTGTTATTTAATATATTAATTAGTTCATTTTTAAGATCACCAAACATATTTATATTAATAACATTTGTTAGAATTTGTATTTCTAATCTTAAAAATTTCAAAGTATGATGTACATCTCAAAAATATACAAAAATTTAATAATCTGAAAAATAAATGTCGGCTTAATATAGGTGTATTTGATATTTCAATGATATGATAGGTGTATTTGTTATTTAATATATTAATTAGTTCATTTTTAAGATCACCAAACATATTTATATTAATAACATTTCTTAGAATTTGTATTTCTAATCTTAAAAATTTCAAAGTATGATGTACATCTCAAAAATATACATAAAATTTAATAATCTGAAAAATGTGACGTTGATGCCACCGACTGGAACCAGCATAGATCCATCTAACTCCGGATCTATCATGCGCCGAGAGGGATCAAATCTCTCGAGGTGCAAACCTTTCCTCAAGTTTTGCACTCAAAAATAGGTTTGCACCTCGAGAGATTTGATCCCTCTCGGCGCAGGATAGATCCGGAGTTAGATGGATCTATGCTGGTTATAGACAAGAAAGGAGGCATTGGGAAGTTAATGGGAAGGTGGCCACCATAACTTCTGCAGGTTTCGGATCGTTGAGAAAAAAAAACAAGGCATCCTCTGCAGGTAACATGTGGCAAGGGAGAATATTTAAGGTAGTCGCGGGAGGCGAGGATAGCACCGAGGTCTAGGCATTCATAAGTGTGATCTCATTTTTTCATATTTGTCTCTACGAATATGTCCACGACGTTTACCCTCTATACACAATGTTTTAAGGTGAAATGCATGTGTTGTATATGGTTGTTGATGGTCGGTCATGGTTTGTTGGTTCGGAATAGGGTTATGTTCAATCATTTCTAGGTCTAGGGAGATGGGGTTTTTAGTTTAGCTATCCTTTCTTGATTTGGATTCTTTATGTTAAATGACCTTCCTCTTCTTTTAGGTCCCTCCTTTACCAAGGAATTATGAAACCAATGGATAGGCACCCTGCTCGGATTATGGACGAATGTGAGTTCGTAATTTTAAGTCTCTTTCCATCATGTATGCAATCTTTGGTTTAGTCAAAGCCTGTAAATTTTTGTGTGTTGTAGTCCCTCTGCATTACGGATCTCTCAATCGAGTTGAATGGTGTCTCCAATGAATTTGGGTTGGTTTTTATAGTATAGTCTCGCAACTCTAAAATGGAGAAGCTGTTTTGGGTGTGGTTTAATGTCTTTCCATTCTATGGATATTGTTCTTTAGACCCTAAAGGAATTCAAATTTACTTGGTTTACGGGCACCTTTCTCTTGGTCATCATCCTCCAGAGAAAACTCACGACACTCTTGCTGCAAGGATTAAAATTTGGTGGTTTGTTTTATTGGAAACCCTCAAGAGAATCTTTAGCAGGGGATTTTTGACGGAAATGGCTCGACTTGTGTCATAGCGTAGTGGAAATTCAAGCACTGGTCAGGGGGGGCAAGGTTGGGGTTGTGGGAAGACGAGACCAACTAGGGGTTGGGAATAAAGGAAAAATCATCACTCAGTTCCTGCTGCAACTAGCTCTATCAGGAATGACACTCACCCTCAGGCTTTCCAAGCCATTAACGAATGGGAAGCTGACATTGGAGACACGACAAATCCTAGTGAACATGAAATTATGGAAGATTTTGGAGATATTATTCCAGACCCAGGAAATACTCGAGGTATTTATACTCTATATATGCAAAATATTTACTTATTCTGGATGATGAAGACACTTTTAGCCAAATTTCTGATGTTGCCCCTTACAGGCAACCCAAATCCTTTAGAAGAGATTTTGGAAATTTAGAGAGAATTCTAGCTAATTCAATGCGATACAACAACAAAATTCTCACTTCACACACATTGAGAGACACATTCCGTGCATGTATCCCACTAAGCTATCTGGTTCTAGTGCCAAAGATCCTGATCTAATTGATTCCTCTAATGATTAGTCTTGTATAGTTGCATAGAATGGATTTTTTTGTTGATTAGTCTTGTTTAGATGAGTAGTATGGATTTTTTGTTTATTTGATATAGGCTCATGGTCAATAGGATTCAACAAGATAGTCAAGTTAGTCAAGTTCATATAGCATTGTTAGAAAATCTCATACAATTTTGATTTTGGACTAGTTACAATGCAACCAAATGGTCAACAGACTTTGTTTCCCTATGATCAAAATATATAACATATAAATAGTATCTAAGTTATGATCCATTTTATTTTATACATTAAAATAATGATTTTGTAACCATATTTAAATTTAATTAATAAGCACATAAAAAAATTAATACTTACAATATATCCATCCTAGATCCATATAACCATCCTAGATTTATCTTAACTCAGATGAGAGTTATTTTCTTTACTTTTTTAATTCTTTAAATTGTAGTTTAAAGATTTTTCCAATAGTTTGTGTAAATAAAAGAAAATTTAAATTTAACTAATAAGCACATAAAAACTTTAATACTTACAATATAACCATCCTAGATCCATCTTAACTCAGGTGAGAGTTATTTTCTTTATTTTTTTAATTATTTAAATTATATTTTAAAGATTTTTCCAATAGTTTGTGTATATAAAAGAAAATTAAAAAAAAAAAAATTATGAGACAAAAGTACCTCTATTTATTGTTATTCTTGGGCATAAGAGTGTTTTGATCAAAAGCTCCTAACTTCTTACCTTAAATATTTTGGAAATGGTCCTCAAGTCTGAAAAAATTAGTCTTTATTTTTAAAAAATTAGACTTTATTTTTGTATGATTTTGGGAATGGTCATTATGTCTGAAAAAATTAGACTTTATTTTTGAAAAAAATAGTCTTTGTTTTTGTATGAGTATCTTATACAAAAGTACAAAAAAAATGGGTGATTTTGATTCTTGTATCTATGGTTCTTATGTCTAAAATATTAAACTTTATTTCTAAAAAATTTAAGCTTTATTTTATGAGTGATTGGTATTGGAAAAGACGAAAGACAATTTTTCTAAAATATCTAATAGGCAAAGTTTAAAAAAAATGGAGCAAAAAATTATATATATAATTTTGTTAATCATAATATTGTAATTATGTAAAAAAAAAAGAAAAAAGTCTTTTATTTTTGAAAAATTGGGATTTTTTTTTTTTTATTTTATGATTATCTATTATATAAACTATAAAATTTTTTAAATTATAATATTATAATTATATAAAATAAAATTAAAAAATAAACTAAATTGGAATTTATTTTTTATAATTATCTATTATATAAACTATAATTTTTTTTTTTAATTATAAAAATGTATTTCCTAAATTTTAAAATTTACTTAAAAAAGTGTATTTCTTATATTTTAATATATATAATTATAGTATTTATATATTTGTGAATATGTGTATTTTCTATATTTTAATATATGTAATTATAGTCTCTATATATTTGTGAATATCTTATTATACCATGAACATTAATTTTCTGGTATATGTAAAAGTGTATTTTCTTTTCTGTAATAAAAAAAATTACAACTTTCACTTAAACTATAAGTAAAGATAATTTGATTACATATAAATAGCCAAAGCTCAATCTGCGTGTGAAGGACTTTAGTTACATTTTCCATAGTCACAAATAGATCCACCACTACAGTGCACGTTAAAAAAAAAAAAAAAACTACAAAAATCTATGTAATATATGTGAATATTTTTTTTAGAAAGAAAAAAAAGTTGTTTTATATCATGATGAATAAAAATAGTGCATAATACAACATAAGAAGTGTAGTGAAAATCACTTCCGAAAATATGCAACATTGCCCCTAAAACCAAAAAAATGTGATCTGGCAAAACATACCCATCACATGAGACTCATAATGAAGCAGAGAATCGTTGATAATGTCTAAAAGGATCCCCCAATTGCCAATTGGAAAAAATGTATCAAAAGTAGCATGGAGAGAAATGAGAAACATATACATATCATGGGGACAGTCCAGCACCTTAGAGGTGAACCCCAACCCACCAAATCAAAGAGCAGAAATGGAGGATCAACCATATCCGTAGATGTGAACCCACAACAGTCGTGACATCAAGAACCACACCATTGATAAGCCATACGTCCCATGACATTTACCGTAGCAGCATATGAACCAGGGCATATAGATGAGCCATAAAAAAACATGATAGAATCATATAAAGTATTCAGCAAAGAACAATTCGCCCATGCCTCTAGAGTTGAAGGAGAGGGGAAAAATCATTAGGAGACCCCAGGAGGGTCACAAGCCCTATCCACCTTGAGATCATCAGAAGAAAAAATAGGAACCTCCATGAGGTCAAGGAGTTCATCCCGGAAGAGGGATTTTGTTTTCGGCCTCCCTCTGAAGTGTTTGGATGCAGACTTCGATTTTTTCCTCACCGTAATATTGCAACCTGAAGCTGGCGAGATGAAAATATCAGGATTCCTAGGGATATTCTCAAATATAGTGAGGGCAGCCAAGTCAAGGTTCGGGTTGTTTAAAAGGGATTCGACATCACATCCAACATTATTTATAGGTGAGTCTGATAAGTCCCCATTCACAATATTATGTGGGGAGGGAGGAGAGTGGGGAGGGGATGCACATTCCAGGAGAGGCATGGACGGGGATGTATATAAAGAAGCAGTTGTGGGGCAGGTTTGATGGTGGTTATCAAGAGCAATAGAGACGTTAGGTGAGTTCGATAAGTCCACCTTTTCGATATTAAGCGGAGAGGGAGGAGAGGAAGGAGAAGGGGGAGGGGATGCGTGTTCTAGGGGCGGCATGGATGGGGAGGTATATAATGGCGCAGAGATGGGGCAGGTTTGATGGTGGTCAGCAAGAGCAGTAGTGGCATCCAACATTTTATCCTTCCTCATGATTGTCGATCCAAGGTTTACTTCGGCTTCTAATTGCATGGGTGAGCCGGAATTCACCGGGGGAGAAAAAACATTGTTGTTTTTAGAAACAGTAGGAGCTGTCAGCTCCATGTATGGTGGAGATAACTCTGCATATTGTGCACTAACATTACCAGATAAATCAATAGCAGAATCCGCAAGAGTAGAAATACCTGTTGGGAGGAAATTTCGATGTTCATTTGAAGTTAGCTCTCTATTAGCACCATCAGACCTTTGATTGCCCCTACGGGGCCACCAGTGCCGCCGGGGGCAGTTGCCCTTCAAATGTCCAATGCTGTGACAAACCAAGCAGCGAAAAGGTATGCCCCGATAATGCACCCTTTGCCTGTGTCTTCTCGAACCCCAAATGAGGTTAACATCCCCGGGCAAACCGCCAGAGAAGACCACTTCGACTAATATCTAGGCAATGCGTTTGTCACTGGCACCAAGAATACTAGGGTCGATGTATTTCGTGCGTCCAATGGAATTTACAATGGCCCTTAATGCTTTTTCCGTCCAGAACTCCAATGGAAGGCCCATGAGCTTTACCCACACCGACCTATTCTTTGGAGCCTCCAATATTGGATTAAAACCGAGGTACCAGGGCAGAAGTTGCAAGAAACTCTTTCCACGAACCCATGGCTTGTTAACAATCAAGGCAACATATTTTCAGGGATAATTTTAAGGATGGAAAATTATCTTGAAGTTTAAAAACTTGGCGAATCTCACTAGTCCCTAATATGGAAACTATAAAATGTTTATTGATGTATTTGTACAATTATTCAAATTTATAATGATATTATATATATTGTCTATATAATGTTGGTGATTTTTAACGTAAAATAATTTTATATTGTAAAATTTGGGCGAATCATTTTTATAAAAAAATGGAAATCGACGAATCTTTTTTTTGGAAAAACCATGCAAAATTAGCCCACCTGCGAATATTAGCCCCTAAAATTTTCCATGCATCTTTTTCGTTCATAAAATGGATACTATACCAATTATTTAGGAGCAGGCTAACCTTCGGGGCATATCCAACAATTAGACTCCAGACATTCTTTGCCCATTCCATCATGTCAATCTCATGACCATCAGCAAACATCCAGCTCCCGATTAATGCACACTTTTGCAGACTAATGACTCGCCCCCAAAGATCCTCATGTTGCAGCACCACTTCCTTGATGTCCACAACAGACTTGAAGCAGGCAAGTCGATTCTTTTTGTGCTTGTGCCTGCCTCTGCGAGTCGACCCACCATTGAGCCCTTTCAAATTCATCCCAATAGGCTTTTCCTGTTGACACTCATGAAAATCTGGGGGTGCAATTATGGACTGAGCAATAATAGTAGCATCCAGCTCAAAATCCATTTTCCCAGATTGTGCAGTAGCCCCCGTGGCGGTAGTCATGGCAACTTGGCCGACGTGTCAGAGGAGAAAGGTTAGGATAGTCAATGTAATGGAAACCCACCAGGAAAACAAATACTAGTTAAGGCCACTTCCATCCGAACAAGAGTGCAGCCTGTCACATGGACGATCATGAAGGAGTGTTTGTATTCAGCAAAATAAATCCCAACAACCCCTGTCCTATGGATTGATAAGGTCAGAGAATTAATTGAAAGAGCCTTTGAGAGGGTGACGTCCGGATAAAAATATCAGTCGACATAGACATTCTCATAAATCCAGCCATAAATGGACGCCAGCGTCATTAGAGTACCAAGAGTACTAACACAACAAGAGAATTTATGATATCCCCATGCCAGACTAAACATAAAAAAGATTACGTCATGTCCAACAGCTAGTAGGAAATCAAATTCAAAAATATCGGCAAGGTTGATGACCCAGAAAAAAGTTGGTGAAGACAGTTCGCCCGGAAAACCAGTCCAACGAGAAATGTTTGCACAGATATGGCAGCGAAAGCAACATAAACAAACAGGGCAGCTTCACCATCTAGACCAAAATCTGATAGTCAAAAATCAAGTGAAGCATCCAGTGATGAAATGTTTTGTGCAACCAGGTTATATTGAGCCGATACTATGACCTTCACAAACAATCCACAACTTCTGCCCAAAGCAAACCTGGCGTTCACCCATACATTCCCATCCTATGGATCTTATGTCACAGTCACAGTACCATATAAAATCTATTTCTGCTCTCTATAATTTTTTGCATAGAGACTTTACGCACAGTGACTCCCTCCTGCAGTTGGGTCTGGCCTTGAGAAAACCGCCAATACTCACGACACAGAACTAAAGAATAACTTGGGAAACCCGGCAATACTCTCGACACAGTATCGCCATTCACCAACCAGTACAAGCCTTAGCACATTCCCTGAACTGCTATTATCCCGAAGTACGGCCTCTTCCAGTAGAGTATGGCTCCTTTTCTTCAACAGATCTTGGTCCAAGGTTCAGTCTCTCCTCCAGTAGGAAACTCGGCCCCAAAACTCCACTTCCAATGCTCATTCCGTTATCAAAAGAACGAAAATAAATCCCAAACCCCTAAGGCTAGTGTAGTCCATGGCCACGAGAAGTCACGCACTATGCTCGGTCATCAAAATCCATATAGAGTGCAACCATTTCTCCCGACCATCTACAGTTTCCAAGCCATGCATCTAAATGGCGGTCGTGGCTGTAGCCCAGAAGCTCTATCTTGCCAAGCAAGAAGCTCTCGTTGCCAATTCGCCACTAGAGAAGGTTTACAGCTTGTATGAATTGAAACAAAGGGGGGAATCTATTTTTGAGAGTGGAAATGGATTTAGTATTATCAAAAACCTGATAAAATCTTTGTCGGATTTTTTTCAAAATCTCTACCAGATTTTGGGCCATTCTGTTGGAGAATTGTTGGATATATTCCACAAGGGTTCGGTGTTGCGCATGAATTGATTTTGCTGGACGATACCTTCTACTTTCTAACAGCTCAATATGCAATGCGGAAGAAGGCGATTTTAATTTGGTAAGAAAGATCTCAAAAATTGTAATTTGGTAAGGGGTTGTTTAATTTGGTAAATTGTAAAAATGTAATATTGAGAGTGTTTGAATTTTTTTATGGTGGAAATAGATTTACTATTATTAAAAATTAATTTTTGAGATATTTAAAAATTTGAAATTTGTTAACTGTAATCTAGATTTTCAAAAAAATTCCTCAAATTTCCTCAAAATCTTACCTGATTTTCCATTATTTTTCCAAAAAAATATATTGTATTGTTAAAATACAATATTTGATATTGATATTTAAATGTATTATGTGATTGGTTGTTAAAATATTTTATTTTCCATTTTTAAGAAATGAATTTAGCCATATTCTTATCTACACATTAAACTAAAAAAAATATTGTAATTTTTTTTATAGTGACTAATATAACTTTAGTTTTTAAAATAGTAATTTGGTTTCAAATTTTATTAATTATTAAATTATAAAAATAATTTTAATTTTTATAATTAAAATAAAAATCTTACAATATTATTGAAGTAATTTCTTTTAAATTTGATTTTTTTTAAAATTTTTCTATTATATTATTATTAAATAGTATAAACTAGCAATTGCACTAGATGTTGCAAAAGAAACGCCTTAAGATTCTTAAAAAGATCCAATGGTTTCTTGTCAGAATTAAGCACAACATAAAAACGAAGACAATATTTAACGTGGTTCACCCAAACAATCTGGGCTACATCCACCAAATAGAGGTATCAACTTTCTTATTATTCAACAAGAGATTACAACAAAAGATTTCTCACATCTGCACTTCCTCTTCATCTCATCCCTCATATCTTATATATTCTGCCTCTACAGGCTTACAATTTATAGATGTAGTGAAGAAATTGAACAATAAATTCTATTCCATACTATCACAACAAAATAGGATATAAAATCTCCTCTTGCTGATTTGATGCCATTAGTTTTGCAACAAAACCTATTGTTGGCATTATCCATGAGATTTGTGCCAAAAATAAAATACAAAATCTCAACAATCTCCACCTTGACAACAATTAACCTGATACCTTGTTTCTTTATTATATTCATTTTTTCTGCAAGCCAAGAGAACCAAACACCATCGTAGCTTCTCTAATAAAACTGGTTTCATGAACATGTCTGCACAGTTTTCCTTTGTATGAACTTTTTCAAGAAATACTCCCCGTTCAGTGATAACCTGTCTTACAAAATGGTACTTTATAGGTATATGCTTTGATTTACTATGATAGGCTGGATTTTTAGCCAAATGATTGCATTTTGACTATCACAAAATAAATTTATGTTGTCTTGCAACCTACCAAACTCACCAAACAAACCTTTCAACCAAACTTCTTCTTTGCAAGCATGTTAAGCAGCTATGTATTATGCTTCTGTAGTGGATAAAGCAACAATATTGTTTTGTAGCTTTTACATCTAGCTAATAGCTCCACCTGCAAGAGTAAAGACATATCCTGAAGTTGACCTTCTCTTATCCAAATCACTTGCAAAATCAGAATCAACATATCCGCAAACAAATTCACTACTTCTGTTATAAGTGATACAATAATCACTTGTGCCTCTCAGATACCGAAGCACCCATTTCATTGCTGCCCAGTGTTCTTTCCCTAGATTTTCCATATACCTACTGACAACCCCAATTGCATGTGAAATATTTGGTCGTGTAAAAACCATCTCATACATCAAACTTCCTACTGCATTAGCATAAGGTATTCGAGACATATATTCCTTTTCTTCATTTGTATTAGGACATAAACTTGAAGAAAGCTTAAAATGGGAAGCTAAAGGGACTGAAACTGGCTTCATGTTGTTCATACCAAACCTTAAGAGTATTTTCTCAATATACTTTTGTTGTGATAACCACAACTTACCATTGCTCCTGTCTCTAAAAATCTCCATGCCCAAAATCTATCTTGCTGCTCCTAGATCTTTCATATCAAACATCCTAGTCATCTAAGCCTTTAACCTATTGATCTCAGTTATGCTTTTGCTTGCTATAAGTATATCATCAACATATAATACTAAGATAATGAATATGCCATTACTTAATTTCTTAAAGTAAACACAATGATCATATTCACTTCTTATATAATTTTGACTCATCATGAAAAAATCAAATTTCTTGTACCATTGTCTCGACGACTGCTTCAAACCATACAATGATTTCTTGAGCCTGCAGACAAATTTCTTGTTGCAATTTTGAACAAACCCTTCAGGTTGTTCCATATAAATCTCTTCATTTAGATCTCCATGTAAGAATGCAGTCTTAACATCTAGTTTTTGTAATTCTAAATCAAGTAAAGCAACTAATGTTAAGATAATCCGAATTGAAACAATTTTAACAACTGGTGAAAATATCTCATCAAAGTCAATTCCCGCTTTCTGAGAAAAACCTTTCGTGACCAGCCTCGCTTTGTACCTTTCTCCTTCATCATCAACACCCCTTTTCAATTTGAAAACCCATTTACATCCTACAATTTTTCTGTCTTTAGGAAGTTCTACTAGGTCCCATGTGGCATTCTTGTCTAATGCCTTCATCTCATCCTTCATAGCTGCTTTCCACTTATCACTGTTATAACCTTCTACAACTTCCTGATAGCATAAAGGTTCATCATCATTAGCGGTTAAATCAACTAAAGTAACATAATCATCATACCTTTTAAGAGGATGTCTGATTCTCGTGGACCTTCTTAAAGATGTTTCTGGTTCTTCCACAATTTGCTGATTATTATCTGTAGGAACTTCTTCATGATCTTCATTTGAAACTTGTTCATCTCTACTATCATCAGTATTTGAACTGGTTTCAAATTGAATATGTTGAAGCTTACGTACATTTTCCTGTTTCAATTTATTATCTACATCTGGATTATCAAGTGAATATTCATTGAATTTAACATCTCTGTTAATGATGATCTTGTGAGTTGTAGGATCCCACAACCTGTATCCCTTAATCCCATCACCATATCCAACAAAGATACATATTTTTGACTTAGGATCTAATTTAGAAAGCTGATGTTTCAGAATTAGAGCATATGCATCACAAAAAAAACTTTCAGTTTAGAATAATCACAAGGATGACCCTTCCGTACCTCTTGAGGAATTTTGCATCCTATTGTAGTTGATGGTGATCGATTTATCAAATAGAAAGCCGTAGATATTGCTTTTGTCCATAATTCCTTCTGCAAATTGGTGTTACTCAGCATACTTCTTGCTCTTTCTAAGAGAGTCCTGTTCATGCGTTCAACAACTCCATTTTGCTGAGGAGTATAAGCAGTAGTTCTATGTCTTTCGATCCCATATTCCTTGCAATAATTATCAAATTCATTTGAAGTAAACTCACCACCATTGTCAGTTCTTAAAAATTTAATGGTTCTTCCAATGATATTTTCTACCAATGCTCTAAACTGCTTGAAAACTATGAATACATCAGACTTTCTTTTTAACATGTAGACCCATACTTTCCTAGAGAAATCATCAATAAAAGATACAAAATATGATGATCCTCCATATGAGGTTGTAAGAGATGGACCCCAAACATCAGAATGGATATAATCAAGGATTCCTTTACTAGTATGTTTTTCAGTTTTAAATTTCTGCTTGCTTTGTTTCCCATATATCCATTGTTTGCAGAAATCTAACTTAGAAGATTTTAAACTAGGAAGTAACATATGATCAGATAAGATTTTTAAACCTCTTTCGCTCATATGATCCAACCATTGATTCCATAGTCAAATAGAATCACTGTCGTTTTCAGATACAGTTGAAACATGATCTGACTTTGTTCTTCCTTCTAACTGAAAAAGATTTCCAACCTTATTTGCTTTCATTACTAATAAGATTCCTTTGTAAATTTTCATTACTCCACCTTGAATAAAAGTTTTATATCCATTTGTGTCTAACACTCCTAGAGAAATAAGATTGTTTCTGAGTTCAGGCACATGTCTTACATCAGTTAAGATGTTATTTGTCCCATCAAACATTTTAATCTGGATGCTTCCAATTCCCACAACATTACATGAGACATCATTTCCCATGTAAAAAACTCCATCATTAATTGAATTATAAGATTTAAACCACTCTTTATGAATGCACATGTGATTGGACGCACCAGAATCTAATAGCCAGTGTTGATCATGATTTGAAAAATTAACTAATAAAACTTCATCACTTATACCTGAACAGGATGTCGAACCTGAACCTGTATCTATCATGTTTGCTTCTTTATTTTCTGTTGAAGAGTCTCCTTTGGATGTTTGTTGTCTCTTCCAACAGTCCTTCTTCAAATGTCTCGATTTTATGCAAAACCAGCATTTTAGCTTACTCTTCTTCCCTTTTGATTTTGACTGAGAGTTGTTTTTCTGACTGAAGCGTTTTTCTTTAGATCGACCTCTAACCATCATTGCATCTGATGTAGAGGTTTCTAAATTTGACCGTTTTCTGGTTTCTTCAGACAACATAGCTCCAACAACATTGTCAAATTCAATGGTTTCTGATGAACTAAGACTTATAGAAGTAACAAAATGATCCCATGACTCAGGCAAAGAGCATAATAAAGTTACAACTTTATCTTCTGAATCAAATTTTACTTCTATGCTATCTAACTGCACCAAGAGAGTATTAAAGGTATTCAAATGATCAGTTATTGTCATACCTTCCTTCATGCGCAAGCTGTACAACTATCTTTTCAAAAGAATCCTATTTTTTAAGGATTTAGTCATGTATAGTTTTTCTAGCTTTGTCCATAGACCATCGATTGTTTTCTCTGACACGATGTTAACTAAAACATCATCCGCCAAACACAATTGTATGCCGCTCAGTGCTCTGTCATCGATGTCACTCCATTCGTCATCTGTCATGGCGAGAGGTTGTTTGGATTTTCCCAAAAGTGCCTTCGCCACACCTTGTTGTACGAGTAAATCGTGCATCTTGACTTTCCAGATTTCGAAGTTATTTTTCCCATTAAACTTCTCGATATCAAATCGAGCACTTTGAGTTTTTGAAATTTTTAATTCAACTTCTTCTCTATGGATCCTTAATTTCCTTTTAATTAAAATTAAAAATTTGATAAAAATTCCCTTTTTCAAACATAAAATTAATAATAATTGGATACCATTACTAGGCTTCTTAAATTTGCACGCATAGATTTGCAATGGATCTAATTCAAAAAACTGAATATCAGATTTTCACTTACCTCACTCCTTCCGATTTCAAGCTCCACCTTACTCTATTTGACCTTACACTTTTTGCAGATGTTGCCTGTAATCCAATGACAAACGTTCATATGCAGAGGATAGGCGTTTAAAAGTGATTATTAAATGGCATAGCAATAGGCCGAGAGTGATTTTTTGTCACTATAATTAATAGATCCCTGGAAATCATCATGTCTCTGCATAACACTCAATTTCAAACTACAGTCCCTACCAGTGAAATTGATTTTTAGATTTCACATGACTTCAACAAACGGTTGAAATCTTCACGCCTTCCTGCATGAAATGATACATGACACCACGTCATTTATTAGGAATTTAGAAATAGGGGACGTAAAAGCTAATATCCGTGACTACATAACAACAACAGACAACGACTCTTCTTTCCTATTGCAACGATCTGATATATGTCTACTCACAGCGCTGCTTTATCCTTCAGCCCTCGATTTGGTGACGATCTTTCTCACTCAGCAGGCACGGGTTTAAAGTTGTGACAGGTTGTTCATTGGGCAGATCAATTGCAGCTATGTGTTGCACTCACACAACGGCCACGTAGATAAAAAAAAAACACAGATCAATAGATCTGGTGCTCTAACTCGACAGCTCACAGCTCGCGGCATCCATATCACAGCTCGACAGTCATATCATAGCTCTTGGCACCCATATCACACGTTAACACATGCTCTAATACCAATTTTTATAATTAAGCACAGTGGAAAACTAAAATCAAATTACACACAGCATAAAAATGAAGACAATATTTAACATGGTTCACCCAACCAATCTGGGCTACATCCACTAAACAGAGGTATCGGCTTTCTTATTATTCAACAAGAGATTACAATAGCGTATTTATTACATCTGCACTTCCTCTTCATCTCATCCCTCATATCTTATATATTCTGCCTCTAGAGGCTTCCAATTTATAGATGTAGTGAAGAAACTGAATAATAAATTCTATTCCATCCCATCACAACAAAATAGGATATAAAATCTCCTCTTGCTGATTTTATGCCATTAGTTTTGCAAAAAAACCTATTGTTGGCATTATCCATGAGATTTGTGCCAAAAATAAAATACAAAATCTCAACATTGCTAAGAAAGATATATGTAGTGAATTTGGTCAATTTTAGTAAAAGGCAGGAGAAGCCATCAGGTTCAGTAATAATGTTGTACTTCATTATAAATTTGATGTACCTTAGGGGTGTCAATTGAAAATTTTAAAATGATTTATTATGTAGAATTACTGCTATAAGATTGTTGCTATGTCCCAATTTTTATATTGATAAGAATAATAATGTAGAATTAATGGACTCTTTTATTCACAATTTTGTCCTCTCTCAAAACCAATTTTGTCCTCTCTCAAAACATGAGAGATATAGAAGTATTTTTAACAATAGACTTATAGAAGTTGTTGCCTCCAAAAATTCACAACCTTCTTAGATTCCTAAGGGTTTTTCTTATAGATTATTTGCAACATATTGGCTTACATCCTTTAGTTATAGAGGAATTTTACTTTTTTATTTTAAGAGAACAATATCTTATTTTTATTTAAAGAATATCTTTTTTTCCCTCTATGTTTTATTTTTCTTTTCACTCAACTTAACATTTCTCTCCAACTATGTGTTTAACATAATATTTCTCTACCATTAAATTAATTTATTAATATTTCTCTACCATTATATATATATATATATATATATATATATATATATATATATATATATATATATATATATATATATATATATATATATATATATATATATATATATATATATATATATATATATATATATATTATAACTTATGACTAAGTTTATTGTTTAACTAACCTTATTTATTAAAAATTTCATTTTTTTTTCATTTTTGACATCTGTTGCATTTCTGAAATTTATTTATTGATGGATGTAGATCATCACAACAACTATTCTGCTGATGATGAACTACACTAAGTGGTTCTAAACGCATCAGTTTCTCAATTGATTATGTGATTTTCCGAAAGATTTATGATTAATATCCATATCTTGTTTAGGCTCATACTTTACATTATGAATGGTAGTATATGCTATGCGTCTTTCTTGTCTCACTGTGGATACTAGGCTAGAATAACCATATGTGGAAGGAAAGTTTTTATAAATCTTTGTGTGATGACCATGATTAAGGTTACAACTTTGTAAGGGTATATTTGAAAGTCGGTAAGTGGAAAAATTCACTCAAAACTGTGAAACTAAACCTCTTAAGTTATTTAAGGTTTTCTTTGCAATTTGGTACAGGAAATAATTATTCCACAGAAGGTTTTGTTTGAAGTTTTCAAGTAGGTTTTGTTTGAAGTTTTCAAGTTTGGAATTCTATGTGTTTTCTAGCATTATTTGTGCATTCAACATTGTGAGTTTATTATGTGGTTCCAACTCTTTATTATTTAATGTGATAATTATCTAGTTTTTATTTATATCCCTCATGTACTTTGCTAATAAACATATATTTTTTTCTATTACTAGATACATCTCCTTCTATATTGTTATTAAAATATCATACCTTTTTTTTTTTCAGTTTAGCATGCGCATTTTCAGGATGAACGTATCTCTATGTTCTCATATTTTACTTTACAATTCTTGGAAATTCACCTTTCAAATTTATCTATAAGTTTTGATTAGGACAGAGGTTTCCACGAACTTTGTCGACCCAAACCATAAAAGACTAGGCTAGGTTGCTGGGTTTTCTGATGGTTGGGTTCTAACATATTTTGGTGTCTTTCCATCTATTTCATACTGGTCACTACATAATTTTCTTACTGGTTAGAGGGTATCTATATGTTTAAAGCCCAGATCTTGATTTCTAGGTACCTATGAATGCATAACATCTAAAACTAGAGCAACCCTATTCCTTTACATATTATTCCACAATCCTAGAAAGGCCAATGGTGTACAATTCAGGTTTATGAGTACACAAAATCCAATTCATTGATTTTTCTTTACAGGTCTCGTTGTGTTTTCTTTCCTAATAGAGGATTCAAGACTATGTTGTGTGTGACACAATGAGTATTGGAGCACGTTATAATATATTAGAAATCTAGAATATATACTTAATAACATTCAAAAAACACACGGAAGTGTGGCTTTCACAGGATTCTCAACTCCCTGATGATATTGTTCAACATAATCACACTCACAATTCTATCATCATGCTAGGGATACAAAATATTTTCATACAAATATCATTAATATCCACATAAAATAATTTTCACACGAGAATCATAAGTAATTAACTGTAACTAATATTCACTCAAAGATCACAGATCATGAATATTTGACTGAAAACCAATATTCACACATAGATCTTAAGTATTTGATAAATGCAAACATCTTTACATGTGAGTATGGTAATTATCTCAGAATTCTTCCAGATTGATTAGGGTCCACCAAACCTTGAGAAGGGACATTACGTCCTCTTCTCCCCCCCGAGCTCCTTACTAGCGCAATGATCAACAATTTTGTTTTTCTTTTAGCAAATAGAGTTAGGAATCGGGACCTAAGTCCAGCCAATACTTTTTTTATGTGTCATGGTTGCACTAACTAATGTCCAGCTCTTAAGCAATGTCTTTCCATTACATCGACTTCTTCCTTTTTTCCTTTTTTTTTTTCAGAATAGAACCCCTTCTCTTCACTAAGATTCCTTGTTATCTCTAGAAGAGAAGGTAACTGTCCCTAAATTCTCTAACTTCTTTGTGGTTTGGAATTTGTTTCCTCATCAGTCTTTCTGATTCTGAATTTTATTCAACATAATTATTATTCATTAAAAAAAACTAATTCAAAGTTTTTACTACGTTCATTTACCAGTATTAAACATCACTAATTCAAATATCCATAGAGTAAATGTTTGTAATCTTAGTTTCATCTTCGGGTGTTACATCTTCCCCTCCAAAGGAAAAACATCATCCTCAGTGTTTATTTCAGCTTTCTGAAATAGTTATGGATAGGCTTCTCGCATGAATTCTTCATCTTCCCAGGTAGCCTCTTTCGGGCCAAAGTGATTCCATTACACTTTAACCTAGATGATGGATCACCTCCTTAGTGTTATTTCTCTTCGCTCGAGGATGTCTATAGGTTCTACCAAGAACTCTCCATCTGACTCGACCTATTACCATCAACAAAAAATTAATTTTCATAAATATTTACACTCAAATCAAAGAAAGTAATTACAATATTACCTAAACATTCTAAAAATAAATCACATGCCTAGGATCATGCACATATTGTTTTAATAACAATACATGAAATACATTGTGTACTTTTATATGAATAGGTAAGGCTAACCGATAAGCCACGGGTCTAATTCTTTCTAATATTGGGAAGGTGCTGCAAAAGCGAGGGGAAATTTTTGCACAACTAGACCATCTCAAGGTGCTTTTCTTAGGCTTGATCCATACATATACATGATCCCCTACTTCAAATTCCTGATATGTTCTTTTCTGATCAACGTAAGCTTTCTATGTCTCTTGGGCAGGTTCTAAATTTTGTTGGATTTTCTTCACTGCTCGTTCCATCTCTTTTAGCATCTCGATTCCTAGCATTAATTTATTCTCAAGAATAAATCAATTTATAGGTGTCCTATCTATTCTTCCATACAACACTTCGAAGGGGCTCATCTTCAATGATTCATGGTATCCGTTATTATATTCCTCCCACTTATTGGGTTGTTTCATAATGTACATCTGCAACATATCTTCCAGTACTTCATTCACACATTCAATTTTTCCATCTGTTTGTGGGTGGTAGGCAGTGTTGAACTAAATTTGAGTTCCCAAACCTGAAAATAAAGAATTCTAGAATGCAGAAGTAAATTTTACATCTCTATCTGAGATAACTACCTTAGGAATACCATGTAATTGGAACACCTCCTTCATAAATACATAAGAAACCTGAACTATTTTTTAAATAGACTGTACCAAAATGAAATTAGTTGTTTTACTAAGTTTATCTACTAAAACCATTATTGATTCATTGTGCTTCCTATATCTGGGTAGTTCCGGGATAAATTCAAGCGTAATAACCTCCCACTTCCATTCTAGTATAGGTATAGGTTGCGGAAGGCCAACAGGATGTTGATGTTCAGCTTTTACTTCTTGACATTCCATGCACTTAGTTAAGCATTCAGTACTATTGTTGCGCATCCCAGGCCAAATATAATTCTTTTTAATTGTTAAAAACATTTTTTGGTACCCAAGATGAGTAGTGTAGGGTCTCTTACGGAACTCATCTAAAATCATTTGCCTTAAAGAAATATCGTTAGGAATATATACTCTTCCCCTAAAGGCCAGTAATTGCTCATTAGTCACCTTATATTCAGATTTTTTTCCTTGGTTACTAACGTGTTGTGTTTGCTGCCATAAGAATTTATGTTCAAGATATTTCTTGGTAGCTTCCTTAATTTTTTCTTGAAATGTAAATTCTATGCGATTATAACAAATTTTATAGATGTAATGTATCCTCCTCCGTAATGCATCTGCAACATGATTTTCCTTTCCTTTTAAGTGTTGAATATCAAATTCAAACTTGCTCAGGAAGGAACTCCATCTAGCTTGACAAGAATTTATATTGGGTTGTTTGAAATAACCTATAAAACTACTATGATTAGTCTTTAATAGAAACCCTTTTCCAAAAAAGTAATATATCCATACTTTTAGTGCATGAATCACAACAGTTAAGTCCAAATCGTAAGCATAATATATCTGCTCATGTTCCTTTAGATTTCGTGATTCATAAGTGATCACTTTCCAATATTGTGTTAATACAACCCCCAGCCCTTCCTTGCGTGCATCTGTACAGACTACAAATTCATAATTTATTTGGTTTAGCAATATTTAGTACAGGAGAAGTAGTCAATAAATGTTTTAATTTCTCAAAACTTTGTTGACTGTTACTCGTCCAATTAAAATTTATTCCTTTTTCTGTAATGAGGTGATGGGGTATGAAATTCGAGAGAATCCTTCAATGAAACAATGACAATAGCCTGCCAGACCCATGGAGAGGTGTATATCAACTACATTCTTAGGTACCAACCACTCCATGATGGTCCTGACTTTCTCAGGATCAACTGCTATTCCTTCTGCTGAAATGACATGTCCTAAGCACTGAATCAAATCTCATGAAAATCACATTTACTAAATTCCGCATATAATTGATGGCCCTGTAATACTTGCAATACTAAACGTAGGTTCTCTTTATTCTCTGCCATCGTTCTTGAATAAATTAATATATCGTCTATAAAAATAAAAATGAATTTAGCTAGGTGGGTATGAAAGATATTGTGCATTAAACTCATAAAAGTAGCAGGTGCATTGACTAATTTGAAAGGTACAACCATGAACTCGTACTATTCGTAATGATTTCTAAAATCTGTTTTACATATGTCTTCATACTTTACCTGAATTTGATTATATCTCGACTATAAATCAATTTTAGAAAAAAATGTTGTACCTTTGACCTAGTCAAATAGATCATCAACCCGGGGCAAAGGGTATTTATTTTTAATGGTCAATTTATTAAGTTTCCTATAATCAATGCACATTTGTAAGGTGTCATCCTTATTTCTTACGAATAACACCTGAGCTCCCCAAAGGGATACATTGGGAAACATATATCATTTTTCAAGTAATTCTTGAAGTTGCATTTTAAGCTCGGTTAGCTTAGGCACACTCATGCGATAAGAGGTTTTGGATACAATGGTTGCTCCGGGAATTAATTCTATGGTAAAATCAATATCACTCTTTGGAGGTAATCATCATGTGTTTTTTGGAAATACATCAACAAATTCCTGAATTATGGGTATGTTTTCCAAGGCAACAATATTATCTTTGGAGTTGGGATAACCTCTTGAATCTCATAAATCATGCAACCTTTCCTGATACATTTTCCCAATTGAGAGGCAGTAATGTGACATAACTTCATGGGTTTATAATTCCTTGGATCTCTTGTCGAGACCCTTCTTCATCAAGGTAGTTAATAGACTTATTCTTACAATATACTAAGGACAAGTGTCCTTCCAACCAGTCCATCCCAAGCAATAAATCATAAGAACCCAATGGTAAGATATTTAGTTCTATACTTATGTGATGATCTCCTACTTCCATGGAAAAAAATGCTACATTGTAACTTACCCTTCTCTTGGCTCTAGCTCCTAGTTGCAACAACTAAGGATTTTTAAATTTTTGTGCTTATAAACAACATTTTTCCCTATCTTCGGACTGATGTAACTTATACTTGCACCAGAATTGACTAGAATAGATACATATTGATTAAATAAATTACCTTATAGCTCTATCATAGTACGTTGATAGTCCTCTTGACGGTCTTCCAGCGCGGCATTGATCCTCGGCATGCTCCTTAATACCTCCCCAACCATGGATGCTTCTTGCATATTAGCGGTGTGCTCAGTTTTGGCACGATGGGGATGATTTTGGTAGTAGTGAGGTTCCCCACAACCCCAACATTGCAAAGGGGGTGTATGCGCTTGACTGGGTTCCTGTTAGGATATTTCGACACATAGGAAACAATTAAGTGTAACTTGGTCTAGCGTAAATTTAGGTAAAGTGTGTTTCTTTAGTATGTTCTTTTATAACTTATAATCTGATGGTCACGATATGTAGTGATCCAAATTTTCATTCTCTCCTCGGTATTATCGACACTTGATCTATGGCTTAACACCCAATTGGTCCATGATCTCTATTTAAAGAGCATGGAGGATCATTTTTCTAGTGACTTTTTATCACTACAAGAAGAAAGGAAATTGGTGAGGGGTGAAAAATGTCACCATAAGCTCATTGGTGTCACCAAAAGTATAGATGTTGTGGTGACATGCAAGGTCTGTCACCAATAATTATTTATTATGATGGATAGTGACTGTCACGATTTCATATGAGCAATGGTGATGGAAAATAGTCTTCTTCACTAAAAAACTGAACGTCACCAAAGGTGGCGTCGCCGAAAGTATGTATTGTGGTGACATTCAAGGTCCATCACAAATATTGATTATAATGACGAATAGTGACCGTCACCATTTCATTTGAACAATAACGATTTTTTGTGATGGACCTTTCATGACCATCACTATTGGTGCATATATATATATGGTGACATTTGTTGACCATCACCATTTCATATTTGGAAAGGGTCAAAAAATGCCATTATAAGCTCATTGGCGAGGGTCAAAAAATGTCACCATAAGCTCATTGGTGAGGGTTGAAAAATGTTACCATAAGCTCATTGGTGATGGTAAGAAGAGCCTGCCACCATTCCATATGAATATCAGGGCACGATGGAATCGAACCACCAACCTCTTGCTTGTAAAGAAGGTGCTCTTTCATTGAGCTAGCACCCTTTAAAGAATTAGACTTTAAAAAATTAAATCTTGAAACTTTATAAATTTTAAATTCTTCAAAAATCTTTTTCTAAATAAGAAAAATAACATTGATTGCAAGTCTCTACTTAACAATTAGTAAAATAATGTGAGAATGAATTGAATGCCAACAATCATTGATTTTAAATCAACTATCACTTTTGCAGAGGCTCATAATAGTTTCAATTCATTCGAGTGTGTGCATTAGTACAAAAATTAGGATAATATGTAACAATGCTTAAAGATGGAAACAAGTTGCAGTACAAAGCTCAAGCTCAAGATGGCGATGTTCTGAGAGAACTAGCAACAATACCAATAATTCAATAACAATATCGTGTAAAATAGCTATGATTTCTAAGAAAACACTCTAGGGTTCTCTACATTATACTCGTGAGAGATCTTGAGAAAACAAAAAAGGATAGGACTTGTGTTGGCCATGTTAGATACATTCAGAAAACCAAGAAAAGTTGATCTAGCAGTTCATTGAAAACATTCAAATAACAATGCAAAAAGTGAAAACGTTATTTAAATGTTGTTGCACAACATGATGAGCCATTTCTTCAACATTTTTTAGGCCCTGGTTCACTCAACAAAGCAGCGAAGGGGCAATAGTGGTTATGTTATAATGCCACAATATTGGAGGAGTTAAAGAGCACATGCATTTACCAAATTCACTTCTTAATTGATATTTCCAACAATGTACACGATGGTGATGTGTTACATGTATACCTACTCGAACAATTTCAATCGCAGTAGAACAAAGATGAAACATATCTAGAAGTTGAAAATTCTATGGATATTTTATGCTCAGAAAAAGAAATAAATGAAAGTGTTACAATTCATAATTGAATGTTCTTCAACCTTCCTGTGCCAGATATGTACCATTGAGTGTATCGACTGTTTACTCCAAAAAAAATATTAGCTTTGCTATATTCTAGCAGCTTTAACATAATTATTATGTAATGGTAGTGTTACAATGCCCAAAAAAACAAAAAAATGCGTTACCCCTAAGCCTAGAACCAATGTCAACAACAAAAAATATGTGTTACATCTAAGACTAATGTTACAATGAATGTTGTAGACCATTATGTCTTCCAACATTATTAAATTTGGTATTTCCCCTAGCACTTTTACATAGTCTGTACAAGTATAATGCATGCCAGAGCAGAGGTATCTGTGGCATGGATGCGTTGCAAATAAGTGTTCATTTTACTGTGTCAAGGACAAAGAAATCATATTGAAGGTTCTAGAATAGATTAAATAAGTTGAATAATTGCCAATCAGATTACATTCAGGATTTCTGAATAGAGTACATTGCACCGCATGATAACCTTTGGCATCACAACAACATGGGAAATGTTTCTGTGGCAGGCAAGCTACCACCTGCAGACAAAAGTTTCATCCAATGGTCTCTCAAATACTACAATGCTGCTCAGTTCATTTAACATTGTGCTAATTCTAGTAGACCGAAATCAAGGTGTACCAAAGAAATATGGGAGCATGCCCATTGCGACTTCCCATTATTGGGGCATCCCTAGAAGCTAAATACTCCATATCCCTTGAAAGGAAATTTATGTGCTCGATGCTTGTTATTTTCACACTGCATGGCATGGGACATCCAACATAATTATGCCTAGACACACTCACACTTCCCATTGGCTTATTAAAACTCACCTTTGGTGCCCGCTTCACAAAGGGCATCATTAAGCCAAATAAAGCCCCGTCACAATGGATATAAAATCGGTCTTTCATAAATCTTGTTTCTTCAAGTGTTTGAACCACCATATCCAAATCATCTGTGTGCTCGATCCTTGAAAGGGAATTTATGTGCATTTATATGCTCGATTCTTGTTTTTAAGTAGCCTCTGTATGAAATCCGCACAGTCAATCTCACCATAAATTCCGTACCACAATTTGTGACGTAACCCTAATATTCATGTTTCTCCAGTTCCCAAAGGCAGGAAAACCAGTCCAAGAATCCAACCTCAAACTGCCTCAAGTGTACTTCGTAGTTGCTCTCAATAAAAGGGTCACCAAGATTATTAATGGAAAAATGTTGTAGCTGTGCCAGTGCACCATAATAAAAATCCAGATTGTAAGGATAACACAGATGATGCTTTGTTCTTTCCATGAGAATCCACCAGTACTTGGCCAGAACACTGGCCATGTATCCCTCTCTTTCACCTGTAATCTCATCGTCGAAGTCCAGCTCAATGCGCAAGGAAACTCATATGAATTTTCCTGTCGAGCACAATTTATTTCTTTTCTCCATTTCCAAAACCTTGGACATTACCAGAATGGCTACTAACACCGGCATTTTTGTCCACATCAGTCCCAGCCAAGGGAATGCATATCTCAACAAGATCAAATTCCTGAGGGAGATGCTCGACCCCATCCCTTGCCAAAGCCTCAGGGTTAGCATTTGTGCTTGGGTTTAGAAATTGTACCGTTCAAACCATGGCTCTTATATTATCTATCACTTCGAGAGTATGCTAATGATGTGCCGAGATCGATTCCTGCTAAACCTAGAGAGGCTAAGAATATGCCTTGCACATTGTTTCTTTATGAAAAAAAAAAAAAATTATGGCCAAGTTCATTGGCTACATCTACCATATGAGACAGTTCTACTGAAATAATATTTTGGATCTAACAGTAAATGCATATTTCAAACGAAAAAAAACTAAGACCGCACGGTCCAAGATATCTTTACCACTACAACCATTATTCATAACCGATTCTTCGGTTTGCTACAATATTCCTATTATCGAGTACTTGTTCAACCTTCGAATCCTAGCATTCTTAACTACATAAATGGTTCTGATGAAATGGATGAAAAATGACTCTTGAGATGATAATAAAAAAATGTTTTCCATAAATATCACAAAACAACCTTCCAAAAATGGGAAAAATAAAGGTCTATAATCAAAATGGGCAAAAGAACGAACTATAAGCAAAGGGATGAAACAAAGTTTTTGAACTGAAAATGATAAATTAAAGAAATAAAGGTATTGAGAAAAACCAAGTAAATAAAGTGGCTTTTAGACTTTTATTATAATCGATTATTCTTCCGATAACAATCACCATAAAATGTGACTTTTTTTATTCGTCATGATAAATAAGAGTCTGGTTATGCACTTCAATAGATATTAACTCTGCATCTCTTATTGCATAGCTCAATGCTAATACGGGACTAAAGGTTGCACCAAATAAAATACACCTGAGATCAAATGTAGAAATGGCGCCATTGACCACAAAGAGAAAAAGAAATTTAATCCCAAAATCATTTTAATCAAATAAAGAAGCCTTACCCTGATGAAAACCGAGATGAGATGAGCCAAGCCACCTAAAACCGTGCAATTCTACACTCAGTTCACAAAATGCAAGGCCATAGAATAATACAACAATTTTTTTTTCAAACCCTAGCCTGCATCGATCCAAAGGATTCATGGAACTCGATCGCTA
The DNA here is from genome assembly GCA_034641835.2 of Pinus albicaulis. NCBI lineage: Eukaryota > Viridiplantae > Streptophyta > Pinopsida > Pinales > Pinaceae > Pinus > Pinus albicaulis. Next base: position 228,601,295 of record CM076579.1, read on the forward strand.
AGCAAACATAGTCCAAATAAAGCTCAGAACGACCCTTGCAGAAGCATGAACATAGAAATGAATATGCTTTGCTGGTTTTCATGCTCGCTAAGCATGAAATTTAATGAAAATATCTCAGGAAACTGACATCGTCCCATCCGTTGAAACTACACCATCTGATGCTCGCATGTGTTAAGATAAGTATTTTTTAATTTTAATATAGAGGATTCATAATTGCATTTATGATTACTCATATTGACGAAATAGACACCCTGGATTCTATGTCAATGTTATATTGAAAAGACGAATTCAGAATTTTTTTGTTTTTCATTAGCACTATATTTTTGAAATTACTACATTACTATCATTGTTGGAGTCGATTTCTCTTACATGTGGGTCGAATGAAAAGATCAGCCATGCAGTGAGATCTCATCGAGTGAAATTGTGTGATGCCATATATAGTTAGAACATATCCAATTCCAAACATTGAGATAGGCACAAAACAATATTCAGTCATAATGCCGAGAACACTTTTGATTGCATATGTGCGAAATCTTAAGGTAGATCCACCATTCTTTAAGTGAGATCAAGAGAAAAAGTGATATAGCTTGTAGCCAAGGTGTAATATGAGACGAGAGCCAAATTTATGTAGAAAGTTGTAGCCGAGAGAGAGCCTTGTAGACAGAGGTTGCTACTATAGGTACCAAGAGAGGATAAGAGAAGTGCGCCAAAACCTGATCAGAGACCCTATGCCATTCATCAGAGAGTAAAGACCAAAAATCTAAGAGAAATTCCCCATAGATGAACTCGGTGGCCTATTTATAGTTGATGCAATGGGTGAAGGGTCACAACTCATTGGCGTTATTGGCCTAAGCGGACTTTGAAATTTTTGGGGGAAAATTTAATAATTTAAAATTTTAATAGTTTGTTTTCATAACTATTTTCTTCAAGAATAAATATTTTAAATTTTTTTTGGTCTTACATTGTTTGGTACTTTCTATAGTTGTTAGGTGTATAAATCTACCTTTTGGAATCTTCCTTACCACTAAGCATTTTAAATCTTGCTAGTGGTTTAGGATGTCAAATTGAGTATTATCTTGTCATTAGGCATCTCATTTTTTTGCTTCAAGAACTAATTTTATGCATTAATCGATGTATTTAATGTCCATGTTATTTTCTATAGTTGGGAATATCTACTTATCTAAAAAATAACAATAACTCTAATGTGAATAAAAGATAAGTACCCACATTAAAGATAACAATGTAAATATGGAGTTGGTCGGGAAAATGGCTCTGAATCACTACAGCTACGAGAGAATTTCCAATAGATTAGGCTTTGGATAATAAAGGTCATGTGTTGGCAACCATTATATGAATGCCGGTGAATATTGGACTCAGTGATCTGCAACATATTATTCCCATGACAAGGGAGTATGTTATCCAGCACCGACAATCATCACATCAAAGTTGACCCTCCTTTATCGCCCGTGATGGAGGAAGAGCTGCTAGATTATTTAGCTGACACCCTCGACCCCAGGTCTATTTGAATCATGGATCCACCTTAGCACCGTGTTTCGCTTTCTCCGTATGCCACCACTCCATTGAAGATCCAGGTAGGCACACAACCTATTGCTATGGAAGAAGGGGAGGTTAATTTTACCGTGCTAGGGTTAGCTCAATATTCGTTTGATTAGACCTCTTTCAATGACCGCTTCCTACTTGAATACTCATTGCACCTAACATTATCCATCCTTTCCCCATCTGAAATACAAACATGGGCGCTAGAAAAAAATTTGGTATCAGGTTCAGGTGTAGAGGTAGTATTCTCTGAAGAGGACATTAGATTGGCATGAGGTACCTATGAATATAATCCCTTAGCGAATAGGAACATATGGTTTTCGAACCCACCAGATTGGTAACAACAAAACCTTCCACCCAGGAGATCTTCAGGCTATTTCAAAGGCATCCCACACATCTCCCTCTCCCAAGAAGAGACCAGGGTTTTGGATTTGGAAGATGCCCAATCATCTGAGGTAGCGAAATCAGCGGATGCTATACTCAATAAACCAAGGAAAAATTCTAAGTGCACAAAGGTAAGGGAGTGAGGTCGGCTTCTGGGATTTGGTGAAGTAAATTCTATGGGTTAGGTTGCAAACATTGCAAACTCGGTCCTGGTGGGTCGAGTTAAGGGTCATAACCACTCATCGATAAGGCTTCGATGTTGAGTTATGGAGATTTTGGGTAACTCCCTTGAACAACTTCCCTTAGTCATCACAATGACCCATGGTTGGTTTTCCCTAATATTCTCGCATTCGGACTAGGCTACCTGGGTAATGTACAAGTTCTGGCATATCGAAATGGCCCTTGTTCTCTTCAAGCGATGGGCGCCTCTTTTTGACCCTGACAAAGAAAATTTGGGCGCCAACCCTATTTGGGTAAGAATTTCAAGATTACCACTTCATTTCTGGTCCAAGGATGTATTCCGCACCATTGGCGATGGCTTGGGAATACATCTTGATCATGAAAGATCCTATATGGAGTCAGCGAATATGGCTATTGCTCGTATACTCATTCATTAGGATACCTAGCATGGGCTTGTTGAAAGCATGAATCTTCAATACGAGGGACACTCCAAGCTAAAAATCCTCGATTATGAAGGAGTTCCTTTTTGTTGCAGATATTTTCATAAGGTATTTCACATGTATAAGGAATTCCTATTACATAAAAATGAATCGAGGGACATGATTCCAACTTTTGCCACGATAGGCACTCAGACTGTGGATAAGGGTTGCAATATACCCAATTCGGCTCCTCATAAATCTACACCTTTGTGATCAATGGATACCAACGATCGTCCTCAGCAACTAGAAGCTCGACCACCTTTAGCAAGGGTCACCCAATTACACTCTTCTATTGTGTTGAACAAGAAAAAGTGAATGGTTGGCTTGTGCCATCTTTCACCTACGGAAAAAAAATCTGATCCCATGGAGTCTTCATGAACTCAAAGAGATTTCCATGCCTCTCTCCATATGGCCAACATAACTAATGTCATTAAAAGGCGAAGTATGGATGTATAATTCATCATTGAGGAGATATTTGGAAGGTTCAGTGAATGGTTTCTGCATTTATCCACACTCCTCTTCATCGACACTTTCTGGAGCAGTTGCATTGGTATTTTACGGGACAATTAGAAGAATTCAGAGAAAAAGTGAAGAATGAAAAACAAGAAAATAGAGTATGGAACAAAATTATTGGTAGCAACAAATTATGGCACATAATTGTTGGCAGCATTATGTCTAAGTGTCTCCTCTAGCATCTTTTAACGTAAGTGATGTATGGAAGAAAAATGTGAACTAAGGCAGCTCAACACACCTTTGTTGTAGGTCTAAAAGTGGTATATGGGAAAAATACCCCAGCCATTGAGGCACCTAACTTTTGGTAATTTTGACATATGTATGTGAGAAACATTGCATTGCAGTGTATGGAGCTGACATGAGCTACATATTTAAGCTTACTTCAAATGCATATAAGGGCCTTGGCTAATCCATGTATGAACTAAATTTGGTTCATTTGATTTACGTTTACATTGAACGAAAATGGTTATGCTATAAATCAGGTAGTTTTTCATTCGATAGGAAGAAGTTGTGTATTTTATTTACTATTATAATATTGCAATCCAATTCAATGCCATGTTGGTAGATAACCGATAGGCCACCCTTGAACTATTTCAATTACTAGCCATCGAAAGTAAAATTTCACATAGAGGAATTTTCCACCCCATAGGCTTGGAAGAAATCAAGGATTAGAATCATAGTAGAGGTTAAGGTAACCAACCCCACCACCCCCCCCCCCTAGAAACTAGTTTGAAACATCTTTAAATTCCTTTCTTAATTGTGAATCATAGAAGCACCAGATGTGGGAGTAGGAATTATGCCTCCAGATTTAATTTGATTGAGATATTGATCTAACCATGAGGATGAAGGTGATCTTGACTGAGTTTGTGAAGGGAAAGAGTTACAAGCAATGTCCATCTTGGCATTTCACAGGTTCCGTTGCACCTGGTTCCTTGAGCCTAATCCCACCACCAGCAGTTCCAACTAAGGTCACGAGTGGGAGAAAGCTACTTCAGAAAAAACCCTTTGATTTACACTATCAAGGCTTTGGAAGAGTGCTAATATCCACTTCAATTCCTCCACCTTGAATTCCACCATCCCCAAAAAATTGAGCACCCAAACAACTAGACGCCACCACTATAGGAAAACACCCTAAGGCCTATACTAGATGAAAAATAAGATTACTCAAGAAAATATACTTATCCCCTCTAGCCCATGTAACCACACGTTAAAAACTATGGATTTACAACACATTAATTGTAATAAAATTATATCCTTTGAAATACAGACCCTCATGTAGTGGACTCTACAAAACAACCTTCACAAGTTTAGAGAAACAAAATGGTATCCAGCTGCCTAGCTCTTGGTACTAGAAGTAATGACTCTACCAATCACTTTTAGGTGTACCCTAATGAGCCCTGCCATCCCACCTCACTTACCTTTTCTTCCATTGAAATAAGACCTCCTTAAATCACTCACGTGGATGTGATCTCTAGTGCCATGTCTTGTCGATCAGAAGAGTGCACCACCAAAAGCTTTCCCATTTGTTCCTTTGAAACATTAGAATAAGTGGTTAAAAAAATCTCTCAGAGAATAAAACAAAATATTATATAAATAATAAACAAGACTCCCTTCACACACACAATCAGAGAGCCCCATATATTGTCCCTCGAGTGGATCTAACATATAGTTTACCAGATCAAATTCAATGTAGGATTTTCAAATGATTTTATATTCTTGCATTCAAATTTCATTTTCTTTGTAAAAAATAAAAAATAAAAATAAAAATGGAGGAGAGTGTCGGAAGGAAAATAGAGGAAAGAGGTAAGTATAAGGCATGAAGCAAAAATTATGTGTTTAGTGCCCTTACTCACCAGTACACAAAGTGTGTGCTTAATGGGTGAGGAAGCATGGGTTGTTGAGTACATAGACTATTAGGTTCCCATGCAAGGGTGGACAAGCACTAAGAAAAATATGACAATGAGAGGTAGAAATTAATTATTCGGATGAGCAAAGAGTTCATTTCTCATGGATATTTCTTAACAATAAGTAGGTGGCTTATGGTCGACAAATTGAAGAGCAATCTGAGATATAATGCAACATGGACAAGCAAGTTAGGTAGTCTAATAAAATTTATGAGCTCCATCATTGTTGAACATGCATGTTTGTCAAAGGAGAAGTGGCTAAGTATGCCATTGATTGAAGCTCCCATGATGTTTTTTTTTAGTTTAAAGAAGACCATGGTGGAGGGTCAAAAAGCTAAATGAAGGACCCCAAAATCATCATAGTAAAACAAAAATAAAGGCCATGTATTGGAGATCAAAGTAAGAGGAAAGTCTATAGAAATCACACCAATGGATTCAATCTGATCATGCAATGTACTAAAACAAGATATTGATTCCTTCTACAATATTTGCGGAATATAAATCAAGATCGCTCAATCACATGCAAGTAAGAGAAAGAAGTAAATCAATTGCACAGCACAAGGTTTTCTTGGGGAAATAAATTTCTAAAAACCCCTCTATCTCTATTGTATAATCAGCGAAGGAATAATGAAACAATACAATGCATGTGCACTCACATGAACCTCATACACTCTACCAATCATCTCACACTAATATAGGCACAATTGTACGAACACATAGCCAATTTTCAATCCACCTTCCACCTTCCTTGCTTACGTAATCCCTAGGAAAAATAATTCATATTAAATAGGAATTCCAACCTTCCTTGACTGCGTAATGCTTCATAGGCATCCTATGGATTTATAACTACACCTAGGCAGTTCGCTAATAATACAACTGATAGTGTACTTCCCTTTAACCTTTATCTCAACAGGGTCTTCATCAGATTTGGCATGCATGAAACTCATAATAGAAAATCATCAGTTACTTGGTAGATCACTACTAGTGAATTAAATATAATTTAATTCACTTGACCTCTCACTAGCTCATCACTCAGTTAGAACTAGTTAAACTGATTTTAACTCAATTATTTTGATTTAACTGATTAAACTCACACTACACTAGTGCATTAACTGCAACTAGACCCCCAAAATAATAGAATCATTCTACATGCCTCACCATTGACCCTCAAATCGAAATTATTGAGTTAGCTAAGTCTATCTCACTTAGTTAACTATTACAAGTTGTTATGAGATAAGGTTACAATTTATTGTCTAATTTATTTAAGGGAAAAATAAATTAGACACACATTTTCTTGTTGACTTCTCAACAAAATCTAGTGAGATTTCAACAAGTAAATGCATATAATGCATGAATCAATCACAGAGTGGGGGAAATGAAATATTTGAGCACACAATAGAAAAAGGAAAATATTTAATGTGTTTAAGTACATGAATGTCGGACAAAGGGGCATATACTTAGTGGTCATGTTCTCAGAAAAAATGGTGTCAAGGGATCATTCCACAACATTGAGGAAAGGAACTCCACATCAAAAAAGAAGGCATGGTTGGTTTTCCTAGCAAAGTGGAAGGGCCACAAAGGAAAGGAAAGAAACCACTTAAAATTCCACTCAAGTAAAATTATCCCATAAGAGAAAATGGAATTTTCTAAAGGGAAGTATAATCCTATAAAACATTGTAATCGTACAAGAATACATTCATAGTAGCCAAATAGATGGAAAGAGTGGAATGGTCATAAATTAAAAAATGAAAATTATTTTTAAATTTTGGACACTCTTTCTCATTTCTTTTGCTCCACCCATGCAAATCTTCTCTCAATTATGTAATAAATAAATCTAAATACCTCCCTGATAAAAAGAGCTAGATATGTATTGAAATAATGTAGACAAAAACCCATCCAAATATTTATAAAGATAATATAACATCCCTTGAATCTCATAACAAGTGGGGCATCTACAGATCAGGTGATAAACACATCCTTTCTTGCACTATTACCGAAATAAATGGATCTCGTTGTTTTTGATATGTGCCATTTAGTGTCACTATGTAATATTTCAAATAAGGTCATGAAAAAAATCGTTAGCAACCATTTGAAAGTTCACTCAAGAAAAATTATCCTAGAAGAGGGAATTATATTACTATAAAACATTGTAATGGTCCAAGAATATATTCACAGTAACCTATGATGAGTTATAGTCAATTCTTAGGTGAAAAAGGCACAATCTAGTTGTAATAGCCATAACTTGGTCAAGATGTTGTAGTCGAGGCAAGACTTGGTTGGGTTCCCAAGTCCCAAAAACAGTAAGGGTAGTTGTGAGGGCATGATAGCTAAGGAGTGCCAGTGTGTGCCAAGGAATGAAAAGGTGTACTAGCACATGTTGGAAAGTGTCAATGCATGTTGAGAAGTGTTATGGAGTGCCATAAGATCATAAGGGATAACTAGATCAAAATGCATGGGAATGAATGAATAAGAGTGTGTTCCAAGGAGTGTCAACGAATTCCATATGTCTCAAGGATAAAGTGTGTTAGGATAATTTACAAATAAGCCTCATAGGAGGCAAGCCTATGGTTAAATAAGGTCCTAGAAAAAGTTGTTTCATACAAAGGGAGACTTTCAGTTGGGCACAACATTGTTTTGCTAATGAATTGGTTGGGTTCCCAAGTTGCAAAAAAAGTAAGGCTATATATGAGGGCATGACAGCTAGAGAGTACCAATGTGTGTCAGGGAATGTTGGTAAGTGCTAACACATGATAGAAAGCTCCAAGGCATGATATGCATGCAAAGTGCTAAGGCATGCCAAGATGTGCCAAGTTCCAGGTTGTGGTGTGAATACATGCTAGGGAATGTGAGGCCCAAGTGCCAGGGAAACACAAGGGAGCACTAGTTTTAAATTCATGGAAATGACGTGTCAACAAGTTCCAGGTGTGTTAAGGAGGGAGTGTCAAGGTATGCTAGGTAGTTTCAAGGCATGTTAGAGTGATAGGGAAGCATACCAAGATGTTCCAAGTGCCAAGGTGTGCCAATGTGTGCTAAGGAGTGCGAGGAGTGCCATGGAAACACAAGGGAGCACTAGGTCCAAATGAGTGGAAATGAATGAAGAAGAGTGTGTGAAAATGAGTATCCGTGAGTTCCAAGTGTGCTAACAAGGGAGTGACATGGTATGCTATGTAGTGCTAAGTCATGCTAGAGTGTCATGGTGGCATGCGTCCAAGATATGCCATGTTCCAGGGAGTGACAAAATGTTCTAGGATGTGTTAGGGAGTGCAAGGGAAATACAAGGGAGAAATAGGTCAAAATGCATGGAAATGAATAAATAAGAGTGTGTGACAGGGAGTGTCAACGAGTTCTAGGTGCACTAAGGAGGGAGTGACATGGTATTCTAGGAGTCGCTAAGTCATGATAGAATTACAAGGTGACATGTGACCAAGATGTGGCAAGTTCCAAGGTGTGAAAACACGTGCTAGGAAGTGTCAGTGAGTTCTAGGTGTCCTAAGGAGGGAGTGACAAGGTATATTAGGTAGTGTTAAGGTGTGATAGAGGTCAGAGCAACATGCCAAGATGTGTTAGGTTCTAGGGTGTGATAATGCATGCTAGAGAGTGTTATGGAGTGCTAAGGAAAAAAAGCGAGAGTTGGTTTCAAATGTATGGAATTGAATGAATAAGAGTGTGTGATAGGGAGTGTAAGTGAGTTCTAGGTGTGTTAAGGAGGGAGTGACAAGGCATGCTAGGTAGTGTCAAGGAATGTTATAATGATAGGGAAACATGCCAAGATGTTCCAGGTTCTAGGGTGTGCCAATGCATGTGAAGGAGTGTTAGGGAGTGACATGGAAAAACAAGAGATAACTAGTTCAAAATGCATGGAAATGAACGTATGAGACTGTGTGATAGGGAGTGTCAATGAGTTCCAAGTGTGTTAAGGAGGGAGTGACAAGGTTATATGCTAAGCAGTGCCAAAGCATGCTAGAGTGCCAAGGCATGTGAGGGAGTGCTAGGGTGTGCTAGGGAGTGGCAAACCATGCCAAGGAATCTAGGGGATGTTAACATGTGCCACATAGTGCTAAGGGATTTTTAGACATGCCAAGTGTTATGACATGTCAAGATGTAAACTATGTTGCTTAGTTGTTTTATGACCATGGTTGGATGTGATTCTTAACTTGGTAACTTGTTAATTTGGATGAATTGAGATTCAACATGAGTAGCATAAGATGAGTTATAGGTAGTTCTTAGGTGAACAAGGCATAGTATAGTTGTAGTAACTGTAACTTGGTGAAGTTGTTGTAGTTGAGGCAGGACTTGGTTGGGTTCCCAAGTCTAAAAAAAATTAAGGTTAGTTGTGAGGGCATGATATCCAAGGAGTGTCAGGGCATGGAAAGGTATGAAAAGGTGTTTTAACACATGTTGTACAATGAAAATGTATGTTGATGTGTGTTAGGGATTTCCAGGGGAACATAAGGGGGAACTAGGTAAAAATACTTGGAAATGAACGAATAAGAGTGGATGCCAAGGACTGTCAATGAATTCTAGGTGACCCAAGGATGAAGTGTTTTAGGAGAAGTTTAGAATAGGAATTGTAGGAGGAAATTATATGATTGTGAAAATGCGTGGACAAATAAATTTGATATAAAGGGATACTTTGGGTTGGGAACAACATTATTTTTCCAATGACTTGGTTAGGTTCCTAAGTCGCACAAAAAGTGAGTCTATCTATGAGGGCATGACAACTAGGGAGTGCCAAGGTGTTCCATGGAATGTCAAGAAGTACTAACACATGCTAGATAGTTCCATGGCATTTTTGGCATGATAATTCATGCCAAGTGCTAAGGCATGCTAAGATGTAAGGCATGCTAAGATGTTCCAGGCGTTGGGGTGTGGCGCCAACACATTCTAGGGTGTGTTAGGGCCAAGTTCCAAGGAAACACAAGGGAGAACTAGTTTCAAATCCATGGAAATGAATGAATAAGAGTGTGACAAAGAGTTTCAGTGAGTTCTAAGTGCGATAGGTGTTAGGGAGTGTTAAAATGTGCTAGGGAGTGCTAAAGCATGCCAAGGAATGCAGGGGATGCTAACATGTGCAACATAGCTCCAAGGGATTGTTCGATGTGCCAAGTGTTATGGCATGTCAAGATGTAAACTATGGTTCTTAGTTGTTTTACTACCACGGTTGGATGTGAGCCTTGTCTTTGTAATGTGTTAAGCTGTATGATTTGAGATTCAACATGAGTAGCCGAAGATGAGTTATAGGAATTTATTAAGTGAATAAGGAATAGTCTAGTTTTATTAACTGTAACTTGGTCAAGTTATTGTAGTTGAGGAAGGATTTGGTTGGGTTCGAAAGTTCCAAAAAAATTAAGGGTAGTTATACAGGCATGATAGCTATAGAGTTCCAGGGTGTGCCAAGTAATGAAAAGGCATGCTAAAAAATTCCAAAAAATGTCAATGCATGTCGAGGAGTGTTGGGAAGTGTCAGGGAATCACAAGGGAGAAATAGGTCAAAATTCATGGAAATGAACAAATAAGAGTGCGTACAAGGGAGTGTCAGTGAATTCCATGTGTCCCAGGGACAAAGTGTGTTAGGAAAATTTTATAATAGGACTTGCATGAGGCAAGATTACAATTGCGATAAGGGGATGGAAAATGCAGTTTCAGTCAAAGGGAGACTTTGGGCTAGGCACAACACTATTTTTTCAATGAATTGGTTGGGTTCCCAAGTCGCAAAAAAGGTAAGGCTACTTATAAGGGAATGACAACTAGGGAGTGCAAAGGTGTTCCCAGGAATGCCAAGAAGTGCTAATACATCCTAGACAATTCCAAGGCATGTTACACATGCCAAGACATGCCAAGTGATAAAGCATGCCAAGATGTGTTAGGTGCTAGGGTGTGGTGCCAATACATGCTAGGGAGTGTTAAGGAGTGGCAAGGAAACATAAGGGATCACTAGTTTAAATTGCATGGAAATGAATGAATAATAATGTGTGACAGGGAGTGTTAGTGAGTTCTAGGTGTGTTAAGGAGAGAGTGACAAGGTAATATAGTCCACTAAAATCAACTCCTCTGCATGTCAATCCATTCTTCATATGACACATTTCTTCTGCATGCTCAATCTTCTGCTCAGGTTCCACCCTCTTTTGGATCTGCTATCTCCACACATACTAAATCTGCAAACCATCTTCTAGATCTACGGTCTATATTGCAGACATAAACCTCGCCCTAAGGGTCACAACTGCTCTTCTTCTACGCGAATTTGTCATGGTCTTAAGGGCATACCTTATGAACTAAACATGCTAGGAAATTTTCTTAACTATGGCACTATACTTATGTAATTCTAATTGTTGGTGAAAAAACCCTATCCACCCATAGAAAAAACCACGACTCTTGCCTCCATAAGAGACTCGACCTAGCTCATATGGATCCATAGATTCTAGGAATTTCTTTGACTGAATCTTGACATGAACTTCAGATCTCAATGTCAACCCTCAAACTAGGGTTACCTCAGTCAATATTACGCTTGCATCTACTTATGTTCTAGCTCTAAATTACAATGCAAGCCCTCCTCCATTTATGTTGGTCATTATCACAGACCTTGCGGTCTACTAACCACCACAAGATAAGATTGTATCAAACCTCTCTTCTATTTCATGTAGAAAGTATAACTATAGGGATTCAATATGATCTTGTAATGTACTAAAACAAGACATTGAATCCTCCCTACAATTTGCGGAAACAAAACATGATCGCATAGTCACCTATAAGTAAGAGAAAGAAATTATTAATCGCACAAAACAAGATGTATTTGGGGAAAGAAACTGCTCAAAACACATCTATATCTATTGTGTGTTAAGTCAAGGAATCATAAAAAAATACAATGCTTAATCTCTCATGAGATTCTCCAACACTCTGCCAATTGTCTCCTACTGATCTAGGCAAAATTGGTCTAGTACTTAGCTAATTCTCAACCTTCCTTCAGCCTACCTTGCTCATGCAATTCCTAGGGAATTAGCTCCCTATTAATTAGGAAAATTAGCCATCCTTGATTGCGCATTAATCCATCATATCATCCCAATGACTTTATAATTTCACATGGTCAATTGTGTATAAATACAACTGATAGTTATGTTCCCTTTAACCTCTGTCTCAAATTGGTCTTCCTCAGAACTGACATGCATGCAACTATTAATAACGAATTATCAATTATCTGATTGATCACTCATTTTGAATTAAATCTATTTTAATTCAGTGGACCTCTCACTAGCTCATCACTCAGTTAGAAATAGTTAAATTGATTTTAACTCAATTAATTGAGTTAACTAATTCACACTTACACCCCACTAATGCATCAACTGCAACTGGACCCCCAAGATATTAGAATCACTCTACATGCCTCATCTTAGACCCTCATGATCTAGACATATGTAGAAATGCAATAAAATACATAAATAAACATAAACACATAGATGTAGTAGGAATAGCACTTCATTTAAATAATATCAAATACTGAAAAATTCTTACAGACAAAATGGAAAACAAACTAGCTCGGGCGATGGTAGCTTATCTCTAAGAAGAGATGTGGTGGCTACATGCCTCTGAACTGTGTTACAATAAGGCTCATGGGTCTTTTAATTATTTAAAAATAAGAGAAAAACCTAACCCTAGGAGATGTAGCACCAAGAGTTTATGGCCCCGTTGGGGATAGTTGGGCAGTCAACTTCTCGATGTCGTAAATTGGTCATATGATCTCCGTTTGACACACATGATACATAATTAGAAAAATATCTCCAAGGAATACAACTGCTAATGCAATTTCTATGAAATTTCCAAACCTTTCATGCCCAAAAAACAGCGTTTGGGGCCTCAAAACTGCTCTGAAATTTCAGGACCCAGAAAACTGACAAAAATAGTAAACTGTGCAATAATTAAGGAAAATGAAAAAATGAAAGAGAAAATGGCAAGGGCCCAAGTGGAATAGGCGGGTGGCCACCAATATCCACCTCAATCACCTCAACTCAAATTTCTTGAGCCAACTCAGTCATCATGACTTAGTTAACTGACCTAAGTTGTTATGAGATGAAATTACAATTTATTGTCCATTTTTATTTAAGGGAAAAATAAATTAGACACCTCACATTCCTCACTCGTGGTACATAAAAATTCCTCACCAGTGTGGGTGCATTTTTATTTTTCCTTTCAGGTTGCCAATTTCACTGTTTCTTGTTGTAAATTTCAACACTCCCTCTCAACAGGAAAGGAATTCAATCTATCCTGATCAGTTAGCTTTGGAATTTTGCGTGCAACACTTCTCTAGTGTTGTTTGTACCTGCAAATCCTAAAATTGAATAGCCTCCGAACAACTGAATCAGTATAATGAATTTGTTATTAGAGTATTCTTACTACTTCTAGTTACTGCACATATCTACTGGACTCTATGTGCTACTATTGACATTTGCATTTGTGCCCTTTGCATTGTTGCCAACTCTGATCTATGCTCCGCTATCTGACATTTGTCACTTTGATTTATGTCTTCATGACATCTGACTACATCAATCTAACTGATCCTTCCTGCTACTATTGTAATGTGGACTCCTCATAGCTAGGTTTGATCCATGAGACACACCAGCTCAGTGGACCCTGCCCAAATTTCTTACCTTGGGATTATGTCTACACATCACCCCACCTTTCACCTAGAGGTATGGTTGCATGTGCACCCTCTGCCAATCTGACTTGAAATTTCACCCTCATGGAGGTATCTGCTTGAGTGGAGACTTCCACTCAGTCTCCTCTCTTCTTCTCCAATTGTGGTTGCTCGTGACAACCTTTTGAGGCTGCTTCTAAGGTTGAGAGGTGATTTGTACTCCCTCTCAACAACCAAGTCTCTAACCTTTGCTTTGCTCCTCAAATATTTGCATGCATCTGGTACCTCAAGTGAATATAGGTTCTGGACTCACGTACATTGTAATTTTCCTGCCATTACAAAAGTTTCTAAGAAAGAGTTGATTTTAAATCGATGATATCTCCCTCATCCAAGCTCCGAATTGATTTTCCATTTGGGTAGTTTTTTGCAAGGAATCAAAATATGCCATTTTTTTTTTTGAAAATTTTACACCAAAATCTTCATATATTCTCTGCAAACTCACCGCCCAAAAAATTCCTTCTTTAATACCATGTAGAAAATCTAACCAACGAGATTCAATCTGATCTTGTAATGTACTAAAACAATATATTGAATCCTTCCTACAATTTTCGAAAAAAAAACATGATTGCACAATCACATATAAGAAATAGAAATAAATTATCAATCGCACAACACAAGATGTATCTGGGGAAACCACTCTATCTCTATTGTGTATTAAGTCAAGGAATCATAAAACAATACAATGCTTAATTTCTGATGAGATTCTCCAACACTCTGCCAATTGTCTCCCACTGATCTAGGAAAACTCGGTCTATAACTTAGCCAACTCTCAAACTTCCTTCAACCTGCCTTAATCATGCAATTACTAGGGAATTAGCTCCCTATTAATTAGGAAAATCAGTCTTCCTTGATTGTGGAATCGATCATGGCATCCCAACGAATTTATAATTTCAAATGGGAAATTTTGTATAAATACAACTAATAGTTATGTTCCCTTTAACCTCTATCTCAACTAGGTCTTCCTCGGAACTGACATGCATGTAGCTATTAATAGTGAATTATCAGTTATTTGATTGATCACTCATTGTGAATTAAATCTAATTTTATTCACTGGTCGACCTCTCACTAGTTCACCACGTAGTTAGAACTATTTAAACTGATTTTAATTCATTTAATTGAGTTAAATAATTCACACATGCACCCCACTAATGCATCAAATGCAAATGGACTAATATCTCTACATGCCTCATCTTAGACCCTCAACTTGAATTTATTGAGCTAACTCAGTCATCATGACTTAGTTAACTGACACAATTTGTTATGAGATGAAATTACAATTTATTGTCCAATTTATTTAATGGAAATAAATTAGACGCCCCACATTCCTCACTCCCGGTGCATCAAAATTCCTCACAAGTGTGGGTGCATTTTTTTTTTGTCCTTTATGGTTTCCAATTTCAATGTTTCTTGTTGCAATTTTCAACATTTCATAATTCAATACGAAATTTACACAAAGACACCATTGAAATCACATGCCCAGATTCTCATGAGAAACCTCTCTTAAGCTCGATCTGCCATAATAGAACCAACAACATGCCATCCTAATTCCTAGCTCGAACCGACCATTATGGTATGCAAAATTCTTATGAACCCCCACATGATGATCTTGCTCTTGGAGGATGATCATGGCCCCCCTTTAGGAACCCTTACTTAGCCCTCTTACTCGACATACTTTAGGACTACATCTCTCTTTGACCCCTTAATCAAATGAGCTCCTTCTCACTTGATGTTCTTTCCTTCATCCTAAGGCCTCCTTAAATAATTTTTCCTAGACCTCTTAGGAATCCTCTAAAACTTATGGGTTTTATCCACTTAGACCTTAGGAAATATTAATTTTCTTTTAGATTTTAAACCCCATCATGGGTCCAAAATCCCCTTTTTTGGTTTCTTTTCCCACAAAACTTTTGTGACCAAACTCACACAAACCCATATCACTAGGCTTGTGGAGTACCACCCAAGCTACACAATTCAACAAGAAAGTCTAGTTGTAGTAATTGTAACTTGGTCAAGCTCTTGTAGTCAAGCGAGGGCTTGGTTGGGTTCCCAAGCTGCGAATTAAGTAAGGGTAGTTGTGAGGGAATGATAGCTAGGGAGGGTCAAGGAATTCACATTAGGAATTAAAAGGCATGCTAACACATGTCGGACAATGTCAGTGCATGTTGAAGAGTGTTAGGGAGTGTCGGGGCATATCAAGGGATAACTAGGTAAAAATGCATGGAAAGGAATGAATAAGAGTGTGTGTCAGGGAGTGTCAGCGAATTCAAGTGTGCTAAGGACAAAGTGTGTTAGGAGAAGTTTAGAATAGGATTTAAAGGATGCAAGCCTATGGTTGTTATACGGGGCTCGACATAGAAATTTTAAACAAAGGGAGATCACTTTGTGCTAGGCACAACATTTTTTTTCCTTTATCTATTTTTTTATATGAGATGTGGCACACTTTGGCTACATGCTCATGTTTTAAACTATTCTAGATAATTTCATATTGTACATTGTTGTGTATAAGTTTTGGGGCACTCTACTTGTGTCGGCTTATATCTTGTGTGCCTTGTGCATCTTATGATTCTTGTAAACTCTCATTTAATGTTCTACTATTTATATGAACTTAACATACATGTGAAATATTTCTTACGTAAGCTATGTTGCTTAGTTGTTTTATGGCCATGGCTAGATCATGCGATCCTTGTCTTGGTAACTAGTCAAGTGGGAAAAATTGAGCTTGGACATGAGTGGCATAAGATGAGTTATAGGCAGTTCTTAGGTGAACAAGGAACAATCTTCTTTTAGTAGGTGCAATTGGTCAAGTTGTTGTAGTTGAAGCAAGCCAATATTGTCACATGAAATGCAGTAGCCAAGGAATTGATTAGGTTCCCAAGTCAAGAAAAAATGTAAAGGCTAGCTGTGAGGACATGAGTGCCAAGGCATGCTAGGGAATGCTAAGATGTGTTAGATAGTGTGAAGGCATGTAAAGCATGCTAATATGTGCCAAGTGATAAGGCATGCCAAGATGTGCAAGGGTGTGTCAATGCATTCCAGGGACTGTCAAGGAAAAAAAAGGGAGAAACAAGTTAAAATACAAGGAAATGAACAAATAAAAGGATTAATAAGTCATCAATTTACCTTTTCCAAGAGGGGCATGCTTGGCACAAAAACACTAGGTGCCAATAGGTGCCAAGTGCAAAGTCTTAGTGCATTCTAAGTGCCAAGTCTTCCTTTGTTTCTTCTCATCTACTTTCCAATAGTTTATCTCAGATAAATTTAATATTAAATCATGCCAATTTATACCAAGGCATATCAACGTATTCCATACATGCTAAGACTTTCCAAGTGCCAACACGTGCCAAGTGCCAATATGTGTCACAGAGTGTTATGCATGCTATCAAGTGGAAGGGCATGTTCAAGAGTGCTACGGTGTGCTAGAGAGTGCTAATGCATGTTGAGGAGTGTCAAGGAGTACTAGGACAAAACATTAATGGAGAACTAGGTCAAAATTCATGGAAGTTAATGAATATGAGGAATGTGTGCTAGGGACTAGTGTTAATGAGTGCTAGTTGTCATGCCAAGGTATGATAAGGATTGGTAAGGCATGCTAGGGAATATCAAGACATGTCAAGAAGTCTCAAAGTGTGCTTGGGAGTTCCAGGGTGTTCTAATTATATGTGCCAAATAGTTCCAAGATATGCAAATACATGCCAGGTCATGCTAAGGATGTGTAGGGTGCTAGGGTATGTCAATGTGTGTCAAGAATTTCAAGGAAACAAAAGGAAGAACCAATAACAGGGTTAATAAGTCAGGACTTTATATTTTTCAAAAGGGGCATGCTAACCACACTAATAATAGGTCACAATACATGCCAAGTGGCATTGTATGCCAAGTGCTAATGTACTTCAATGCATTCAACCAAGGTGTTCCAGGGCATGCTAGGGACTACATGCATGCCAACACATGTTAGGAGAGTTCTATGTTGTGTTAGTGCATGCCACCATATGTTTGGGTATTAGTGTCATGACAAGATGTTCTAGGTACAAAGATGTTCCAAGACATGTGAGGTGCTAAGAAATGTTAGTGTGTGCCAAAGCATTAATTTAAGGTGTGCCTAGATTGTTGAGGAGTGTTGGGTATTTCTCATTAATAGAATTGACAGAGCTTGATTATGTATTAAATATATTAAATAATATATTTCCTACACATATTAGTGGGACTTTATCTAAAGGGAATTTTCTAGATAATAAACTTAATAGATATGAATTATGTGTTGACTCATAGGAAAACTCTATTTGACTAGTCATTACTTGAGGGAAATTATACAAATTAATTACTTCTTAAAAATTTGACTAACTCTAACCACTATGGCATTGGACATATTATAAAAAAGACTCCACAATAATGGTATTAAGTCATTATCTTTTGAAAAAAAATATATTAACAAGCACATAACGTTATAAAAAACTCATTGGAATGATCAATGGTGACGAACATTTTTTGACCGTCACCAAAAGTAACAAAAATAGCATTGGTGAGGGTCATTAAAAGTTCGTCACTAGAATTGTCACCGAAGAGAGAATTAGTGATGGGCCTTTAACGACCCTACCAACAGTGTCATTGAAAATGGCTTTGGTGACGGACCTTAAAGGACCATCACTATATACACTTACAACGACGCTTTTTTAAGGACCGTCACCATATGTGACATTGGTGAGAAACCTTAAAGGTCCGTTAGAAGCATGACCCTCACCGATGTCTTTTTTTCTTGTAGTGTATGATAGAAGCTTATGTAAATTTTCTTTCTTTAAATTAATAAATTTCATAAAGTGGCCACTGGATGATAATTTTAACCGCATCAAATACTCGTATACTGATCTGTGATCTGTGATCTATTTGTGAGTGGTGACCTTTGGTGTTTGATCTAAAGAACTTACCCTATAAACTCCTACATGGTATCATATTTTTTTGAGAACTGCATCCATTGTTGATCCAAATCCGAAGCCCTTTTTGATTGCAGTCTTATAGATCTATTGTTTCTGACCACTTTGGGGTCGGGAGAACCGCTTTGTTGTGTCTTGAGCCTTTGTTCTAGTGAGGAACCTCTTTCATCTCATGCGGAAAGGTTTCTAGTTGCCCTATCTATGTCATTTTAGATATGGAGGTATAAAGTATTTTTTTTGCAGTTATATTTATCTATCCCTCTCTTTATTTCAGTTTATAATCATTTTTTTTAATTACCGGATGTATACCCACTTCTTTGTGTATGATATTTGCTCTGCACGATCTGGAAAACCATAAAAAGAAAGACAATATTTTTCTCCTACGTATGCTCTTTCCCCGTGACTTTGTGTCATCTTTGGAAATCAGAAATAATGAGAAAAATATTTAGTCCCCGAGCAGACTAACCAGAAATCTAACATTAAGCCGCAAGGTGTGCATTCTTTTTTTATTTTTTGCGTGGTTTTTTTTTTTTGCAAGAAAAATAACACGAAAAAAAAATCCTTCATCCTTTCCAACAATTATTAAATCTTTTAACTAGATCACTTGGTTTAAAGTTACTTTATGAGAATAGAGGTCTTGAGTTCAAGTCTTTTTGTCAAGTTAATTTTTATAAAAAGCTTTTTGTGAAGTTACTTTTTCTAAAAAGGTTTTGTCAAGTTACTTTTTCTAAAAATAGTTTTTTGTCAATTTAAAAAAAAAACACATGTAACTTATGTTTTAAAGTTACTTTATTTAATAGTGTTCCTCACACAGTATAAAGTCACTTCATATTTTATTTAAGTTAGAACCTACTTGGTCATCAGTTTATAAAGTAACATTGCAGAAAGTGAAACTCACTTATTTAAAAAAGTGGGTCACATAAAGTAGTTTTTTCTATAAAAAAAGGGTGAGCGTATTATATTAAGTTTGGAAAGGGGGGGTGAGATTTAAAAAAAATAAAAATAAAAAATGCAATTTCATCATCAACTTTCAACCTAGCACATGACCACTTGATATCTACTACAACTTTTCTTCAAAAATGCATAACTTCTTCATCTAGAAGTCGTTTCAAAGCCTTTTTTTTTTAACTCGCCAAAATTTTCGAGATCTTTCCATTGGAGTAGTTAGTTTCAACCTTTACAACTTCAGATTAAAAAAAAAATAGAAATTACATTTATTGTTATTCTTAACAACACCAATTATTTCCAATTGCTATCCTACATGGTAGACTTACTTAGAAGTAAAAGGATTTATAGAATAGACTCAGGGCTAGAATCTAAACCTATTGATGAAGATAAAAAGGCCAAATGGGAAATAAACAAGATCAAGAATGAGGGTTGATAGCAAAGACCTTTGCTTAAGATATTAGATTTCATATCCAACAAATTGACTCCCCTGATGAAGCTATGAAAAATATAAATATTATTTTTGGAATTCAAAATAAAATCAGAGCCCACTAGCTTGAAAATGAGTTTATTACTTTGAACCCCAATACTTTCTCCTCTATTGAAGATTTTTTTTTCCAAATTCAAGACCATTAGACTTTTCTTAAAAGGTTGTAAGGTCAAAAAGGAATATGATAGTCTTATATATTCCATTCTTTTCAAGTTAGGCCCTGCATACTCTGTATTTGTTTCCACCTTCCATTCCACTAGATAGGCCCTAATTTCTTAAGGAACACCCTACAAGTCTCCCTCTTTTGATGTCTTTTGTGATTCTTTGGTAAGAGAACAAGAAAAATACTTACACCTTGGTCTTATTAATACTAGAAACTCTTCTCAGAAAGCCTTCGCAGCCCATCAACAACCAAATCTAAAGAATCATAAGATGAAGTATCCTAAAAATAATGGTCCTAAACCAAACAAGGGTCTTAAGCACTCTAAGCCGCAAACTGAAAAATCAAGTCAAAAAACAGATAAGGAAAATAAAAACAAAGGGAAGAAGATAGATAGACATTGTAACTTTTGTAATAGTGATGGTCACGTAGAGTCAAAACATTTCAAGAAAAAGGAAGCCTTGGAAGAAACAATGAATAAGCACAACATCCATTTGGATAACTCTTCAACTTCATCTTCGGGAATGGAAAATTTTTCATGTGGTTGTCAAGCATCAAGAAATGTTTATGCATTGAATATATTTCTTATTCTAATTCTCATGAGTAGCTCATTGATTCTGGAGCCTCTTACCACATGTCCAAAAATAAAGTCGTGTTTTCTTCTTTAAATGATTATAACACCAAAAATATTTACATTGGTGATGATAGATCTCATAGTGTTGTAGGGTCTGGAACCATTCATCTAGATAATGGTCAGTTTAATGATGTATTATGTGTTCCTACATTTTCCTACAACCTTTTATTTGTTTATCAGATAACTCATTCAGGTGAAGGGAAACCTGTAGAATTCTCACCTCACGATGTTTTAATTAAGGACCTAAGAGATCATAGACATATTTTAGCTACTGGAATTGATGATGATTCCATAAGGTGGTATAATTTTGAAAAAATTGGGTCATCAAGTCTTCCCTCCATTTTTTGTTTCTCATGAAGATGAAGTGAGAAAACTTTGGCATGAGCGATTTGGTCACTTAAACTATCGCTCTCTTCAAACTCTATGTAAAGAAGATATGGTGATAGGTCTTCCTATGGTATCTTTACGAGATGGTGTTTTATCCAGTTGTGTACTCAGAAAACATTAGCTGGATAGTTTAACAAACATGCCTCTTAGCACGCTTTAGCCCCTTTGCAGCTTATGCATAATGATTTATGTGGTCCACTTCCAGTTGTTTCTTTTTCTCGCTACAAGTACTTCTTAAATTTCATTGATGATTTTTCCAGACGCACTTGGGTATAATTATTAAAACTCAAGAGTGAATTTTTTAACATGTTCTTGGCCTTTAAGGCCTTTGTTGAGAAACAATATGGACATCAAACTCTTAAGTTAAGATCTGAAAATGGAGGAGAATATGCTAAAAAAAAATTTATCAACTTTTGCACTGAGCATGGAATTCAATTGCAACATACTATTCCGTATACTCCACAACAAAATGGTGTGGATGAAAGGAAGAATCACACTCTAAAAGACATGGGTAATTGTATGCTTCAATCTAAAGGACTTAGTCTTAATTTTTGGGTAGAAGCAATTAATTATGAAAATTACATCGTAAATTTCACTCCTACTAAGGTTTTAAGGAATTTTACTCTAGAAGAAGCCTGGAGCTCAATCAAACCAGATGTAAGTCACTTTCTTGTTTTTGGAAGTGAAGCTTGGGCCCATATTCCATATGAGAAACATAAATCCTTAGAACCTAAGAGTGAAAAATGTATTTTTTTTGATATTATAAAGATGTCAAAGGATATAAAATTATTAAACCCAAATCAAAAAATGTAATCATTAGAAGAGATGTAAAATTTTATGAAAATATATCGGCCTGTGAGCCTAGTTCAGCGGGTGTGCCACCTTTGGCCTACGAGCCTAATTTTGAATATGTGCCACCTATCTCTATCTCTTCTACTTATGAAAACATTCCTTATACTTCGGATGATGATTTTGATGATGAAAATCCTCCTCCACCTCCTCAAGATCTTCCTTCAGCCCCATAACTTCCAAAATGGGTCCGCTCTACTCGAGATACAACGGGTTATCTTGTAGGTGACCCTGCAGATTAACATCATACATGTTCTTAGTTCAACATAGCCTCTTATTTATTGGCTCAAGTTCCAAAAAATTATGAACAAGATACCTTTGAAGAGGCTTTAGGTCGTCCATATTGAGATCCAACTATGAATGAAGAATATCGTTCCTTATTGGAAAATGATATTTGGGATCTTGTTCCTCTTCCAAAGGGAAGAAAACTTGTCAAATGTGTTAGCAACCTATGAAATTTTTGACAAGCAAACAGGTGGCTAAAATGTTTTTGAGCCCTCAAGAAATATAGTTCCTCTGAAAAAATATCATTCTTGAAGCCTCTTCTGTCTTTTTCCCTTTGAAGAATCCTCACTACTATTTTCAGTTAAAAAGCCTCTTTGTTTGTGGAAGAAAATGCTCAGAAGACCTCCTTTTCCCCTTATTTCATCCCCACTAAGGCTCTATTTTCATCACCTTTTTCCCCTTTTCAAATTCATCTAAAATCCCTTATTAACCCTCTAAATCATCCTAGCTCCCCTTTAAACCGTACAAATATCCTTTGTCTGGCTTAAAAACCACTTATCCCCTCTACCGGAACCCTCCTTTGGCCTTAAAAAGCACTAAAATTAAGCCAAAAACCCCCTTGTACATTATAGGCCTAAGCCCCTTTCGGTTAAGCCCCTTAACCACTTCCCCACACATGACCTATGCCCATAACCAAGCTCTAAAGCCTTGGGCGCTAATCGTAATCGCCACTTACATTGTGAGCCTTTTCCTTTGTAAATTCCATTTTTTCCAATGCGAGGTCTTTGTTCTTTTCAACCATGGGCTCGATCTGAGCTGTAGATCTACACAGATCTAACAGTCAGCGCTTGTTCCGCATTGCACCCCGTCACCGCTCTACATTCACCCCTCTGATTACGTGTAGACCATTGATCTATCACTTTGATCCAACAGCTATCGCATAATCGCACCGTCGCAGCGCTCAATCCCACCGCATTCGACCTCTGCCGATTGGCAAGTCCCGATTTGATATGAGTCATTCATCCTTTTAGATCCAACGGTCCAGATTACTCCTCACTCTGCTCATTTACCCCCCCGTCTTTCCCCCTCGGGTCAAATCTCCATCGTCAATTCCCCGCCGATCCAATGTCCTTGATGTAATCGAAAGTTTAAAACTCAGAGTTTCTGGCCCCCGCCTCCCTCTGGTGCGATTGGATCTTCGCCGTTGATCCCTTTGGATCCAATGGCCCTCATTCTTTCCGCCCGTTCACATACCCCTTTGCCTTCCATTCCCCCTTTTAATCTTGACCATCCGTATCTCAGATTCAATGGCCAGGATCAAACCCACCTTTGACTTTCCACCGCTTAACCGCTAGCACATCTTTCCTTTTCGCACTGCCTCTTCCACCGTCCGATCTCCCACCCCTCCATCCGACAGTCATCATGCATATCGCGTTAGTTTGGAATCCGAGCTTTAACGCTCCAAAGTTACGTGATGAAAGAAGTTTTATTCTGCCACGTGTCGTGCAATGATCTATATCGCATTTTTTCAGAGTTTTTTCAAAACCATCCTAAAGCCACGCGACACCGATGGTTTTCCTCCTAAAACCATTTTCCTCTGCTTTTCTCTCACAACCTCCATATTCAATCACAGCTGTCCATCTGATCAGACCTACAGTTCGCATTGAATCACATTTCCATTGAACTTTCTTCCATCGGATTTCCATAGAGTTTCTTCTGAAGATCTCTACCATTGATCTCTTTATGATCTAACGGTCCATAGTCAAAATCACCCTCCACCTTCCGGGTCCCACCATTAAAGGCCTAACTTCATTCATTTAACCCATTTCCTTTGTATTCCACCCAAGCACTAAACTTTGGGTTTTAACACTAAAGTGTTATTTCTCCACCCAACTTACTATTAACACCTCCATACATAAAACCTGGCCGTTGATCGCCATCTCCATATCTGATCGGACGGTCTGTGACCCTTATTACCCCAAATCTTCATTAGGTCACCCTTCCACCATTCTATGGAATTTTTCACCCGTTTCTCCTACACCCACCATTTCTGCCACCACTTCCACAGGCATCCACAGAATTTTTCCACCACTCCCCTGGATTTTATAACAGTTTTATAATATTTTGTAGGGATTACAGAGTGATAAATTCACTCTGTCTCCACAGTCACAGCCACTGTGACTCAGAGCGCAGAGATGATCATCGCTGAAGCAGCAGAAAGCATCAGTAAGGGAGACTAAAGGATTAGGCCCCTGATTGAATATTTAACACCTATAATCCTGTGATCAAAGGAAGAAGGTAAAGTTAGAGACCATGAAGATGATTAAAGAGGCCTAATAAGGCATAAATCACACTAATAGGTCATATTAGTGCTACATAATAGCAGAACATATTTTCTCCAAAAGGACACCTTCTTACAACGTTCTCCATGCCTCCTTGAGCCCTTCAAAGTTATTACACTGACAGAAGCTTCTAAGGAACTATCATGACCACAGTTATGGAAGTATGGAGAACTGAGGACTTTCCATCCATGTCATTTATTCCAAAAGGCAACGCAGAGTACCAAACAGCTAGAAGGACTTCAAAGAACACATCTGAGGTCAATATTGACCTGATAAAGACTCCCAGACCATATTACAAAGTACATACAGTGATGCAAAGCCATTAAGCAGAGTGGGCTCGACCTTCTGCCTCCACTCTGTCTTAATGAGTCGATTTAATTCACATATACTTCCACAGTTACTCATTCTCCTATAAGAACTCTTGTAGAACATATTGTAAAGGTTGTTGTGGTTGTTGCTGTAGTTGTAGGGATTCTCTTAGCTATTAGAGCTGTTATTGGAGTGAAGTAGCTGAGTAGTTTGTAATTTAGTAGGCTGGGAGGAAAAGTTTGGACTGTAATTAGCCATTGAGCTCAAATTATGTGATTGGTTTTGCACATCAATTGAACAAGCAAATTTCACAGGATCTTGGTCTATATTACGAGTGATGTTTCTTTTACTGCAATTGTCTCATTACATTATTCATGTTGTCCATGTATTCTCTAATAAGAATCAGTAAATCAGGCTTAGGATATACCCCTACATGGTACCCTAATGTTCACTACTATTCTTATCTTTGATGTTTTCTGCTGATAGTGAATCTAAGAGGAAATTCATGTAATTTAACCAGTTAAAGATGTTGGTCTAGCCCATGCTTATTGATGTGTGAATTCAGGGTTTGTTGCTTAGATGTTCTGGTTGGGTTTAAGATGGAATAATTGGGATACCAGGGATTTATGTAAGCCCTGTCCACTGGGGTCCTTTTCCAACAGATTGGCCTTTCTAAGATCCCTTGAGTTGGTGTCAAAAGCATTGAAGGTTAAAAGCCCTTCTCTAATCTTAGGCCTAGTTCTATGTTAAATATTAACTCTGTTTTTCCCTTTGAGAGTATGCTGAAAGCAGGCCTGGAGTTAAATGACCTCTGACCTTATCTTAAGCTACCTCTGTGTCTTTCCTTTTCACTCTTTAATGTTCCATTCCACCATCTATCTAAAAGATCCTTTAGTATAGATGACTTTCCCTATGAAAGCCTTGGTTAGCTGTTATGCAAGTAATCCCCTTTCATGACTCCAAAGCCCAATGGATGATACTTTCTTGATCTATCCTCTTTTACTGTAGCGTCCTACTACTTTGTTCCTTTCATTCCATAACCTTCTTAGTTAATGATCTCCAACCCAACAACCAACCAAATCATTTTAAACAACCCTTGTGCTTCATAACTAGACTAATACCTCATCTTGAGCTTTCAAAGATATATCATTCTTTTCTTTTATGGATAGATCCCTCTCCGGGTCTAGGAGGGCTAGATCCTAGGATCCCAAAGCGGTTTTGATGTTGTCTAGTCTTTGGTCTTGCCAATCTGGCGAAAACACTAGAACCCCAAAATAATGTCAACTCCACTAGAGAAGAAAACCTGAGTGCATTTTATCTTAGATACCCTTAGGCACTCAGAATACCCAAGATATCTAGTTATATTGGTATCTCATAGCTAATGGTGGACAACAGACTGCTTCAAATTTTCAAATTCATCCACCTGGCGACTCCACACTCTATAATTCCTAAAAGACCAAATGACCCCACTGGTAGAAGACTCTGAGCTGGTTGAGAAGATACAGTGACATCTTTCTGATTTACAAACATGCTTCCATGCATACAAAGAAGTTATGCCCCAATGAGTAGGGAGCATATCCCTGGATTCCCACACAAAATGCCTGAAGTAGATTAGTTAGAAAACCTACCTACCTTTCAGGGTGAAAATGCTGATGACCCCTTGCTACATCTCATCAAGTTTCATATACACGTGTGGAGGTTTAAAGTTGAACGGCTTGAATACTTCCTAATGAAAATTTTCATGGCAACATTAGAAGGAAAAGCTAGGAATTGGTACGAATGGTTAGAAGCCAAATTTTTTTTTTCTTTAAAGGACATGCACCAAGTATTTTACAAGAATTATAAAGGAAACTCTCAATCCTTACCATGGGATTGTTGTGATCAATCTCAAAATATCATATAGTACCTATTAGATATTGATGAGGATTTGGTCAATATGCATCCTGAAGATCTGTTAATAGCCATTCAAGCAATTCATATGCATCCTAGCTATCACAAGAGCATGGATGAATCAGCTGAGGAAGAAAACAGTTGAGAGACAGTAGACATTCCTCAAGATATTCCTGAAAACTTAGATGCTGATCTGTCATCCCTCACAGTTGAGGCTTTAGACGACATTCTGCCTCAAATCCAGTCTTCAAAAGAAACAGAGAGCTGCTGCACTTCTGCGCAAAGAAACACAAGACCATCTTCCCATTTGAAAGAAGAAGAAATTAATCAGATCATCAATGGACAACCATCCTCTGAAATTTTTTGCAGAACAAACATTATCGCCCATTCATCTGATGAGCTTTGTTGCACAGAGGTGGAAAGCTCGTATGTAAATCAGAGTGAATAAAAAATTGTTGATAGTCCAGTTTGTCTGATTGGTAGCATTACTTACATTCATGATTTTCCTATTTTTGATCTATCTGATGATGATGTTCTCCAAAGGGAAGCTGAGCTTGCAGGACCACCATCAGTAGATTCATGGGAGGAAGAGTAGGGCCAGCAAATTCAGAGAAGTAATGAACCGAGTCAGCCTATCTATGATACTGATGGGGAAATTTATAGAAGCATAGTAATAGATGAAGATTCATTGAATCTTTACTCTATTACACCTCAGATCATTAGTCATAGATTTCATGTGATTGGAAGTCAGTAGTCCTCCTTTTTCAGAGGATGAAGAAGAAATAAAAGAAGAGTTTTTTGAGCATGATGTGAACAAGGAGCCTTCTCTTGAAAAAGAGGAAGTAATAGAACAAACCCCTGCTCAAGAATACATGGATCTCTTCACACAGCTCAGCCCACTAGAACAGGATATATCAGAGCTCCAAGAGGACACAACTATAAGATATGATGACTCCTCCAGTTCATATGATGAAGAAGATGAGGGAGATTCTCTTGCTCAAGAGAGTCTTTTTCTTGATCTAGTGGAAGAGGAAGAAATCCTGGTTGAAACCAGCCTGCCAAATATTCACAACCAGGTATCATTTCATGATCCTTATGTTCATTTCCTGCTAACATTTGAAGAAGGATCAAAGGTATTTTTGAACAGCATGTTGCAGACAACAAGAAAATATTTAAAAGTTGTTGTTAAGAAACAAAGAGAATGGGAGTGGTCCTGCCTATCCAACATGCTCAAAGAGATGAGCAAGAAAGACTAGTCATGGGATCATTTGATAGACCGGATGTATTGGAAAAGAAGGTTTATAAGCTAGACTTGTAAATATTTCAAGTTAGAGTAGAGTAGGTAGGAAATTTCAATAAAGCTCAGTCTGTGAGCATTATTCAGTTGTTTTTAATTTCTGCAAAGTTCAGTCCATGAGTAGTTTTTTCTTTATGCCATGGTCCACAATAAGCCAGACAGTCTAATCCTGGCTTGACTATTTTTCAATTTCTGTCTTAAAATGTAGAGAAGAAATCTGCTAGACAGTTTAATCCTAGCGGATAGTAGTTTAGGTAGAGAAATTATGAGGCCAATTGTCTAATCTGGTCTCATGGAGTAATAAGGGTAGGAATAGACTAGGTTTATTTTCTTGTTTGTAAAAAACTGATGATGTAAAGGGTTTGCAAGTCCAAATGCACCCAGAAGAAAAATGTTAGGACAATAGCATGGGTAGGTAGTTGTTTGGGAGAATATTACTGTTGATATAATGTCTTCATGATTTGTGGCAGCTGCTCAAAGAGAAAAGGATGTGTTAAGTACTAGACATCTCGCCTACTCCAAAGATTATTTTCTGAATTCTTGACACCTTCAAGAAGATGCCATCCCCATGTGTGGTCTCATGGAGTAATAAGGGTAGGAATAGACTAGGTTTATTTTCTTGTTTGTAAAAAACTGATGATGTAAAGGGTTTGCAAGTCCAAATGCACCCAGAAGAAAAATGTTAGGACAATAGCATGGGTAGGTAGTTGTTTGGGAGAATATTACTGTTGATATAATGTCTTCATGATTTGTGGCAGCTGCTCAAAGAGAAAAGGATGTGTTAAGTACTAGACATCTCGCCTACTCCAAAGATTATTTTCTGAATTCTTGACACCTTCAAGAAGATGCCATCCCCATGTGGAGTCACCGTTAGCCACCTATGAAATTTTTGACAAGCAAACAGGTGGCTAAAATGTGTTTGAGCCTTCAAGAAATACATTTCCTTTGAAAACATATAATTCTTGAAGCCTCTTGTGTCATTTTCCCTTTGAAGAATCCTCACTGTTATTTTCAGTTAAAAAGCCTCTCTATTTGTGGAAGAAAATGCTCAGAAGACCTCCTTTTCCCCTTATTTCATCCCCACTAAGCTTATTTTTTCATCACTTTTTTCCCCTTTTCAAATTCATCTAAAATCCCTTATTAACCCTCTAAATCATCCTAACTCCCCTTTAAACCATACAAATATCCTTTGTCTGGCTTAAAAACCTCTTATCCCCTCTACTGGAGCCCTCCTTTTGGCCTTAAAAAACACTAAAATTAAGCCAAAAACCCCCTTTTACATTATAGGCCTAAGCTCCTTTCGGCTAAGCCCCTTAACCACTTCCCCACACATGACCCGCGCCCAGAACCAGGTGTTAAAGGCTTGGGCGCTAATCACAATTGTAACTTACATTGTGAGCCTTTTCCTTTGTAAATTCCATTTTTTCCGATGCAAGGTCTTTATTCTTTTCAACCGCAGGCTTGATCTGAGTTGTAGATTTACACAGATCTAACGGTCAGCGCTTGTTTCACATCGCGCCCCATCACCGCTCTACATTCACCCCTCTGATTAGGTGTGGACCGTTGATCTATCACTCTGATCCAATGGCTATCCCATAATCACACCGTCATAGTGCCCAATCCCATCACATTCGACCTCCACCGAATGGAAAGTCCCGATTTGATCTAAGCCATTCATCCTTTCAGATCCAATGGTCTAGATTACTCCTCACTCCGCTCATTTACCCCCGTCTTTCCCCCTTGGGTCAAATCTCCACCGTCGATTCCCTGCCGATCCAATGACCCTGATGTAATCACAAGTTTAAAACTCAGAGTTTCTAGCCCCCGCCTCCCTCTAGTGTGATTGGATATCCGTCATTGATCCCTTTGGATCCAACAACCCTCATTCTTTCCGCCTGTTCACATACCCCTTTGCCTTTCGCTCCCCCTTTTAATCTTGACCGTCCGTATCTCAGATCCGACGGCTAGGATCAAACCCACCTTTGACTTTCCACCGCTTAACCACCAGCACATCTTTCCTTTTCACACTGCCTCCTCCACCGTCCGATCTCCCACCCCTCCATCCGACGGTCAGCATGCATATCTAGTTATTTTTGCATCCGGGCTTTAACGCTCCAAAGTTACGAGATGAAAGAGGTTTAATTCTGCTACGTGTCGTGCAGTGATCTATATCGCATTTTTTCGGAGTTTTTTCAAAACCATCCTAAAGCCATGCGACACCGATGGTTTTCCTCCTAAAACCATTTTCCTCCGCTTTTCTCTCGCAACCTCCAT
Source organism: Pinus albicaulis (assembly GCA_034641835.2). Lineage (NCBI taxonomy): Eukaryota > Viridiplantae > Streptophyta > Pinopsida > Pinales > Pinaceae > Pinus > Pinus albicaulis. Next base: position 228,631,722 of record CM076579.1, read on the forward strand.
ATTCAATCACAACCATCCATCTGATCAGATCTACGGTTCACATTGCATTGCATTTCCATTGAACTTTTTTCCATCGGATTTCCACAGAGTTTCTTCCGAAGATCTCCGTCGTTGATCTATTTATGATCTAACGATCCACAGTCAAAATCGCCCTCCGCCTTCCGGGTCCCACCATTAAAGGCCTGACTTCATTCATTTAACCCATTTCCTTTGTATTCCGCCCAAGCACTAAACTTTGGGTTTTAACACTAAAGTGTTATTTCTCCGCCCAACTTATGATTAACACCTCCATACATAAAACCTGGCCATTGATCACCATCTCCATATCTGATCGAACGGTCTACGACCCTTATTACCACAAATCTTCATCAGGTCACCCTTCCACCATACTGCGGCATTTTTCGCCCATTTCACCTGCACCCACCATTTTTGCCACCGCTTCCATAGGCATCCACAACATTTTTCCACCACTCCCCTGGATTTTATAACAGTTTTATTATATTTTGTAGGGATTATATAGTGAGAAATTCACTCTGTCTCTGCAGTCACTGTCATTGTGACTCAGAGCGCAGAGATGATCGTTGCCGAAGTAGCAGAAAGCATCAGTGAGGGAGATTAAAGGATTTAGGCCCCTGATTGAAGATTTAACACCTATAATTCCGTGATCAAAGGAATAAGGTACAGTTAGAGACCATGAAGATGATTAAAGAGGCCTAATAAGGCCTAAAGCACACTAACAGGTCATATCAGTGCTACATAACAACATAACATATTTTCTCCAGAAGGACACCTTCTTACAACATTCTCCATGCCTCCTTGAGCCCTTCAAAGTTATTACACTGACAGAAGCTTCTAAGGAACTGTCAGGACCACAGTTATGGAAGTATGGAGACCTACGGACTTTCCATCCATGTCATTTATTCTAGAAGGTAGCGTAGAGTACCAAATAGCCAGAATGACTTCAAAGAACACATCTGAGGTCAATATCAACCTGACAAAGACTCCCAGACCATATTACAAAGTACATACAGCGATGCAAAGCCATTAAGCAGAGTGGGCTCGACCTTCTACCTCCACTCTGTCTTAATGAGTCAATTTAATTCACATCTACTTCCACAGTTACTCATTCTCCTATAAGAACTCCCCTAGAACATATTGTAAAGTTTGTTGTGGTTGTTGCTGTAGTTTTAGGGATTCTCTTAGCTGTTAGAAATTTTATTGGAGGGAAGTAGTTGAGTAGCTTGTAATTTAGTAGGCTGGGAGGAGAAGTTTGGACTGTAATCAACCATTGAGCTCAAAGTATGTGACTGGTTTTGCACATCAATTGAATAAGAAAATTTCACAGGATCCTGGTCTATATTACGGGTGATGTTTCTTTTATTGCAATTGTCTCATTACATTATTCATGTTGTCCATGTATTCTCTGATAAGAATCATTAAATCAGGCTTAGGATATACCCCTACATGTTACCCTAATGTTCACTGCTCTTCTTATCTTTGATGTTTTCTACTAATAGTGAATCTAAGAGAAAATTCATGTAATTTAACTAGTTAAAGATGTTGGTCTAGCCCATGCTTACTGATGTGTGAATTTGGGGTTTGTTGCTTAGATGTTTTAGTTGGGTTTAAGATGGAAGAATTGGGATACCGGGGATTTATGTCAGCCTTGTCCATTGGGGTCATTTTCCAACAGATTGACCTTTCTAAGATCCCTTGAGCTAGTGTCAAAAGCATTGAAGGTTAAAAGCCCTTCTCTGATCTTAGGCCTAGTTCTATGTTAAATCTTAACTCTATTTTTCCCTTTGAGAGTATGCTGAAAGTAGGCCTGGAGTTAAATGACCTCTGACCTGATCTTAAGCTGCCTATGTGTCTTTATTTTTCACTCCTTAATGTTCCATTCCATCATATATCTAAAATATCCTTTAGTATAGATGACTTGCCCTATGAAAGCCTTGGTTAGCTGTTATGCAAGTAATCCCCTTTCATGACTCCATAGCCCAATGGATGAGAGTTTCTTGATCTATCCTCTTTTACTGAAACATCCTGCTGCTTTGTTCCTTTCATTCCATAACCTTCTCAATTAATGATCTCCAACCCAACAACCAACCAAATCATTTTAAACAACCCTTGTGCTTCATAACTAGCCTAATACCTCATCTTGAGCTTTCAAATTTATATCATTCTTTGATTTTATGGAGATATCCCTCTTCGGGTCCAGGAGGGCTAGATCCTAGGATCCCAAAGCGGTTTTGATGTTGTCTAGTCTTTGGTCTTGCCAATCTGGCCAAAAAAATGGAACCCCAACAAGATGAAAAGTGGTTTACAGAACAAAGTTTGGACCAGATGGAAAACTGGATAAACATAATGCTCGTCTTGTTTCTAAGGTATTTTCACAAGTTGAAGGCATTGACTATACTAAAACCTTCTCCCCTATTGCCAAAATGAATTCTATCTTCCTTGTTCTTTCCCTTGCTTCCTCCTTTAAATGGGAAGTCCATTAGATGGATGTTAAATCAACATACTTACATGGGGAATTGCATGAAGAAATCTATGTCTAACAACCCCCTGGCTTTATCCAAAAAGACTCTAGCCTTGTTTGTTGCCTTAATAAGTCTCTCTATGGTCTCAAACAAGTGGCTGGGGCTTGGTATGCTAAAATGGATAGATTTCTCATAGATAATGGATTTTCTAGATGTCATTCCAACAACAGTGTCTACACCAAGAAAGTGGGTAAGTCCTTAATCATCCTTGTTTTTTATGTTGATGATCTTATCCTTACTAGTAGTGATCCCAACCATATAAACCATGTGAAGTCTAAGCTCAAAAATAAGTTTGAATTGAAAAACTTAGGACACTTGCATTATTTCCTTGGTCTTCAAGTCTTGCAATCCAAAGAAGGTATTAACCTTTCTCAGTCCAACTAAGTCTGTGATCTTCTACACCAATTTTGCATGGAAGTCTGTAAGCCAGCCCCTTCTCCATTTTATTCTAGATTAAAGATTTCAGTCACTTTCCCTGGAGTTGATGCTACCTTATACCGTCAACTTGTTGGTAAAAACTTGTATCTAACCCATACCCATCCTGACCTTTCCTTTGCCATTGGTCTTGTTGCTTGGTTTATGCACAAACCTCATGAAAGTCACTAGAAATAATTTAAAAGAATACTCTAATATATTGGAGGTTCAGTTTAGTTTGGGGTTCATCACGGTGCAGGAGCATCTCCGTTGTTGGTTGGTTTCACTGATTCTGATTGGGCTGGGGACCTTGATGATCGAAATTCTACTGCAGGTTATATATTCACTCTTGGTTTAGGACTTATTACATGGTCTTGTAAGAAACAAAGTTCCATATCTCTTTCTTTGGTAGAAGCAAAGTATCGTGGTGCTGTTGAACCTAGCAAGGAAGCCATGTGGCTTTATCATATCCTATCCGAATTTGGTCTTCATTAGTAGCATCCAACTACACTTTGGTGTGATAATCAGAGTGTCAATCAACTATGAAAAGATCTAGTTCAACATCAGGGCAGAAAACACATTTAGCTACACACACACTTCATCAGAAATCTCATTCATGATCATGTTCTCACAATGCACTATTGTTCAACCAATTATCAAGTTGCTGATATCTTTGTAAAGTCTCTCATAGAAACGAAGTTTACCAAAATTTGATTTATGTTTGAAGTTCAAGAAAGTTATCATTAAGGGGGGATATGCTGTAATGCCTCCTTCCTTCTCCTATTGTGTCACCTTTGTAAATCCTTCAATCCTATCCCAAGTTGTTCTTAAGGGGGGATGTTGGGATATTCCAATACGTAGGAAATAGTTAAGTATAACTTGGTCTAGCATAAAGTTAGGTAAAGTGAGTTTCTTTTGTATGTAATTTTGTAACTTATAATCCGACAATCATGATATGTAGTGATATGACGATTAATTCTCTGATTGGTCCATGATATCTATTTTAATAGCATGGAGAGTATTTGTCTAGTGACCATTTATGAGAGAATATTATGTGAATTTCTCTCTCTACATTAAAAAATTTCCTGAAGTGGCCGCGTTCGCTCAGACCATGGACTGTTTTCCTCTTTGAGGGTTTTAACCACATAAAATACTGGTGTATTGATCTGTGATTTTTTTGTGAGCGGTTTTTTATCTAAGGATCTTACCCTGTAAATTCCTATAGTTCTGACTTGCTGGATGCCTCGGTAGGCCTAGCTTCCGCTTGCCATTTTGGTTTTGTTGAATTTTCCAAAATTGTTTCCTTAGTGGGGTCCTTTGTGAGCTTCCTAAGTTTGCAAACTTAGTACATATGTGGTTTTGGAAATTCTTTTTTCCCTTCCTTTGAGACCATTTCTTACTGATGTCTCCCTTCTACCTTGTCTACTGGTAGCACATCCGAGCTTTCTAGATTACTTCGTCCATGGTTTTTGGACTGTCAAATTATATTCTTTGCTTCATGAACGTAGTAAGACTACTAAAAAAGCATTGTACTTTAGCTTTCTCTTCCCAAATATAAGGCACATATCTTATTAAGAAGGTAAATTTAGTTACATATTCATCCATGTTCATTTGTCCCAATCTTAAGTCATGGAATTCCTTAGCCTTATCTTCATAAAATCGTTCTGTCAAATTCTTGTTGTTAAATTTCTTTTGAAATTCCTCCCATGTTACATTTTGTTCATCTATCCCTTATACCGTCTTGACCTCTTCCTACCATAAGGTGGCTTTTCCTTAGATCTGATAGATGGATAGCCTGGCCCTGAGGTTATTATTGTTTTGCATAAACCTGAAAAATATTTATTCATATTGATAATCCAGTCTTCGACAACTTCCTCTGCTTCTCTGTAAAAAAATGGGGGTTTAATATTTTTAAACTGCCCCTGCACCTCCATCTTCTCTTTCTTTAATTTTCTTTAGTCTGAAACATTTCCTGACTCCTCCTCATTGTCACCTCTATTTCTATTACTTCTTTTTGTATGAATTTCCTCTGGATTATCCTTGGTATGTTATTGTTGTTGCTTCACTTCATCTCGAGTTTAATGTTCAGTAGTTGGTTGATAGGTTCGATGATTTTTCCTATCTGAAATGATTTTTAATTTTTTTTCATGTTCGTGCATTAATCTTTCATTGTCTATTCTTACTCAAACCATTTTAGCTTGCAATTTTTGAACCGTCTCAAGTAACCTATTTGTTTAGTGTTACTTTTCTTTTAGTAACTGCTTATGTGGTATTGTTGTTTTACACCCAACTATACCCACATTTCCATATTTGCTTCAGGATTTTTCATGGAGCCTATTCCCTCTACTGGTCTGGTTGGGATTCAACTTCCAGCTCCTCTCCTAATTGTATTTTATCACATGTTCTCTTTTCTTCTTTTCTTGACTTGCACATTTCAACGCACTCATCATTACTACTATTTCCCTTTTAGGCCACAATATTGGAGCCGTAACCTGATACTACTTGTAACATGTCTCAAAATAAAATAAAATAAAATAAATAAATAGGGATTAAACAAAAAAATTATTTAACTTATCCATAGAGTTTTTTTTTTTCCACAGAAAAAATCGAACCTTCTATTATATAAGAGGGTTACATAGCATATGTAGTGCATTGTCCTTTCCCTTTTTCAGAGAAATCCATAAGCGGCTGTTTGAAGGAAGATAACTTATCCATAGAGTTATTAACTTAGTAGTTTTTATTAAATATTCACAAGGTATTAATAAATTACATATATATATATATATATATATATATATATATATATCATCACAAGCTATTAACAACATACTTGTTTATACCAATATACATTTCGTCATTGGATATGAGAGTGGACTATCCTTGTCTCATTAACGCAAATTTAATTTCAATTGGGGTTTAGCCTTATCCGTATGGATTTGATCAGAAGAAGATATTATGTGTCCTTTCTTGTCATGTGACAAGTGGTGGGATCTCCACATTAACTGACAATATCGGGTATCCATTATTGGAATCAGATTTATTGGTCACTTGCTTGATCTTTGTGGAACATATCGATCCATTGCACTGAAAACTCGCGATACCATGGTATGGCACCTGACATCCTTTATAACCATGGATTTTCCCTCTATTCATCGAATGGTTCTCCAATTCGTACATGGTGTTATGGTAACCAAAAAACCTTCTACTTTGCCACTCCTTTCATCATTCGGCTCTGGCTTTTTGCTATGGACACGCTCTGCAACAAATTCTCCCCGTCTTGCTTCTCCAGAGTTTCCTCTACCAAAAATCGACTAGGTAAGAACCATATTGTTATCTTACTTATGGGAATTATTTTTCTTTCAAAGTATTCTACAAAGGCCTAACAAAACTCCTTTGGTAACTTGTAGAGTTTCATAGTGACTTGTTTCATTTACAGTGGTTTTTTTTTTGGAAAGAGAGTCCTCCAAATGGTCCACCAGGTAAAATATGTGCTCACCATTGTGAATAATGTCATTGATGCACACTACTGTATTTTTGTGACTGGATTACCTTTACTGTTGCAGGGATACAAACCTATAGCATCAGGGGAAATGCATGTTCTTCGATCTACAACTCCACCTCAACATCCTTTACCTGGTATGCACCACACTATCATTGAGTTTACTTGGAATTGAAGAAAATCTTCAAATTGCTGAGGGTAAACCCTCTCCTGCATGTTGTAGGTCTGTCCAGGAAACTCTCAGTTCTTCTCCTGTTGGGGTCAGGATATCCATATCTTATTTAGGATCCTGCTTTACATTATGAATGGTAGTATATGCAATGTGTCTTTCTTGGCTGACTATTGATATTAGGCTAGAATATCCATTTATGGATGGAAAGTCTATACAAATATTTTTGTTAAGACCATGGTTAAGGTTACAAATTTTTAATGGTATATTTGAAAGTCTGGAAGTAGACAAATTCGCTCAAAACTGTGAAACTAATCCTCTTAAGTTGTTTAAGGTTTTATTTGGAATTTGTTACAGGAAATAACTATACCATAGAAGGTTTTTATTGAAATTTTCTAGTTTGGAATTATATGGTTTTCTAGAATTATCTATGCATTTAGAATTGTGTCTTTATTATGTGGATCCAACTCTTTACGATTTAATGTGATAATTATATAGTTGTTCTTTATATACCTCATATGTTTTGCTAATAACAAATATTGTTCTCTATTACTCGATGCATATCCTTATGTATTTTTATTAAAATATCATACCTCTTTTTTTCATCTTAGCATGTGCATTTTCAGGATGAAATTATCTATATGTTCACAGTTTTTACATTAATATTCTTGGAATTTTTAGTTTCTGAATTTCTCCCTAAGATTTTATTAGGATTGAGGTTTCCACAAACTCTGCTAACCTAAACCATAAAATACTAGGCTAGGATGTTGGGTTTTCTGATGGTTGGGTTCCTAACTTTTTTGGTGTCTTTCCATCTATTCCATACTGGTCACTACACATTTTTCTTGTTGGTTAGAGGGTTTCTATATGTTTAAAGCCCCGTATACTTCTTTCTATGTACCCTTGAATTCATAACATCTATAACCCGAAAAAACCCTCTTCCATTACATATTATTCTGCAATCCATGAAAGGCCAACAATGTACAATTTAGGTTTATGAGTACACAAAATCCCATTCACCAGATTTTTCTTTAGAGGTGTGATCGTGTTTTGTTTTCTGACTTGGGGTTAGGGAATATGTTATACATGACTCACTAAGTAACAGAGCACGTTATAATAAAGTAAAAATCTAGACTATATACTCAGTAAAATTCAAAAAGCCCACAATAATGCTGTTTTCACAGGATTCTCAATCGGCTGACAACATTGTACATCCTAATAATACTCACAATTCTATCATCATGCTATATTTTATTTTTCTAGTAACAATTCAGTCCTTACTTCATTTAGAGAAGTTAAATAGCTACCTTCCCCAATAAGGATACAAAATATTTTTGTACACGGACCATTAATGTCCACATCAAATAATTTTCACACAGGAATCATAAACAATTAACTGTAACTGATATTCACTCACTGATCACAGATCATGAATATTTGACTTAAAAAAGATATTCACACACACATCCTAAGTATTTGATAAATGGAAATATATTTACAGGTGAGCATGTTAGTTATCTCATAATTCATCTAGATTGATTAGTGTCCACCCAACCTTAAGAAGGGCTATTATGTCCTCTTCTCCCTCGGAGCTCCTCACGAGAGTAGTGATCAATAGTTTTTTTTATTTTAGAAAACAGAGTTAGGCATCGGGACCTCAGTCCAGCCAATATTTTTTGTTTGTATTAGGGTTTCATTGGCTCATGTCTAGCTCTGCCATACCTCTCAAGCAGTGTCCAATAATTACACCGACTTCGTCCTTATTTCCTTTTTCAGAACAAATCCCTTCTCTTCACTAATATTCCTTTTTATTTCTAGAAGAGAAGGTAACTATCCTTAACTGATATAACTTCTCTAAAATTTGGAATTTATTTCCTGATCAGTATTTCTGATTCTGAATTTTATTCAACATAATTATTACTCATTAAGAAAAAACTAATTCAAATTTTTTACTATGTTCTTTTACCAGTCTTAAACATCGCTAATTCAAATATACATAAAGTAAATGTTTGTATTATTAGTTTCATCTTGGGGTGTTACATATTCCCCTTCGGAGGAAAAACAATGTCCTTGGTGTTTATTTTAGCCTTCTGAAATAGTTCCGGATAGGCCTCTTGCATGAATTATTCATATTCCTAGTTAGCCTCTTCCGGGCCAAAGTGTTTCCATTGCATTTTAACTGGGATGATGGCTCACCTCCATAGTGATATTTCTCTCCACTCGAGGATGTGTTGAGGTTATACCAGGAACTCTCCATCTGGCTTGACCTGTTACAATCAACTTAAAAAAAAAAAAAATTAAACTCAAATCAAAGAAAGTAATTACAAGATTACCTGAACATTCTGCGAATGGATCACATTCCTAGGATCATGCACGTATTATTTTAATAACCATACATGAAATACATTGTGTACTCTTATGTGAATAGATCAGGATAACCAATAAGCCACTAGTCTAATTCTTTCTAATATTTGGAAGGGAGCGCAAAAGCGAGGGGAAAGTTTTGCACAACTAGATGATCTCAAGGTTCTTTTCTTAAGCTTGATCCGTACATATACATGATCCTCGACTTCAAATTTCCAATAGGTTCTTTTTCGATCAGCGTAAGCTTTCTGTCTGTCTTTGGAAAATTTTAAATTTTTTTGAATTTTCTTCACTTCTCGTTCCATCTCTTCTAGAATCTCGGGTCCTAACATTAATTTATTCTCCAGATTACCCCAATTTATAGGTGTCCTACATCTTCTTTCATAAAACACTTTGAAAGGGGTCATCTTCAATGATTCATGGTATCCATTAGTATTGAAAATTATACCAAATTTAGATATTCCTCCCACTTATTTGGTTGTTTTATAGCATACATCCGCAACATATCTTCTAGTACTTGATTCACACGTTTAGGTTGCCCATCCGTTTGTGGGTGGTAGGTAGTGTTGAACTGAATTTGAGTTCTAAAACCTCCAAATAAATATTTCCAGAATGCAGAAGTAAATTATAAATCTCTATATGAGATAACTACCTTAGGAATACCATGTAATCAAAACACCTCCCTCATAAAAATTTCAACAAACTGAACTATTTTGTAAGTAGATTGTACTAGAATGAAATGTCTTGTTTTACTGAGTTTATCTACTACAACAATTATTGAGTCATTGTGATTCTTAGATCTGGGTAGTCTAGTGATAAAGCTAAGCATACAAACTTCACACTTCCATTCTTATATAGGTGTAGGTTGCAGAAGACCAGTAGGATGTTGATGTTCAACTTTGACTTGCTAAGATTCCATGCACTTAGTTAAGTATTCAACAATATCCTTGAACATCCTAGACAAAAAATAATTCTTTCTAATTGCTGAAAACATTTTCTGGTACCTAGGATGAATAGCGTAGGGTCTCCTATAAAAATCCTCTAAAATCAGTTGCCTTTAATACATTTGGTTAGGAACATATACTCTACCTCTAAAGGTCAGTAACTGCTCATCACTCATCTTATATTCAGATTGTTTTCCTTGGCTCCTAGCTTATTATGATTTCTGCCATAAGAATTTGTATTCATGACCTTTTTAGGTAGCTTCCTTAACTTGTTCTTGAAATCTAAATTCTATCTGATTATAACAAATTTCATATATGCAATGTATCCTCCTATTTAATGCATCTGCAACAATATTTTCCTTGTCTTTTAAGTGTTGAATATCAAATTCAAACTCACTCGGGAAGGCACTCCATCTAGCTTGATGAGAATTTATATTGGGCTACTGAAATAACTTGTCAAAATACTATGATAAGTATTTAATAGAAATATTTTCCCCAAAAGGTAAGCTCTCCATAGTTTTAGTGCATGAATCACAACTGTTAACTCTAAATCGTAAGTATAATATCCCTACTCATGCTCCTTCAACTTTCGTGATTCATAAGAGATCACTTTCCCATATTGTGTAAATAATACCCCCACCCCTTCCTGGCATGCATATGTACAGACTACAAATTCCTTATTTGGATCAACAATATTTAGTACAAGATCAGTAGAAAATAACTGTTTTAATTTCTCAAAACTTTTTTGACAGTTACTGGTCCAATTAAAATTTCTTCCCTTTTCCTGTAATGAGGTGATGGGGTATGCATTTCTAGAGAATAATTTAATGAAACTTTGGTAATACCCAACCAGACCCATGAAGGAGCGTATATCAGCTACATTCTTTAGTACCAATCACTCCATGTTGGTCTTGATTTTCTTGGGATCAACCATTATTCCTTCTCCTGAAATGGCATGTCCCAAGTACTGAATCTGATCTTTATAAAAATCACACTTACTAAATTTCGCATATAATTGATGGTCCCATAACACTTGCAATATCACACGTAGGTTATATTTATGTTCTTTCATCGTTCTTGAATAAATCAAATGATATCGTCTAAAAAAATTAGAATGAATTTATCTAGTTAGGGATGAAAGATACCATGCATTAAACTCATAAAAGTCACAGGTGCATTGGTTAATCCGATAGGTAGAACCATGAACTCGTAATTTCTGTAATTAGTTCTAAAAGTTCTTTTACATATGGGTTCAACCATTACCCAAATCTGATGAGACTTTGACCATAAATCGGTTTTAGAAAAAAATATTGCACCTTTGACCTGGTCAAATAGATCATCAATCTAGGGCGAAGGGTGTTTATTTTTAATGTTCAGTTTATTAATTTTCTTGTGATCAATGCACATTCATAAGGTTCCATCCTTATTTCTTAAAAATAACACTGGAGCTCCCCAAGGGGATGTTAGAAAATTAAATCTTACAGAGCAATGGAACACATAAAATATGTGAAAACAAAAAACACATAAATAACATATAAAATAAGAGAGACATAGATATATGTGGTTCACCCAACTTAGGCTACGTCTACAGAAACAACCAGTCCTTCCTTTCTATTATCCAGCAAAAAATGAAGAGACACAACCTAAAACAGATCCGTTGTAATATCCTCTACTCTCTCACACAGTCCCCCTTGATATTTCTTGCTCAAAGCATACACACCATACATATACGCAATACAATACCCTCATACAATAGAGGGGTTGTTTTCTATGGAAAAAAACCCTAAATTAAACATAACTTCTATCATTAGATCATCTGCCTAATGAACGACCCATATTGACTATGAAATTACAGTATTTTACAAGGAAATTTTACATATGTACCCCCCCTTGGACCCCCCTCATGGAAGTCAAACGACAGCCGGCGTTGCCACCCTATTAAGAATAGGGGTCCAACGTGACAATACATCTAAATAAAAAATATAATCAGGCTCCACACCCAACAATTAGGGTTCATTTGCTGGATAATGATTCCACTTTGGACCTGGTTGTTTCTCATCTTCATCATAATACTTGAAGACCAATTGAAACTAAGGAGAATCCTAGTTTCTCCCTAGTTACAACTTTTGTTAACATGTCTGCGGGATTCTGGCTAGTGTGTAGCTTTTCCAGCTTCAATTCTCCATCTTCTAACACTGACCATATGAAATGGTACTTGAGTTGTTTGTGTTTAATCCTGGAATGAAATGATGATTTCTTTGCAAGATGAATGGCACTCTGGTTGTCATTTTATAACCTTCCCATCTCCTGCTTCTTACCCAATTCATCCATAAACCTTTGTAACCAAATCATTTATTTACTAGCCTCTTTAGCAGCAACATACTCTGCGTCTGTTGTTTAAAGTGCAACAACACTTTCAACTTTTGAAACCCAGCTGTTCGTTGTTCCACCTACAGTAAATGCATACCCTGTAGTGCTCGTCCTATTATCTCTATCACCTGCCATATATGCATCAACATATTACTATAGAGCAATGTTTGAACCAACAAAGGATAATTCCTAGTTTGTAGTACCTCTCAAATATCTAAGAATCCATTTCACTTCCATTCAATGTTCTTTTCCTGGATTGTTCATGTACATGTTTACAACTCCCACTGCATGTGAAATATCAGGTCTTGTGCAAACCATTGCATACATTAAGCTTCCAACAGTTGAGTCATATGGAAATTTAGACATATAATCCATTTATGCTTCGGTCTTAGGGCACATTTCCTTACTAAGTTTGAAATGACTAGCCAAAGATGTACTAACTGGTTTTTCATTCTGCATATTAAATCTTTTGAACACCTTTTGTATGTACTCATTATGAGACAATGCTAATTTGTGATTTTTCCTGTCTCTAGTTCTTCTCATACCAAAGATTTGTTTTGCAACTCCCAAATCCTTCATTGCAAATGAATTTTCCAATTTTCCTTTCAGCACATTTATTTCCTGCATGTTAGATCCTAAAATAAGAATTTCATCTACATACAATAACAATATAATATAGTTTCCGTCATTTTTATTTCTCAGATAAACTCAATGATCAAAGTGACATCTAGTATAACTTTGTTCATACATAAACCTGTCAAATTTTAGATACCACTTCCTCAGAGCTTGTTTTAAGCCATACAAGCTCTTATTCAACCTGCACACTCATTTTTCTTTCCCTTTAACCTCATATTCGTGTGGTTTTTGCATATAGATATCTTCCTCCAAATCTCTATGGAGAAAGGTTGTATTTACATATAACTATTCAAGGTGAAAATATTCTACTACTACAAGACTTAAAATAGTTTTGATTGAATTCATTTTAATAACAACATAAAATAGTTCATCAAAGTCAGTACCTTTCTCCTGTGAAAACCCCTTCACCAAAATTCTAGGTTTGTACCTTTATTTTCCTCCATATTCTTCCTTCAACCTGTAAACCCATTTATTCTGCAATGTTGTTTTACCTGCATGCAACCTAACTAAGTCCTAAGTATAGTTATGTATTAAGGATTCCATCTCTTCTTTCATGGCTAGCTCCCACTTCTTCCTGGTTTCTACCTGCATTGCTTCTTCATAACATTTCAGGTTCACCAAAATTAGCCAAAAATACATAATATAATGAAGGAGAATATCATCCACGGTGTCTACTTATCCTGGTAGATATTCTGACACCACTTTGTTGTTGTGGTGGTTGTTGTTGTTGTGGATATCAATTATTATTATTTTCAGGCACCTTTACCTTTTCTGTGATCTCATCAAGAACTATGTATTCTTTGCTTTCTTTTTCCTATTTATTTTCCTGCAACTAATCCCTATATAAGACCCTTTCATTGAATATTACATCTCTGCTCCTAATGATTTTTAGATTTTCATAATCATATAAATGATAACCAAAATCATTAACATCATATCCAATAAAGGTACATTTATTTGATTTTTCCTCAAGCTTTATTCTATTTTCTTTATTAATATGGAGAAAGGCCTCACGACCAAAAGGCTTTAAAAAGGAGTATTTTACTGTTTTACCTGTCCATGCCTTCTTTGGAGTACCACCATCCAAGGAACTTGAAGGCCCTCTATTTATTAGATAAACAATAGTATCTAAAACATCTAGCCAAAATTTTAAAGGAAATCCTGCATGCAATATCATGCACCTTGCATGCTCCATGATTGTCCTATTCATCCTTTCTGACACACCATTTTCCCTGTGGTGTTCTTGGAACTATCTTCTCTCTGTGAATTCTATGCTCTAAATAATATCTATCAAACTCTTTGCTGCAATATTCACTTCCATTTCTGATATGGGACACTTCAACTTCTTTCCTATCTCAATCTCAGCCAAAGCTTTCCATTTATTGAAAGTATCAAATACATCAGATTTATTTTGAATACAATAAATCTAAGTTTTTCTAGTTGCATGATCAATAAAAATAACATAATAACGAGAGCCACTGAGAGATGATACATGAGCAGGTCCCCATACATATGTATTCAAAAGCTATAATTTTTCGCTCTTCTTTTCTTTCCCAACTCTAAGAAATTTTAATCTCTTCTGTTTTCCATAAACATAATTCTCACAAAAATCAAATCAATGTTCTTCAAACCTGGCAACAAGTTTCTTGAGTGAAGAATCTGCATCCCCTTCTCACTCATGTGTCCAAGCCTATAATTCCATCATGCTACATATGCTCTTGTGGATGTTAAAGAATTAACATAATTAGAAATACCATTGCATAAATACAATGTACCAACCTTTTCTCCTTTTGCTATTGCCAAGGCTCCTTTAGTGACCTTCCAGGTTTTATCTGAAAAATTTGTCACACAACCTTCACTGCCTAACTGCCCTGTTGTAATCATATTTTTCTTTAGATCTGGAACATGCCTTACCTCCTTTAATAACCATTGGTTTTCATTCTCGTGTCTTACAAAAAATTTACCCATTCCAACGTTTTTACAGGTTTTATCATCACCTAGATGAATTTGTCCAAAATCTCCCCGAACATAGTCATGAAAATGTTTCTTATCAGGTGTGGCACGGAATGAGGCCCCTAAATCTACCACCCAGGCATTAATAACATTTTCTAAAGAAAGGGTCAAAGAATATCGTAACACATCATCTGTCACATTTTCTTCATGATTGTTTTCTTGTTGTGCGTCTCCTTATTTTCCCTTCCAAGACTTACATTATTTCTTCAAGTGTCCTTTCTTCCTGCATTTCCTTGATTTACTATGATATCTTGAGCTATTTCCTCTTTCTATTTTTCTTCCCCTAGTGTCTGCACTCAAATAATTTCCTGATGTACCACCAGAGCTTTTCTGTCACATTTCCTCGCTAAGGATGGCACCGATAACATCATCAAACTTTAGAGTACTAGATCCAGGGACAGAGTTAATAATGACCATAACTAAACCATTCCAAATTTCTGGTAATGAGCACAAAAATAACATAGACCTAAATTCATCATGCAAGTTTACCCCTACAAAACTTAACTGATTCGTAACCGTATTAAATTCATTTAAATAGTCAGGACCAAATCTACCTTCCAACATATTCATATTAAATAAAATTTTCATAATAAATACCTTATTTGAGGCTGAGTATTTTTTATATAGTTTCGACAATGCTGTAATTAAACCCTCTGTTATCATTTCCTTCTAAATATTGAAGGCTACCGACACCGTGAGGAACAACCGTATTTTTCCAAGTGCCTTTCTGTCGAGAATATCTCATTCTTTGTTTGTCATACCTGAAAAATTCTTTCCTTTTCTGCTCAATGGTGGGTACAGATCTTATACAACTGGTAGTTTTGGCCATTAAATTTCTCGACCCTAAACCTAACATTTTCCGCCATTTCTCCCACTCGAACGAGGAACCCTTATTTGCTGCGAGTTTATCAGCTAAATATACCTTTGGCTCTGATATCGGTTGTTAGAAAATTATATATTAGAGAAATGGAACACATAAAATATGCAGAAACACAAACAAAAAAATAACATATAAAACAAAATATGCAAAAATATATGTGGTTCACCCAACTTGTGCTACGTCCACAGAAATATCTAGTCCTTCCTTTTTATTATCTAACAAAAAATTAAGAGACACAACCTACAACAGATCCCCTGTAATATCCTCTACTCTCATACATAGTCCCCCTTGCTATTTCTTGCTCAGAGTATACACACCATACATAGACGGAATACAATACCCTCATAAAACAAAGGGGTTTCCTTCTAGGGAAATAACCCTAAACTAAACATAACTTCTAGCATCTAATCATCTGCCTAATGAATGACCCAAATTGAGTATGAAATTACAATATTTTACAAGTATATTTTACATCTGTACCCCCCATGGACCCCCCTGACAGCGATCAAAAGATGGGCGGCGTTGCCGCCCCGTTAAGAACATCGATCCAATTAATTGATACATGTAAATAAATAATATAATCAGGCTCCACACCCAATAGGGGATACAATGTGCCAAATATATCCTTTTTCAAGTAATCCTTGAACTTGCTTTTAAAGCTTGGTTATCTTAGGCACACTCATGTGATAAGGGGTTTTGGATACTGGGGATGCTCCAAGAATTAATTCTATGGTAAAATAAATATCATGCTTTAGAGGTAATCCCGATATATTTTCAGGAAATACATCATCAAATTCCTGAATTATGTGTATGTTTTCCAAAGAAGCAATTTTATCTTTTGAGTTTGAATAACCCACTTGAATTACATAAATTGTGAAACCTTTCTTGATACATTTTGAACCTAATTGAGAGGTGGTAGTGGGACATAACTTCATTTGTTCTATAATTCCTTGGATCTCTTGTCAAGACCCATCTTCAACAAGGTAACTGATGGAATTCTTCCTACAATCTACTAAGGACCACTTTCCTTTCAACCAATCCATCCCAAGAAATAAATCATAAGAACCCAATGGTAAGATATTCAGCTATGCGCATATGTGTTGATTTCCTAATTCCATGAAACAAGTTATTACCTTGGAACTTACCCTTCTCTTAGCTCTAGTTCCTAGTTGAACCAACCATGAATTTTTAAATTTTTGGGTTTTCAGACAACATTTTTCCACTATCGTGGGATTGATGTAACTTATACTTGCACTGGGATCTACTAGAATAGATACAGATTTGTTAAATAACTTACCTTATAGCTCAATCATAATAGGTTGATATCTTTTTTGATGGTCTCCCAACGTGGCAGTGATCCTATTCATGCTCTTTGCTACCTCCCCAACTGTTGATGCTTCTTGTAGATTAGCAGCATGCTCAATTTTAGCACGATGGTGACAAATTTTGTAGTATTGAGGTTCCCCAGAACCCCAACATTGAAAAGGGGGATTTTTTTCTTGAGTGGGTTCCGTCTTGTTGGATGCATTGGTAGGCCTAGCTTTCGCTTTCCATTTGGGTTTTTTTTGGGTGTGGAGACTGATTATCTTCTTTGTTTAAATGTATCATAGTTTTGGACCCATGTTCTCAACAAGGCGACAACGTTGCCCGTCGTTTGAATGCTACCTAGGGGGTCCAAGGGGGGGGTGGGGGTGGGCAGCTACGACTTTATGAAGCCCCCCCTTAGTGGGGGGGTTTCGTGGGCAGCGCCCCCGAAGCTAAAAACACATGTAAAATTTGCTAGTAAAATATTGTAATTTCTAGTCAATTTGGGTCGTTCAATAGGCAGATGATCTAATGGTAGAAGTTATATTTAATTTAGGGTTTTTCTCCCTAGAAGGAAACCCCCCATTTTGTATGAGGGAATTTTATTGCGGTTGTGTATTGTATGAGTATTATGAGCAAGAAACAGAAAGGGGGACTGTGAGAGAGAACAAAGGATATTACAACAGATCTGTTGTAGGTCGTGTCTCTTCATTTTGCTGGATAATATAAGGAAGGACTGGCTATTCGGGGTGGACATAGCCCAAATTGGGTGAACCACATATATCTATGTCTCTCTTGTTTATATGTTTTCTGTATTTTTGTTTCCTCATATTTTATGTGTTCCATTGCTCTATAATATACAAATTTTCTAACATTTTTGTTGACTTTTCCCAAACTGTTTTCTTAGTTGGGTCCTCTGTGAGCTTCTGAAGTTTGCAAACTTAGTACCTCTATGGTTCTAAAAATTCTTTTTTCCCTTCTTTTGAGACCATTTCTTACTGATGTCTCCCTTTTTCCTTGTCTACTGGTGGCACATTCGAGTTTTCCAGATTTCTTCATCTATGTTTATTTCTTTGTCGAATTCTATTCTTTTCTTCATGAATGCGGGAATACTACTCAGAAAGCGTTTCTCTCACTAGTACAAAATGGATAATTAGTCTCTGAAAAAATGACTAAAAATTGCATATAAACAACTGTTTTTCAGTCGGTAACCAATAGTAGATAATTGACAATATCTTATAATGCAAACAAATTTTAGTCATTTTTAGCTTAGTCATTAATTGGTTGTCTCAATTTTGATGTCTAGTAGTACATTTGGTCATTGAATTAGTCATTGATTTGTTTGTTAATTTAGTCATTGATTTGGTTAGTAATTTAGTCATTTATATGGTTATTTATTTAGTCAATAATTTGTTCATCAATTGCCACAATTAATGACTAAATACACAACAAAATATATTACTAAATGGTCACTCGATAAAACCAATTAATGACCAAAGAAATATGACTACATTGTGGCCATGTTATAAGATACTGTAAATTAGCTACTAATAGTCATATATATGCAAAATTTAGTTGTCATTTGTAATTATAATTTTATCATTTGTAGTATTCCTTTATATTTTTTTGGTAGTTTTATATTCATTATATAAATGACTACTTTAGTAATTTATATTCATTTCATTTAATTTCATTAAAAATCGTTATAAGAAACTAATTTAGTCGTATATTCATTTTATTTGTGTTCATAATTAATAAACACAAACTAGTAATTCAGTAGTTTTAGATTGATTTTATGTTTTCATTATTAATCAACATAAATTAATTATTATGATTTTGCAACTAAATTTTAAAAAAATGTCATATAATGTACATTATCATATAATATGAAAACAAAAAGTTACATATGTTAATTACAATACTAAGTAATATTGAGTGCAACTATAAATAATTCCAACCACATAAATTATATTATATAAAATGTCAAGTATTACAATATGATTTTCCAACTTAATATTGGTGGGAGTACAATTTACACATGAAATGTTGTTTCACCACTTCAAAACATTATCATTGTGTTTCCAAGGAACTGTGGGTGAATTCACAAACTATAAATACTTAACCATCAGTTTTATGCGTGTGTCTCATACTAGTGCCGAATGGCTTATATTTTGAAATCCATGCATTGTCGTAAAAAAATGCCCATAAGGTGACCATCCAAGGTGCCTAAAGAATGTTGAACCTACCTGCAATGTTAACAAACAATAGAAATTAGTGCAACAAAAATTAGAATTTTCACAACCAGTCTTACTAAAAAAAATTATTGATTCAAGGGCTTACTAATTTCCCCTAGTGGCCTTCAATTCGGTGTTCTAGATTTCAATCATTTGTGTGCCAAATAATGGCACTTTTTTCATATAATTGGCTCAATGCAAGAAAATAACCAATTGAATCTAATTAAATTCATTTAACAAGGCTAGCATGA
This sequence comes from Pinus albicaulis, assembly GCA_034641835.2. Taxonomy (NCBI): domain Eukaryota; kingdom Viridiplantae; phylum Streptophyta; class Pinopsida; order Pinales; family Pinaceae; genus Pinus; species Pinus albicaulis. Next base: position 228,651,341 of record CM076579.1, read on the forward strand.
CCTCTTAAAACAACAATAGAAGATGCATCACTCATATTCTAAATTTGGACTATATTATCCAAACTACAATTAGCTAAAATTGAATCATCTGGAGACTAGTTGAGATCCACCTACTTCAATTAGTAAAAAAACATAAAACATATTAATCACAAGTTGAAATCAAGAGTAGGTAGAGTATTTACACCTCAAATCAAGAGTAGCATTCAAATCCATGTACGAATGTATGGTAGCAATATTATCAGATATTAGTATGCCTTTTTCTTTGGTTTCATGCATACTAGACCTCTTAGCAATTAACCATTAACACGAATATTGAGAGTTTAAGCTTGGGTGCACATTGTAAACATGCAACTTGGTTTCCATTTTGAGCATGATAACCCTTTGAACATATTTAAATATAGCATTCCTAGAAATTTTAGTGATGTTGTACCAACAATAGAAGATTTTTTTACATTACACTAGGAAATCTTAGGATATTTGTTAGACATTGGAATTGTTATCGACAAGGGATATGGTTCCAAATATTACAAGGAAACCTACAAAAATCAAGCCAATTTGGTACAATCTAAGCATTTCAAATGATAATGTTTCCTGCAAATAGCATGGAAAAGGAAATTTCACTAATAAACCCAGAGTCTAACATGACATTCCAAATCAGTTAATAAGTGTTCATGCAAATTTTTTGGAAACCAGACAGACACTCGTTTGTTAATATATGATCCATCCACGTGATGCATTAACTCCTTATCAATATCTATTTGCATTTTTTGTTCTATATTTAGTTACAAGAAATGAATGAAACACGATCTCTGCAAAACAAGGGTTAGAGTCTTCTTACTGGGATTATAAACTCCTAATTAATATAGTAGCGATAATAGTCTAGAATTTTTAATACAACTATGTATTGTCATATTCTCCCGATCTAACAATTATATGCCATTGTTAAATACATAATCCTTCGACTTAAATCTTTGCGGAAATTTAATCGCTAATTGCAAACACATGAAGAAAGATCAGTCACACATAACACATATGTTTTTACTGGGAAAGCATAAAGCTAAAAACCCCACTATCATATATTATGTATATATCATGGATCATGAAACAATCTCATAAAAACCTATAATCCAAGAGCTCTCAGTACAATATACAATCGTCTAACACTGTCATACAAAAATTGGCATAAACATGCACCAGTTTACTGCCTCCTGACAGCCTGTCTCCACTGCGCAATCCCTGCTGATCACAATCCATAAATGAATTTGATCTTTCCTTGCCTTAACTGCGCAATCCTCATTGGCATCTTCAATGTGTGTTTGGTTGCACTTGTGCACCCACTATAGTCACAACTGATAGTCAAACTGTCCCTTTCACTTATCTCTCAACTGGGTCTCCACTAGATCTGACATGCATGTAGTTAACAGTAGTAAATCTCCAGTTACATGTGAGATCACTCCATGTGAATTAATTTAATATTTAATTCACTGATCTCTCACTAGTGTATCTTTAGTTACAAATAGTTACAACTATCACAACTAAGTTTAACTCACTTAACTGAGTTAAACTACTTTACAACTCACATAACTACACATCCAACTCTGTTACAACTTTGTATCACTCAGTTACAACGAATTTCACTAGAATGTCCCACCAACCAACCTTTGAACTCAAAATTCCTTCAGTTAACTAGTTTTCCACATCAGTTAACTGAAATCAAGTGCTTCAAGAGAACAGATTATTATTTATTGTCTAATTATTGTTAAGAGATAACAATAATCGACATGCATTCTATTTTTAGACATGAATTCCACGAAACAGCTTCACACATGCATTCCAAAAATAGATGCCCATCCATCCATGTAATTTTCTCAACCATCTATAAATAGATTATTGCTAAAAATAGACTTTGATCCAAATTCTAAAAATAGACATATCACCTAAAAATATCCTGTGGGCCCCACCTAGTGTAGGGGCTTAATTTTCACTAGGATCATCATCTTGTTGAATCTCAACACTCCCTCTCAACAAGAAAGGGATTATCCTTCACCCCGATCCTGTCTCTATGGTATTCGAATTTTCTCCTGGTGAGCTCCTTCGTTAGAATATCTGCATCCTGATCTTCCGTAGGAATGTACTCAAACAACTTGATCTTATGCTGCACACAATCTCTGATATGATGATACTGGATATTTATATGCTTAGATCTATCATGAAACATAGGATTAATCAAGAGTTTGATGAAGCTCTGATTATCACAATGAATCACTATAGGATCTAAATGAGAACCAAACAAACCGACCAGGATCTTCCTCATCCAAATAGCCTCACATGTAGCTTGAATTTTTGCCATGTATTCCGCTTTCGTTGAATTGAGTGCCGGGGATCTCTATTTTTTGTTGTACCAAGAAAAAACTATATATCCGATACTAAAGACCCCTCTTGATGTGCTCTTTCTGTCCCTTGGGCTGCCTATCCAATCTGCATCCGTGAAGCCATGCAACTTCACCTCATCCGTCTATCTGTACCATAAGCCATACTCAGATGTGCCCTTGAGGTATCTCAGGACATGCTTTCCCACCTTCCAAAAGAGCTTAGTAGGCTTAACCATTGCTTGACTAAGTTGGTTCACCGCATAGCATATGTCTGATATTGTATTAACTAAATACATGAGCGAACCCACTAACTGTCGATAAACAGTAGCATCCACTACTTCTCCAGATGTAGCGTCCTCTTTCCTCTAGTTTCCTAGAAGAGGAGTATCCATGGGTTTGCTGCCCTTCATGTGAAAATTACCAATTATCTCCCTTGCATACTTGCCTTGAGACACAAACAATTCACCTTCTTGCTGCCGTATTTCCAATCCAAGGAAATAGTGAAGGAGGCCCATATCCTTCATCTCAAATTCCTTTGCAAGGTCCTCCTTGCATGAGTGTATCATTTTCTCATCACCAGTCAGTATTAAATCATAAACATAAAGAAAAATTATTAAAAGCTTACCCTCCACCGCAATTTGGTATAGGTTTCCATCCGCCTCACTCTTGGTGAATCCAAGTCCAATGAAATAATTGTCGATCCGAGTGTACCAAGCATGGGGTGCTTTCTTCAGCCCATAAAACGCTCTTTTGAGTCTGCACACATGCGAATCGCTACTGAATATCTCAAATCCTTCAAGCTTCTCAATGTACATTTCTTCCTAAATGATCCCATTAAGGAACATAGTCTTCACATCCATCTGATGAATGTGCGAACCCATCTGCACTGAGAGAGCAAGGATGGTCCTCATGGAAGAATACCATGTGACAGGTGCAAAGGTTTCTTCATAATTAGTCTCCTTTATCTATGAGAAGCCCCGAGCCACAAATATTTCCTTATAATTCTCAACACTCCCAACAACAGCTTGCTTTAACTTGTAGATCCATCTTGAACCTATCACTAATTTATCAACCGACCTTGGAACAATTTCCCAAGCACTGTTTTTGACAATGGATTCATACTCCTCCACCATTGCATCTACCCATGTGGGCTCCTGCACTGCTTCCTGAAAGGAAGATGGCTCAGTCACAATACATTTTCTCATGAGAGCCATGTATCCAGTGAATCAGTCAGGAGACTATCTTTGTATGTGCTGTGAAGTAGGAACTCCTACATTCTGTGCCACATCAAGCTACAGCCTCTTAGCTTCTGTGGTACACCTTCTGCCAGTTTTGATGTTTGGCTCTGCATGAGTGGACTCCTCAACTCCATGAATCTCCTCCTATATTGATCCACATCTAGAGACTCATCTTTTGGAACACGCAGTTCCTCCTCTGCATGCAAGTCTAGCTCCCTCTCAAGCGACAACTTCATGGATTTCTCCTCATTGAATTTTATATCCAGTCACACCACATTCATTCGACTGTTTGGAAAATACACACGATAATTATGGGATGTTTCTGTGTACCCCACAAATATCCCAACTTCAGCAGTCAACTCCGGCTTCTTCTTGGCATTCTTGGTCACATGCACATAAATAAATGAGCCAAAAAACTTAAAGTGAGAACATCCTGCTTCTTACCAGGAAAAGCTTCTTCAGGTGTACTCATGCCAAGTACTCTATGAGGACAGCGATTTTGCACATAAACCACAGTGTTGCATGCTTCCACCCACAAGTGCATTGGTAGGCCCTGATCATGCAGCACATCTCGTCTAGAACCCACGACCATTTTGTTCTTCCTCTCCGTGACCCCATTCTGCTGTGGTTTATGAGGCACTATCAATTCTATTTGAATTCCTTCTTTGCTACAAAAGTATTTGAATTCATTCATGATGTATTCACCACCATTATCGCTCCGTAGATCCTTCACTTGCTTCCCCGACTCTTTCTCCACCAATGCTTTAAACTCACAGAACTTTGAGAATGTTTGATCCTTCTTCTGCATGAAGAATATCTAGCATCTACTAGAATAGTCATCAACAAAAATAAAATAATACTTGTGTTTTTTCGTTGAAGAAATCGAGAATGGCCCACACACATCCATGTGAACTCTCTCTAGGATCACCAAAGCATGATTCTCCTTTTCATGAAAGGTGGTCTTCACAAACTTACCCATAGTACATCCCTTGCACTGATATATCTACGCAAGTTTACCCTTGGGAATTCCAGTAGAAATATGCTACAAAATTTTTAGGGCACCATGGTGAAGATGGCCCAATCGCTTGTGCCATAATTCGCACTCATCCCAACTCACCACTTCTTTTTCTTTGCCCACCCTTGCAGCACAACCATCTACCTCTAGCTTGTAGAGATTCTTGACTTGAATCCATATCCTCTTGGTTTTTCCCATTGTTTTATGTTGCAGGAAATGTTTTCCCTTGCTGAAAACAACGTCATAACCTCTATCCTCCAACATCGCGACTGAGACCAAGTTTTTCTTCAGACCTGGAACATGAATAACATATTTCAACATAAATGGTTTACTTGAATCCCTCTCAAAGGTAATGGTACCAATGCCGATCACATTGTATCATCCATCGTCGCCCATCTCTATATGCATTTGGAGATCTTTCTCCTCCAAGTCACTGAAAAGCTCCTTATCTCTCGTCACGTGGAAGGAAGCACCATTATGAAGATACCACACCGATCCCATTGCGCTTGAAACCAAGCATGTGATCAAAGAGAAATCAAGTTCAAACTACGAGGCAAGGGCCTCACCAGTTGCAACTCCAACAACCTTCTTGTTCTTCTTTTTTTGTGGGCAATTAGTGGCGAGATGCCCATGTTCATGACAGTGAAAAAAATTCACCTTAGACAAATCCAAGTTCTTGCCCTTAGCCTCGGATTTTGAATGGGATTTCTTCCCCTTCCCTTTCCTTGCTTTGGCAGCCAAAGCATAATCCTCTTCATCATTGTGCTTTGATGAAGAGCCATCTCTGGTGTTCTGCCTGAACTCCTCCTGCACTAGATTTGACCACAGTAGTTCCCAATCCGGAAATTTTTCCTGTGTGTTGAGAGAGTCTTGATAACTGTGCCAACTCTTAGGAAGTCCCAAGAGAGCCAAACTCGCCAAATCATCATCAGCAACTGTGGTTCCCAGACTCCCCAATTCATCCTGACGTTGGACAAACTTTGTGAGATACTTAGGAATATTGTCGCCCTTTTCCATTTTGATATTTCTAAGTTTATCCTTTAGTGCCAATTTCCTATGGTCACTGCTGCTTTGGAAAATATCTGTCAAATCCTTCCACATTACAAATGGAGTGGCTTTCCCATGAAGGCTTGAGACAATATGGTCTCACACACCTTCCAACATAATCCTTCTAGTCTTTGCTACTTTATTTTACCAGACATCAAGTAATGCAACATCGGTCGAAGTCAGCTTAGAAATATCATTGTCAATGAATTCCTTCAAGAAATTATCTTCAAGCACCACCTCCATCCTATCCTTCCATGCAATGTATTTTGAGCTACCCTCGAGTGCATACTCTAACCGCAAACCATTGAAAGCCATTTCGATGTTTACTCAACTGTCGCACCAAGAAATTCTTGCAGCAAATTCGAATTGTTTCCCCCAACAAACTCAGCTACTGCTTAAATATTGCAATCTTCTTTGCTTTGATACCATGTAGAAATTTTAATACAATTATGTATTTCTGGATTCTCCTGATCTAAAAATTATATGCCACTGTTAAATACAGAATCCTTCTACTTAAATCTTTGCGGAAATTTAATCGCCAATTGCAAACACATGAAGAAAGATCAATCACAAATAACATAGATGTTTTTACCGGGAAAGAATAAAGCTAAAAACCCCACTATCATATATTACGTATATATCATGGATCATGAAACAATCTCATACAAAACTCTAATCCAAGATCTCTCAGTACAATATACAATCGTCTAACACTGTCATACAAAAATTGGCATAAACATGCACCAATTTACTGCCTCCTGACAGCCTGTCTCCATTGCGCAATCCCTGTTGATCATAATCCCTGAATGAATTAAATCTTGCCTTGCCTTGAATGTGCAATCCTCATTGGCATCTCCAATGTGTGTTTGGTTGCACTTGTGCACCCATTATAGTCACAACTGATAGTCAAACTGTCCCTTTCACCTATCTCTCAATTGGGTCTCCACTGGATCTGACATGCATATAGTTAACAGTAGTAAATCTTCAGTTCCATGTGAGATAACTCCATGTGAATTAATTTAATATTTAATTCAATGATATATCACTAGTGTATCTCTAGTTACAACTAGTTACAACTAGCACAACTGAGTTTAATTCACTTAACTGAGTTAAACTACTTTACAACTCACATAAATACACATCCAACTTTGTTACAACTTTGTATCACTCAGTTACAACGAATTCCACTAGCATGTCCCACCAAACAACCTTTGAACTTGAAATTCCTTCAGTTAACTGGTTTTCCACATCAGTTAACTGAAATCAAGTGCAATACATTACTGCTAAAAATAGACTTTGATCCAAATTCTAAAAATAGACATATCACCTAAAAATGACCCGCAGGGCCCACCTAGTGTAGGTGCTTAATTTTCACTAGGATCATCATCTTGTTGAATCTCAACAAATAGTACCTTGCAAACAATATGAAGGAAATCATTGGCTTGGAATTTTCTTTAGGATTATTTTCCTCTCATCATGAAAATATGTAGAATTATCACAAGTTTTGCAAGAAGATCAAGTTTCTCTTTTGAAGGAAAGTATCCTACATAATATTTATGGACTAGTATGCCACTTTTCAAGTTGATATAATTCCACATTTACCGAAAAAACCATGTTATTTGAGGGCTCCATTTCAAGTAGAGTGCTTTGCAGAGGTGAAATCTTTAAATCAAGTCATAACTTATAAGTCATGAGATACTCTTTAAAGAAGTATTCTCTTAATAAAATAAATACTAAGAAGCATGCACATTGGAAAATATATTACATGTTGGTATCAATAAATATGCTATTTAACATGCAATATTTTTATCTCATTTGTGTACATATAATTTACGAGGGAACTTCTCAATTATAAAATAATCATGCCTTTGTGTAAAAGAATCAAAGAATGACAGTTATATCTTCATGAATTTTTCACGCTCAACAATAACTGAATCATGATCATCTTCATTAGGGTGTCTGCCTTTTTACCTAATAACTGCCAGAATGAAAACAACACGACAAAAACGTTCTCTCTAAATAAATTCATTGAAATTATAAAACTTACAAACATATAGAAAAAATGGTGATAAATAAAAGATCGTGCCAAAATCTTCTCATAAAATTTCCCAAAAAAAAATATCAAGTAATTAAAAAACAAGCTACATAAAATGCTAGTTCCTATATCATATTGCAAATTGTTTTTAGAACATTTGAAAGTGTATGTTTAAATGAAATTTAAATATTCGAAATGAATAATTATTGCCTCTACAACATTAAGGAAAGGAAAAGAAAAGTCTAGTAATGATAAAACATCAATAGTTGTACCTTTAGTTTCATGGCTTGAATTCATACATCCATAAATAAAGCATACATATCAACGCCATTAAAATTTGGAGGAATATTTTTTCTATTCATGACAATGATACATTTCCATGAAGCTTGAAATTTTTGTTCAATGCTCTGAGTATCCTATTTATAAGTGTTTTCATTTATCAAACAATCTACTTGTTATGTTCAAGAATTTCCATATTACTCGCATCAAAATTAAATTATGAGTAATCTGGAACTGCTTGAACATAATTACTCATCTCAAAAAAGCCTAAAATCTGAAATCTACTTGCTAGTTTAGTAAATAGCTAATGACTTATGAACCTGCCCATACACTTAATATTCTCTATAAGATGAGCCATAGTTGATGCCTACATATAATAATTTTTCAAAATGTCCAGGATGTAAAAGTGTGGGATCATTAAGATCAGGTCAATTACTAGTGCCTATAATAAATAAAACTCGGAGACAGATTGAAAGAACAACATATCTTCATTTACATAAACTTAACGTGCAGAGACTACAAAAGAGCAGTGCCAAAATCAAAATTTGATATACTTGGGTAGTCTCATTTAGATCATCAATTTCAGCACAAATTAGTAAAACAATAATATATGGATCGTGACATAATTCATTATGTATAGGCACATATGCCTTCAAATACATCTCTCTCTCTCTCTCTCTCTCTCTCTCTCTATATATATATATATATATATATATATATATATATATATATATATATATATATATATATATATATATATATTGATTTTACTCGAGATACTACTATTTCCATGAATCCACCATGCCCCACGAGTAGGAGAAAGAGCATCAAGCTCATCAAAGAAAATGACACATGATTGGGAAGCCCTCGCCTAGTCATAAGGACGCCAAAGTATTGCAATTTTGTTTTCATGGTAAAATTCAAAATCTGTGTCTGCGAAATTGCAGTTTGATTGGCGTTTACAAAATACATGATTCTTTGCTTTCTCTTCAAGAATATATCTTTTGGAAAATATCTCTAACATTATTTTCTAACTCTCCTATATATATGTTGATTAGTTCATAGCTGAGGTCCCCTCATATAGGAAATTGAGTGAGAACTCAGTTGCCACTGCTTTTTCCAACAATGTCTGGTCAACAAAAAAGATACATAATATCAGTAATTCAATAAAAAATTCTTTAACTCTAGAACTAGAAGCATCATCAACTATAAGGTATTCAATTACCTTTCCCGTTGTAGGAGGTCCATATATAAGGGCACCAAAGCATTGACGCAACCCATATGAAAAGAGCTCTTTGTGCAGAAGAGGCATCTAAAAACATCATGCAAAAAGGACTATTAGTTGTTGATGCTAACAATATCAACCACATGCTTCTCTAAAAAATATATCTATATTCATTGAGAGGGAGGAATCCCATGTACAAGTATTGACCCGCAAGGAAATTAATGCATCATCATTTAACTATAAAATTCCAATCTACAATAATCAATCACTACAAATAAACAAGTGTAGCTCCCACACGGATAACACATCGACATTGTGATTTAGCAATAAATGTAGTCAAGTTTTTCATTTGGTATTCATTAAGTATTAATTCAAATAGCTCCCTTAATTTACTTGTAACATTTTCCACTTGTATCAATTGCTATGTCGTTTCAAAGATATTTATCTTCATTATGTAATTTATATACAACCTTTTTCTTTCAATTGACTTGTTACATTTTCCACCCGTATCAATTCCTATGTTTTTAAGTCTTAATTAAGCCCCCCAGAGTAGAACCTATAAATATGAAAATACTAATTAACCAAGAAGAGTTATGTTTCTTACATAAATAGCATCCCATTGCTTTTCTTGTCAAACGTATTCTGCCTCTTCATTTCTTTTCGGTTTTAGATATGATTGGGAAAACATCTTCTATTATATTACAAATTTTAAATTTTTATATCTCCACAAATAAAAACTAACATGAATGCCAAGTCATTATATAGCAATAATGTGGATAATTTCAAGTCATGAAAAAAATGACCAGGTTACTTAAAACCTACACCAGAAAATATTGACTGCATAATTATTGTTACATTCTGCTTCAAGAGGTAAAAAAATATTACAACAACCTGGTCATAAAACATAAAGTTATCCAACATGTATATTAAATGAACAATTTTTTTTAATAAAGTTATCCAACATCAATATTTAAAAATTAGGAACTTGTAGTGGTGCCTACTCAATAAAAGATGTTGTAATATCCAAATTTTCCATACACAACTGAATTTACAAATTTTTTTCTGTCCCTTCTTGAATTCCATCAGATCTTATTTGTTTCAAAGTTATAATCAACTTTCTGTGTTTTGTCAAATCTTGTAGCCTACATATTTAGACACATGCTCCACTAGTTGGACTTTCAACTGACTCCTCGGGTACAATTTAACTTGGTATATTGCAAGAAATGTTAGTTGGAGGAACCACTCCCTTGTGGCTGCCCCAATTAGCATAAGAATCATGTTCTAAGTTGCAAGAAAGACCTAGTTTTTCACACCCCAGTACTTGAAATTCCTAGAAACCTCAAAATAAGTACAAAACACCTTGGAAACATTGTTGGTTGTACAATACGATGTTTCAAAATATAGAAATGCCATACAATATGGACAACCTCACCAGACTTCATATGGAGAAAGTATAATTGTGCATCCCTTTCTGAATTCAGCAGACTAAACAATAGTTTTCATGATTTCGAGGTAGGTAGGACTGTAGCATTTTCCCTTAATTGTATCATGTATGAGGGTATGGGATTGAAATTAGTCAAAACCATCAAGCTATGGGATTTTGCATCATCTAGTCTTCTATGAGAGTTAATGTAGACATGCATTTCCCTAAAATTTCATTTATGTGTATCATTATCATTTTCATGCTCATTTAATAGAAAAATAATGTGTTATTAAAAAAAATTATATCTCTATATTTTTTTATATACCATGTTTTCCCTGCATACTCATATTTGGGTTGTGCACAACTCGACATTTTGTGTAACTGAGAATTGGGGCTTATATGTTATTGCATACCAATCTTCTCAACCAGTGTGGGATAGTAAGTTTTTTTTAAAAGAGGGATTTTGTGTCATTGAAACAATTCCACAATGAACAGATGTTAGGTGTATCCAATTTCTTCAGTGGACATGTAGGAAAGCATGTGAAAAGGAGTATTATGGAGTACTATCAGTTAATCATTTTAATATATGATTCAAAACCAATCAACGAATAAGTTAGTAGGAGAGACCACCTCCTTGTGGCTTCATAATTAGCATAAGGATTATGTTAGTAGAAATTCCGCATTGGACAAATGATTGATTTATGTCTGGTTTCTATATTCTAGAGAAATGCATTATTGATAATTTTTTCTCCAGAAGTACTCTGAGAAGACTCAAATGATGTCAGAAATAAATGTTGAGATGAATAATAAATCTAAATAACAAATTAAAAAATAGGCATGGAACTAAAATATAATCACTTTCTATGTACATGAGATATACATACATGGAACCCCAAAATAGTGAACGAGTTTCCATTCACATTAAGATGGATCTAACAACGACCAATTTTATTCATATGAGAATTAGCCATCACATGGGAGCATTAGCCAATAGTAATTTTATAAATAGACCCACAATAATATAGATATTGTATATTTATGTTTTTTACTTGTCCATTTTAAGAGATGTTAAACTAGTTGAAATATTTTTTTTTTCATTCTATCAAAGTTGAAATAAATTAGTTGTTGTAAGGGTTGAACTTTTCCATTTTCCATATCTTCTCTCTTTGTACTGTGCATATGTAAGTTTCAATTTTCAAATAAATGAAATAAACATGTTATTTGAAATCCATTTCAATTGTAATCTGGATATGCAATCTTAGGGTGGAAACATAGTAATTGTAATTAGGGAAATTAGTACTATTTGGGAGCTAAAGTCTCTATCTCTATGGCTTTAATATACATGGCAATAGTACCAATTAACTCTACAGCTATTATACAAAATAGCGTTATCATCTAAGGCAGTTCATATAGCTAAAAGACTATAACAGTCATATTTATAAGAAATAAAGCTAATTAAAGCTAAGAGTTTAACTACCGCTCCCATTTAAGTATCTATTATATAAGGTAATAACATGGGTAATAATTAGATAGTAAAGAGCCTAAGGGTGCTAGAGTGGTTAGAGTGGTTAATATCAACAAGATACCACCAAACCAATATCATAGGACACAAAGGTATAGGTAGTTTAATGAGTGGTGTAAGCATCCAAGCTGATTTGAGAGTTCAAATCAAAGACATATACAACATTTCTTCGATATAGATATTAATAACCTCAAGGTGTAGGAAATGCAAGGCAAGGCGAGGCTAGGCGAGGCGAAAACCAAGGCGAAGGAAAAGAAAGGAGGTCAAAGAGTCAAATCGTAGGACCTAAATAAAATCTCAAGGCGTCGTAGCTTCGATATGTAGGAGGTATCAACTTCCCAACTATGTGGATAGCTCATTCTTGAAAGCCCCTTGATTACTATAGCATCACGATCGTTGCTTGCCTCTCCTAAGTTGTTTAACCGCAAGAGGGAGGGGGGAATATAATTTAAGCACCTTTGCTATCGGTTGTATAAATAATGATTTATGAGTGCCACTATGTCATGTGTATACAATATTATGACATAACCATTTGAGAACTTCATAATTTGGTTGTCCCAGATCTTTTATGGTGTAATACGCTGGAAACCCCTAACTTTGGTAATATGATAAAAGTTGCTGAAAGAATTCATAAGTAAATAGATCCCTTATAACCAGTTATAGGGCTGTAGCCCATTCCAGATCCATTATCAGTTGACTCCTCAGAGGAAAAATCAAAGGCGGGGGGAGAAAAAACCATGGTGGAAGCAGATCCAAATCTAGATCCGGGTAAAGAGAAAAACCCAGTAGAGAAAGATCGAAACCCAGTTGCAAACGTAGCATGGGAGGATATATCTTTCCATGTATTAGTTTTTTTTTGTGGAATAAAGGGACGAGGGCGTCTTTGAATATCTATAATAGAATCTAATGAAAGAAATATGCGGACAGAAATTGAGGCTTGAGTTTCATGTGAAGTAGAATTGGGTTTTCTCACCTACAAGCATGCATCAAAGTAAGCATATTTTTTAAGTATCCACACAGATGAAGGTAGTAAGGAGATAATTGTTGCTAAAAATAGATTGAATTAGGGGAAAATGTAGTTGTTATTCATAAAATTTCATACAAGAACAAAGAAACTTAAAGAGTCTCTGCCAAACTAAAAAAAATTTCCCAAGAGAAGAATAGGAGGGACAAAATATCCAGAGGGAATGGATAGCTTTTCATTTAGCTCCATTAAAAATATTATGAATTTAGTGTTACATTCTTGAAACCTTTTCCATATAGTTAATATTAGACCATACGAATGTTATAAGAAAAAATTAAATCTGGACAAAGAAACTTTTCCTCATTGGAGTTACTAACTTATCATGGATTATATCCATGGAAATTATGTTGATTCTAGTGTCAAAAAAGACTAGAAGCCTACAATATATAAGATATAATATTAATCTAGAAAGCACAAGCCACAATATTTTTAAATGTAGAGTAAACATATATGAGAATAGGTAACAAGGGCATAATTGTCAGATTATGAATCTAATAGAGGTGTTGCACTCACCACTTGTAATATCATAAAATCCATAACTGTGAAATTCAATGTTTTCATTCGAGCTACCATTGCTAGAAATATTATCTTAAGCAAGTCAAATAAAGATGCATAAAATGATTAAACAAATTTAGTTGCATCTGTGTCCCTATTTACACAGATTTTAGCAATGATCATTGTTGCTTGCAATAACATCTTTAGTGTCAATTTTCAATCTCAAGTAGAGGCTAAAAGGAATATAAAATAAGAGGTATTCCCAAGTGTACGATGAACTTGAATGCACGGTAACTTAGAGAATATGGTAACTAGAAATTGAATTGAAACACCAAGAACCAAGAACTACAAGGCAACACACAATATCTACTTGATTGCTTCCTAGTATACATGACAGGTATTTCGAGCAATGAAAATTCCAACAGAAATAATGATATATAGCAGTCAATGACATGAAAAGTTATGTTTTTATAAATAAAATAAATCTAACATTGACCAAAGGATGATAAATTTAAAGGTTTTTAAAAATAAAATGAGTCTGACATTGATAAGTTATGTTTTCCAAGTTCTACACATGTGAAATTCAAACTCTGTAAAAGGAAAAGGTCCCATAAGATCCAATATACTACCTTATTAGTATACTCGTTAATATTATCTTAAATATTCTGCACTTCACCATGAAAGTCAGATTTTTATTTATTCAGGGCCACGATGTTTTGCTACAGCTCCCTAATTTCAACCTCTAATCCCTAATTTATCTGAGAAAGACCCTAAATCATTTTGAAGTGTCTACATGTGTTAAGGAAATTAATAAAATGTCAAACCCTAAATATTTTTCTACACCTTTTTGTTATGGTTAGATCCAAGGCTGAAATAAATTTATACTACTTTCACCCATTTTTTAGGGTTACACATATTGCTCACCGTCGTTGTCATGTAACACAATTATGAATCAAATCCAGGAAAGAGGTAAAGTTTATTGAGTAAATTTTACTTGAGAAAAAAAAATACAAACTTGGGTTTAGATTGGGCCTTTAGCTTTTAACAAGTTATCAGAAATAGTCTCTGTACACATAATTTGTACACAATTTTTTTGAGCAGTACATGATTTCCAGATTTCAAATCTAGTACTCAACATAGCCATAAGTGCTTTGACAAAAGTATGAAATTTTTAAGGAAACAAAACATAAGGAACATGGGAGGAAGATATAGGAATATAAAGAACATGGGAGGAAGATATAAGAATATGAACGACATGTCTGGACTAAGTACATAACACACTACATAATAGTTGCCATAAACAATGCATAATAGTTTTATTGAAACTTTCACGATTCGACCATTTGACCTCCCAAATAAAACATATTATAGCATTTATAGCTAAAATAATAATGGAAAATGGTACCTGAAGGGAAAGTTCTGATAGCTCCTTTACTTAAGAAATTTAGTTGTATCTCCATTTTCTCATAAGCATTAAGCTTATTTGAATGGCTTAGTTATATATGGAAATTAATCAACATTTCTGAGTAGGTAGGCCTCCAAAGATATGAATTTAATTAATTATAAAGTTGAAAAAAAAGTAACACAAATTTATCTCAATCATGATAGCCCTAGACAAAGGTTGATAAAAATGGCAAGATCAAATTTATTAAGAAATATTGGTTATCTCTACAATGAGAGACTACACCAGGAGGGGTTGCATTTGCAGATCGCTCTACATTCTCATTACAGATCAACCAATATATAGCTTTCATGCATATAGGGAAGTTAGAACCAATAACTAAGAAATAGGAGCAATTCCCAATCTAAGGTTCTAGTGAATCGATGATGCAGGAGCATCATGGTTCCAAATTTTGTACATTTAGTAGAAGATAGGGGGTCTTATATTTTCAAGGGATTTGGTTCCCTAAGTATTTAATTAATGTAATTTTCAATATTTTGAGTGATTTTATGTGAGACATTTAGAATAGGATTTAAATAAATATTGTGAGGCATATTTTTAAATGTTCTAAAATGTAGGAGAACATGAGAGATTGAGGCTAGTTGAGATTTCAAAGGGATTGTGAATCCTAGACTTAGAAATTAGTTGATGATTTTGTGGATTTCGGGGATTCTTAGGATTTAGTTGAGAAGATTGAGAATCTGAATCAGAATTGGTTACATAACCGTTTGTATATATTTCTAAAGCCTCAAAGGCATAAAGACCATGATTGTTAGATAGGATATTTGATTATAAGCCTACGAGTATAGAGAGAGAGGAAGAGAAAAGGGCCATGTAAAGGCACATCAGGACAAAGCCAGACTGTAAACATGTTTTATTTGTATATGTACAAATTATTTGATTAATGATAAATTGAGTTCATTGCGACTGTGTTTTTGTCTCTCTTATGATCTGAGTGATCTGTAATTGAGAAAATCTGATTCTATGTGATATTTCATGGTTGAATGAATCCTAATGAATGCATAAGTATTTTCTGAGTGATATAAGACTTAATGGGTAGGTAGAATTTGTGTGATTCCACTCTGGGGCAAGTAATGTGTGTGCAGACCAGAAAGTGAAACAACTCTAAATTCCAGATTCAGAGAACGAATACACAATGGTATTATGGATTGGAAACAGTGTGAAAGCTATAGATCTAAGTGCAAAGAAGAAGAGAAATATCAGGAAGGAGTAGCGTGGATGAGACAGAGTTACAAAGCGGTGGCAGTCAGAAACAAAAAATCGATTAAGGCATAAAACCCTTAAAAGAGTCCTGAGCGAGGACCGATGGCTAAGATCACATCACAAGATTAATTGGGAATATGTAAACACAAGGTAAATGATTTAAGTTGCGATGTGGTAAGTTCGGAAAGTTGTGACGATAACACGTGTCAAGAGGAGGATTCATGTGCATATCGAACATCGACGATGTTTGTGTTTATTGTTAAGACTTCGCATGGTAATTTATTTAGGTTACGATGTGATAAATATAGGAAGTGGCGATGCGATGTGAAGCATATCACACATCACATGAGAGAAGGTACAACGGGACCATTAGATCTGGCATAGATTAATGGTGGAGATTACATCGCAACTCAGTGAAATTTCTCATCGGCATTGTTATGATTTATCGTTAAATTTATTTGTTATAAGTTGCGACATGAGAAATATTGAAATCTGCAATCTGCAAAGTTATTAAATCTGTGATATTGTGATCCATTGTGTGAGCTATGGAAGCTTGTGTGGGCCATAACCCACAAGTCCAAGGGTTTTTGTAAAATTGTAGTTCGTCTGCACCGTTTGGTATCAGAGCAAGGTTTTCTCTTCAGAGGAGAAATATGAGAAGGTTAATTCTCTTTGAAGGTTAAATCCAGAGGTTGGTGAAAGCTATTTTAATTAAAGCAAAATTGTGAAGAATGCAAGTGTGATTGCGGAAGAAAGAGGAGATCAGTAAATAAAATGTGCTTGGCAGAAAATTGACAAAGATATTGCAAAGAGGAGATCAGGTTATTTGAATCTGATAAACATAATGCATGTCATAAGATGGGAGTAAGTGATACTCTTAAGGAGATATTGCACAAGCATAAAGAAATCACATCAATGGTTTTTTTCTTGTGAAGAATGGAGGTTCACTCGAATGTGAAGAGCGGATGGAGACTACTTGTGAAATAATGCAAGTATTGTTTTATTTAAATCTTATTTGAGTTTTGCAGGTTAAATAAATATTGAAGATTGAAAGCTGCAACTAATGAAGTATCTCAGAAAAATAAGATCACAGCCTTAAGAAGCATTGATGAAGGAAGCTGGTAAGAATTTCCGAGTGAAAGAACAGTGTGGCCAAAACCTAGTATTTCATTTTTGATTGAAATACAAGAGGAAAATTGTGTTCTCAAAAGTACAGATGAGTTGAAGCCTAGAAGGAGCAGAGGGATGCTCAAAGAAATTTCTAGAGAGGAGACTAATGGCCAAGTACAGAGGAGAGCTTTGTGAGGTAAGTTGTAGAAGGGATAATTTGTTACTGCGGAGGCTTAGTGCAGCTCAAGTGAGTGTGAGAAGCTCATGAAGATGAAGAAGAAGATGAATAATGATAGTCATAGTAGCAGTTAAGGAATTAGCCACAAAGTGAGGAAAGAAGATGCCAAAGTTAATGACATATGGAGATAGATGAATGATGAATAATATGAGAGGGAGAAAGTTGAGATATAAATCCATCTTGAAGTATTGATGGAGTTATTATGGAGGAATAAGGAAGACCAGAGGTGTGATTTTCTTATGAGAAGGGAGATAAGGTGGCATAAGCTATAGAAGAGGAAAGAGAAAATGATAAATGCTATATTGAAGGAAGAATTACTTAGAATAAGTGGGTATCTAGGAGAATACTTGAAGATTGAAACTCCAAGTGAGGCTAAGAGGTCTCAAAGTATTAAAACTGATATTTTGTGTATATCTGCAGGTATAATGAATGAGGAAGGAAAATTTTATAATATTGTAATGAAGAATGAAGGAGAAGGACATAATCCTAATCATGTTTTGAAAGAAGATGAGATAGTTGAGTCTCATGTACATGCACATGCCCAGTTGATTGAAGGTGATGTTTTTCAGCATACTGTGAAGGCTGGAAACATAAAACATTTGGATTATGATTATGGCCAATGAAAGAGAGAAGCAATAGAGAATGTCGAGCATTTAACTAATATGCCTGAGGAAGCTGGCAAGAAAGGAAGTGAAGAATTTTTGAGTCCTGAAAGAGACTTAGAACAACAAGAGGAATATTTGGTGACTAGATCATCAAATGAGACCAGTGGGTCTTGTGATTTTGAGTTTGATAATTTGACTGTGTTTGCAGGTGTTTCAGAAGGAAATCAATCTCTTGGAATTGTTTTGAATGAAGTTGAGAATTGTCAAGCAAAGTACGATGATGACTATCTTTCAGATGTAGATCAAGTTGAGTTATTGCAGCAGAAGGAGTTTAGTGAAGGAAGTATCTTCAATGGAGATGAAACAATTATGTCTGGTGATGAGGAACCTATTATTGCTGAGGACGGGGAGGAATTGGGTTATCTAATTGGCCAAGAGAAGGACGTTGAACAGAAATCTAAAGTTGTCACAAAGATAGAGGTTCAGAATTTTATTCTGATGAAGAATGAAGAAGTAGTGTCACCAAGAAATTGGACTTGTAACAAAGAAGAAGACAAGGAAGATTGTATAGAGTTTTTGGAAGAAGTTCTAAGTGAGATGGCAAATCTTTAGTATGAGGTAAGTCTTTTGGAGAATAGAATAGCAAACCAGAAAATGAATGTTCTGATTGTACAACTGAAATTGAACAAAGGTGAGGCAGACATGTCTCATAGTAAATAGGAATCAGTTTTAGAACTGAAGAAGACCGGAAGTTTTCGGGTAAGGCATAATGATGAGGAAGATATAAAGCATGAAGATACAATGTTTGAAGAAGCTGAATTGAATATTCTTATCAATCAAGGAAGTGAAGGAAAATAAATGAGGTTTGTCAAGGAAGGAGAAGAGGGTTATGTTGAAACTGAAATGCAGCATATTGATGATGTGTTTGAGATGAGACAAGTGCAAAGAGAATGGTTGAAATACCAACTGGAAAAATTTGAACAAGAGAAAGGATTTGCATACAATGACGTAGAAATGTCTCAAGTTGTGAAAGAGACAGGAACAAATACTAGTGACGTAGAAAAACAAATTTCCACTCTAAATTTTAGTATAGCAAAATTATTCAAGTTTACTAAGTCCTAGATTCACTCTCCAAAATGATTTATTCCTCATCACTTAATGTGAAACTCTAATTTTCATACCAGTTAAAAAATATAACAAATGGAATCAAAATTCGTTGCATTGTCAAATGTGGAATCCGTTTTTAAAAAAAAATGCCTTTTAGTTTGAGCCCACTGTCCACACAAACCATCACACAGTCAATAATGAAATTTTCATTCAATTACAAATAGCGAACCAAGAAACAAGGAAATAGTTATTCACTGCCCACACAACATTTATATTATACTAATTCCAACCAATTTAACACATAAAACAATGATATCTATAGCTCAGCTCTATAAGTCGTATTTGCGTTTGTGACTACACTGATCTCAACGAAATGACCATGCCATTGCAATGGTAGCAATGAGAGATGTCAAGACATAAAAGAAAAATTTCGTACGCATTTCTCTGCATTGTTGAAGCGCTACTATATGAGCCATCTTACCAATTTCTATAATGTGCTTCTGTGTGTTGCCTCAAGACCATCGGATTTTTTTAAGCCATTGCTAGAAAACGCAGGTTGCCAACGCATCATTTGTAGGGATGATGACGTTGTTTGCTATCATATGCTTCCAGCTTCATTTACGCCTGCGTCCAACCATCGACAACTTCTCCACTCTGACTCCATCATCCATTTGTGTTCCAAACAGTCCAAGGTTACTTTTTCCACCATCATTATTCCAAACACACAACAATTCTTGCGTTCACCCTTTCATATACGCACATATATAATTTGCAGATTCAACCATAAATATATATATATATATATATATATATATATATATATAATATCAGACACAATTATATTACTAACGCATGGACTAAATATTTTATTAATCACCCCTTTGCGTTTGCAATTTTCACACTAGCAATCTTGGTGTTTTCCTCCTTATTCCCTATTATTAATATTTGAAATATGAAACTGTTTCTCTTAGAATATTTTTCTTCTCGAATTTTCTCAACAAATCAATACCTCCCTATCTTTAAGTTCTCATCCCTATGTTGGCTCTATATCCACCCAGGAAAAGAAACCAATTCCTAATTTTATTCCTAATTGATTAAAAATACAAAACAAACTAACTATTCTCATAAATAAATAAATAACAATAATAATAAAATAAAATAAAATACTTCTACTAATGTTTATTTCTCTTGGATTAGCCACAACATGTGAACAAAACATCACATTGCTGGCTAAGTCCCGATGCTCCTGCATCAGACTCCCGAGGAAGAAAACTAATCCTGCAATGTCTTGGAATCTACTCCCAACTTCTGTAGCTCTGCTGCAGTCATCCAAATGGCGTCTTCCACTGGCTGTCCTTTCCATTTGACTAAATACTGATAATAGGTTTGGCTCCTAGTTTTCTTTGACACTCTCTTCTCCAAAATGGATTTGACTTACTTCTTTCTTGTTTTGAGCATCTGCTCTTCCCAATTTATTGTTGGGTTATCTTCTGCTGTGGAGTCCTCTTGTGGTTCTTCTTTTGGTTCTCGGTATAGATACAAATATGCAACATTGAATATTGGCGATATTCCAATTCCTGTTGGCAATTTAACTTCATATGCATTTGAAGAAAATCTCCTTACAATTTTACATAGCCCTATCTTCTTCAGTTTTAATTTGTTATAAGTTTTAACAAGAAATCTTTCTTTTCTTAAACATACCATAACCAAATCACCCACTTGGAATTTTTTTTCTCACCTCCTCATATCTGATCTTTGCTTGTATTTGCTATTGCTTTCCTGTAATCTACTTTTGAAATCTTCATGTAGTTCCTACATCTGTTCTGCAAATTCTTCAACCTTTGCGCTCCTTACCTCTTGTTTTCCCATATCTCTGAGTTCATACACACCCCTTGGATGCATTTCAAAAATAATCTAGAATGGAATCATACCAGTACTTCGATTTGGAGTATCGTTGTAAGTAAACTGAGCCTGAGCAAGGGCTAAATCCCACTGTTTAGGATTTTTATACACCAAGCTTCTCAATATGTTTCCCAGACTTCTATTCACTACCTCGGTTTTTCCATCCGTTTGAGGATGATATGATGAACTGAAACTAAGGTTGGTACCTATTTTTTTCCACAAAGTTCTCCAAAAATGTCCCACAAACTTGGTATCCTTGTCAGACACAATGCTTACAGGTAATCCATGTAATCTTACGATTTCTAAAAAAACAGATTAGCAATATGTGTTGCATCACTTGTTTTCTTGCATGCACTAAAATGAGCCATTTTAGAGAATCTATCCACAACAACATAAATGGAATAATTTCCCCTTTGAGTTTTTTGCAAACCCAAAACAAAATCCATACTAACTGCATCCCACGGTCGGTCGGGTATTGGTAATGGCTAATACAATCCTGTATTCTAACTTTTTCCCTTATCATGCTAACAAATCCTGCATTTTTCCACAAACTGTTTAACATCAGTTTGCATCTTTGGCTAGTAATAAAAAGTATTTACCTGAGAAAAGGTTTTGACTTGTCCGAAATGTTCAGATATGCCTCCACTATGCTTCTCCTTGATTATGTTTTCCCTCATAGAACATTTAGGAATACACAATTTATTACTTTTGAATAGTAATAATCCCCCTTGGATAAGATAATCCAACCACTGGCTTCTATTATGGACTGTTGTATTTTCCACAGTTGCATAAATTTCTTTAAACTCTACATCATCTTTACACATGTCAACCATCTCCTCAAACCCTACAACGCCAACTTGTAATTCCTGCATAATTAAGTTCACCTTGCTCAAAGCATCAGCAACTTTGTTCAATTTACCACTCATATGTTTTATTAAAAAAGTGAAACTCTGCAAATATTCTACTCATTTGGCATGTTTCTGATTTAACTTTGGTTGGTTGTTTATAAACTGTAATGCATGATTATCAGAATATAACACAAACTATTTTGGCAACAAATAATGTCTCCATTTTTTAAAGCATGTACAAGAGCATAAAATTCCTTGTCCTAAGATGAATATTTATTCTTTTCTTCATTTATTTTTTCACTGAAGTATGCTATTGGTTTCTTATCTTGACTCAAAACTGCTCCAATCGCAATTCCACTAGCATCAGTTTCAACCAGGAAAACTTTCTCAAATTTTGGTAAAGCCAAGACTGGTTTTTTAGTAATATTTTACTTTAGAAATTTAAAGTTTCGGTCTGCTACTTCCATCCTTTTGAATGGCTTATTAGTTTCTCTAATTGTTTCAATAATGGGTACACAAATCTGACTAAAACTTTGGATAAATTTTTGGTAGAAACTTGCAAGACCATGGAAGCTTCTTACCTCAAATGTGCTTCTAGGAGTTGGCAAATTCACAATTGATTGGATTTTCTGTGGATCCATTTTCAATCCTTCCTTAGAGACTAAAAACCCCAAATAAATTATTTCTTTCTTCATAAAGTTACACTTCTTCAAATTTATTAGCAATTTTTCTTTTTGCAAATTCTTTAGAACTAATTTAAGGTGTTCCAGATGCTCCTCTTTACTTCGACTGAAAATGAGAATATCATCAAGATAAACAATTACAAAATTACCCGCATATTCCTTCAAAAATTCATTCATTAACCTCATGAAAGTACTAGGTGAATTAGTAACTCCGAAAGGCAATACTAACCATTCATACAAACCACTGTTTGTTTTGAATGTGGTTTTCCACTCATCCCCTTCTTGAATCCTTATCTGAAGATACCCACTCTTCAAATCTATCTTAGAAAAATAATTCGACTCACTCAAAGAATCCATTAAATAATCCATTTGTGGAAAAGAAAAATGATACCTGATGGGGATTTTATTTATGGCTCTAGAATCTATGCACATGTGCCATTCACCTCCTTTCTTTAGACTGAGTACTGTTGGTACAACGCATGGACTGAGGCTTTCTATGATTAATCCTTTATCCATCAACTCTTGCACCTGTATTCCAACTTTGGCATTTTCATGTGGCGTTAACTTGTAGGCTACTTTATTCAGAAAACTGGCTCCATGGATTAGATCAATATAGTGACTAATACTCCTGATGGGCGGTAACTCATTTGGAAACTCATCCAAAATAATATCAACAAAATCATTCAACAGATTTCGAATTTCTTCAGGTAAATATTCTAAATTTGTAGAAGTTAAAATTACCTTGGGTTTCCCAACAATAGAAAAATGCATCTCCTCACCCTTCTCGACTTCTTGCAACAGGGTTTTTCCACTCATCAACATAACGTTGTTTTTAGGTGCTTCCTCGTCAGCTTCATCTTTTAATGGCGGCAATGTATACTTGTTCCCATATTTCTAAAGAGTATAAGTGTTTCTTCTACCATCATGTATGGATTTCTGGTCAAACTTCCATGGCCTTCCTAGCAATATGTGACATACATCCATTGGCATTACATCACATAAAATAACATCCTTATAAGTACCAATCTGGATTTAGACTTTACATTGTTTAGTTACAATAATTTGATGGCCTTTTTGGAGCCACGATACTTTATAAGGAGTGGGTTGTACTATTTTCTCCAACTTCAATTTGTCCACCATCTCTGTAGAAACAAGGTTATCAGTACTACCGCTATCAATTACCAATTTACAACACTTACCCTTTGACTTACATACAATTCTGAACAGATTCTTTCTCTGAGCTGGTTCTCTAGCTTCCTTAGCTGCTTTAAGCAATATCATTTTTAAAAACAAGGATTCTTCAGCTTCAGGTGGTTCCTCTTTGGATGCAGTCTGATAAATGTCTTCCTTCATTTTAGCAACGTTCAAATTTCACTGGGTTGTCGGTCTATTGTGAGGAAAATCCCATTGCATATGTCCCCACTCACCACATGTAAAGCACCGAATATCTCTTCCTCGGCCTCTACCTCTGGGCACAAACCTTCCGCAACCAGAGTCTCCTCTTTGTGGTGATCTATTACGCGAACTCCCTGCTTCATTCTGGGAGTGTTAAAATCTGGACTTAAATGTTCCCCTTCCTTTTGTCAGACTCTTGCCTCTGTTTCTCTGATTTTGTTTGCGCAACATTTTTTCTTTTGCCCTCAAAGCTGCTTGATAGGCATCTGCCATCATCTTCAGATTTAATAAGTTGATTTCATCCTATATTTCATGTCTCAAACCATTTATATATCTAGCTACCTTTTCTATATCATCTTCAATATGACCTACTATGATATTCAGCTTATAAAATTCTTCAATATGTTCTTTGATAGTCATCCATTTTTGCTTTAAGTTTTGAACTTTTATAAAAATATTTAACTGATAATATTTTAGCATGAATTTACCTTTCATTTTACTCACCATATTATCCCATTGCTTGATTTTTGGTTTCCCTTTTCGTTCCCTGGACAACTATAATTCATCCCACCATAGGGGTGCACGACCTTTCAATATCATGGCTGCAAACTTCACTTTCTTCTTGTCATCGACTTATTCGTAGTCGAAATATTTATCTAATGAACTGATCCAGTCCATTAGTACCTACAAACTAATATTACCATTGTATAAAGGTACTTCTACCTTTGGTCTGCTACTGGCCTTTGCTAGCATCTTCATAACTTTAGCTGTCGCGTTTTCATCCTCTACTTCCTCTTCAGTAGTTTCTTCTTCATCTGCACTGGAAATTCCATCATTAGTTTCCATCCTCTGAGTAGTTTCTATTGTGGCCATCCTTGTACGTAAGTATCGGATTTCGTCTAGCAGAACTGAATTTGATATAGGTCTCCCTCGACCTATCCCAGCTCCTCTTCTGGGTGGCATTCTCCGCAATGCTTCAAGAACAATTCAACAGCTCTGATACCAAAAATTGATGTAGAAAAAAAAAATTCCACTCTAAATTTTAGTATAGAAAAATTATTCAAGTTTACTAAGTCCTAGATTCACTCTCCAAACTGATTTATTCCTCATCGCTTAATGTGAAACTCTAATTTTCATACCAGTTAAAACATATAACAAATGGAATCAAAATTCATTGCATTGTCAAATGTGGAATCCGTTTTAAAAAAAAAACTGCCTTTTAGTTTGAGCCCATTATCCACACAAACCATCACGCAGTCAAGAATGAAATTTTCATTCCCTTACAAATAGCGACCTAAGTAATAAGGAAATTTTTATTCACTGTCCACACAACATTTATATTATACTAGTTCCAACCAATTTAACACATAAAACAACGATATTATAACTCAGCTCTATAAGTTTTATTTGTGTTTGTGACTGCACTGATCTCAACGCAATTACAATGCCATTGCAATGCCAGCAATGAGAGATATTAGGACAGAGAAGAAAAATGTCGTATTCATTTATCTACATTGTTGAAGCGCTACCATATGAGCCATCTTAGCAATTTCTATATCGTGCTTCTGTGTGTTGCCTCAAGACCATCGGAATTTTTTCAGCCGCTGCTAGAAAACGCAGGTTGCCAACACATCATTTGTAGGGATGCTCACGATATTTTCTATCATCTTCTTCCAGCTTCCTTTATTCCTACGTCCAACCATCGGCAGCTTCTCCACTCTAACTCTGTCAGCCATTTGCATTCCAAACAGTCCAAGGTTACTTTTTCCACCATCATTGTTCTGAACACACAATGATTCCAGCATTCACCCTTTCATATACGCACATATATAATTTACAGATTCAACCATAAAAAAAAACATATAATGCCAAACACAATTATATTACTAATGTCTAGGGTAAATATTTTATTAATCGCCCCTTTGCGTTTGCAATTTTCACACTGGCAATCTTGGTGTTTTCCTCCCTATTCCCTATTATTTATATTTGAAATATGAAACTGTTTCTCTTAGAATAGGTTTCTTCTCGAATTTTCTCAGCAAATCAATACCTCCCTATTTTTAAGTGCTTATCCCTCTATATCCACATAGGGAAAGAAACCAATTCCTAATTTTATTCCTAATTTATTAAAAATACAAAACAAACAAACTATTCTCATAAATAAATAAATAACAATAATAATAAAATAAAATAAAATACTTCTACTAATGTTTATTTCTCTTGGATTAGCCACAACATGTGAACAAAAAATCACATTTCTAGCTAAGTCTCGATGCTCCTACATCAACTAGTTTGCAAAACATGATTATGTTTTCTAGTATACAAATAAGAGTGAATGAGTATATTACTGTAGTTAAAGAATCAAAAGACAATTTATTTTTTGAAAGTAAATTTGCAGGTAATGAGCAGAAAATGGATGTTACAGAGAGAGATATCTTAAGAGATATTCAGGATGTTTGGGAGGTAGTAATGTCCAGAATAGTATTTGCAACATTAAATGGAATAATTCAAAGTGAAAAAGTAGAAACTGAAGCAAGAAGAGCTGGAAAAAGAAGATGCAAAAATTGGCAGAGTGATTACCAATCAGAAGATAAACTGGACATGGAGATTGAAAGAATAAGAAAGTTGATGATGAAAGTGTCTCAGAAGAAGACAACAACAAGAAAGCCAAACAACAACAACAAGAGAAAGACAACAACAGATTGTGAGAGCATAGCTAGTGGGGCAATGTAGCATAAAGTATGGATACCTAGAGAACAACAACAAACAACAACAACAACAACAACAACAAAACAATAGAAATGAAGAGAGGCAACCAAAGACAAATTACAGAAAAAAGTCTGGGATCTAGGAGGACAACAATTAAAGACACATTATCTAGAGATCATGATTATTTCTACCTTGGGAGTCTGATGCGGGAGCATTATGGTTCCAAATTTTGTACATTTAGTAGAAGATAGGGGGTCTTATATTTTCAAGGGAGTTGTTTCCCTAAGTATTTAATTAATGTAATTTTCAATATTTTGAGTGATTTTATGTGAGACATTTAGAATAGGATTTAATCAAATATTGTGATGCATATTTGTAAATGTTCTCAAATGTAGGAGAACATGAGAGATTTAAGCTAGTTGAGATTTCAAAGGGATTTTGAATCCTAGACTTAGAAATTAGTTGATGATTTTGTGGATTTAGAGGATTCTTAGGATTTAGTTGAGAAGATTGAGGATCTGAACCAGAATTGGTTGTAGAACCTTTTGTATATATTTGTAAATCCTCAAAGTCATAAAGACCATGATTGTTAGATAGGATATTTGATTGTAAGCCTACAGGTATAGAGAGAGAGGAATATAAAAGGGCCATGTAAAGGCACATCAAGCCAAATCTAGACTGTAAACATGTTTTATTTGTATCTGTACAACTTATTTGATTAATGAGAAATTGAGTTCATTGTGACTGTGATTTTGTTTCTCTTATGAGCTGAGTGATCCGTAATTGAGTAAATATGATTCTATGTGATTTTTCATGGTTGAATGAATCGTGATGAATGCATAAGTTTTTTATGAGTGATAGAATACTTAATGGTTGGGTAGAATATGTGTGATTCGATTTCGGGGAAATTAATATGTGTGCAGGCCAGAAAGTGAAACAAATTCCAGATTCAGAGAACGAATACACAATGGTATTATGGATTGGAAACAATGTGTAAAGAGAGAAGTGAGCATGAAAGCTATATATATGAGTGAAAATAAGAAGAGAAATATCAGGAAGGAGTATCATGGATGAGATAGAGTTACAAAGCGGTGGTCGTCAAAAACAAAAAATCAATTAAGGCAGAAAACCCTTAAAAGAGTTAAGAGCAAGGACCGATGACTAAGATAACATCACAATATTAATTGGGAATGTGCAATCGAAAGGTAAATGATTTAAGTTGCAATATGGTAAGTTGGTAAAGTTGTGACGATCAACACGTGTAGGGAGGAGGATTCATGTGCATATTGCGCATCGATGATGTTTGTGTTTTTTTTTAAGACTTCGCACGATAAGTCATTTAGGTTACGATGCCATAAATACAGGAGGTGGTGGTGCGATGTGAAGCATATCGCACATCGCATGAGAAAAGGTACAGTGGGGCCATTAGATCTGGCATAGAACAACGATGGAGATTACATTTTAACCAAGTGAAATTTTGCATTGGCATTGTTATGATTTATTGTTAAAGTTATTTCTTATAAGTTGTGAGATGCAAAATCTTAAAATCTGTGATCTGGGAAGTTATTAAATCCGCGATATTGTGATCCGTTGTGTGCGCTATGGAAACTTGTGTGGGCCATAACCCACAGGTCTATGGGTTTGTGTAAAATTTCAATTCTTCTGCATCAATCGACTCTCACTAAATAATTTTATCCATTATCTTCAAAACTTCGCCTTAATGGAGAAAGGGTTCACAAATATTCCTAACATTTCCCTAAATGTTTCAAATTTAATTCTACCAAGAGGCTTAGTAAAAATATCAGAAACATTATCACAAGTATTAAAATAATCAACGTGAATCTATTTTGACTGAACTTTCTCCCCGATGAAGTGAAACTGTGTATGAAACACTAGATCATTTGCAATTTTGATGGAGCTCTAGTTATCACATCTGATAATTGTTGCATCTTTTTGTTCTTCTCCTGCATCCTGGAGAAGTTTCCTCAACCAAATTTCCTCACAAGTTGTTGCACACATCACTTAATACTGAGCTTCCACTGAAGACAAGGAAATTGTGTTCCTCTTTTTGCTGCTCCATGCAATGACACCCGACCCAATGCTAGATGCATAGACTGTTATGGATCTCTTTTCATCTACATTTCTTGCCCAATCAGAGTCTAAAAAACCTATCAATTTAACATCACAAGAATTAGCATATATAATTCCATACTCTAAGGTTCATTGAAGATACCTTAAGACACCATTTGCTGCAACCCAATGGCTCTCAAATGGCTTGGAAATAAATTGGCTTAATGCACTAACTGCATTAGCCAAATATTGTTTAGTAGTGG
Source organism: Pinus albicaulis (assembly GCA_034641835.2). Lineage (NCBI taxonomy): Eukaryota > Viridiplantae > Streptophyta > Pinopsida > Pinales > Pinaceae > Pinus > Pinus albicaulis. Next base: position 228,680,611 of record CM076579.1, read on the forward strand.
TCAAGTAGATTAAACACCCAACCAACTATCTGTATAATGTTGCATATTCATCCTTTGAACTGTCATCACTCTGAAGTTTGGTATTCTATTGTGACAACACTGCTACAGCCTTACACTAATCCATCTTAAAAAATTTCAGTAGACTCCTGACATACTGACCCTGGATAGTAAGGTCTGTCCTGAATCTCTCCAAATCTCAAGACCCAAACAATAGTGAAGCTCACTGAGGTATTTCATCTCAAACACTTGTGACATCTGCTCTTTGACTTCTTTAATGATTTTATCTACATTTCCTGTAATGATAAGATAATATACATATAAAGAAATAAAAAAAAAAATCCCCTTTTCATCAAACACAATATAGAGATTGGGGTCATTTTTGCTTCTTTTATAATTGTGCTACAATAAAAATGAATCAATTGTATCATACCATGATTTGGGAGCATGTTTTAGTCCATATAAATCTTTCTTTACTCTGCAGACTAAATTTTCTTTCACCTGTTTAAAAAATCCCTTAGGTTTCTCTAAATACACCTCTTCTTTTAGCTCCCCATTTAAAAATTTGGATTTAACATCCAGCTGGTGCATCATCCAGTGATGTTTTGTAGCTAAGGTAATTAAAATTTTGATTGTATTCATTTTAGCCACAGGGGTGAAGGTTTCCTCATAGCCTATACCTTCTTTTTGTGAATACCCCTTTGCAACCAACCTAGCTTTATATTTAGCTATGCTCCCATATACTTTAAATTTGGGCTTGCATAGCCATTTGCAACCTATGGTTTGTTTTCCCGTGGTTTTCCCTCAGAAAATTCAAGTAAATTCCAAGTTTTTTTTTAAAGTATTGATTCATGTTCCTCTTCCATGGCTTCCCTCCATTCATTATATTGAATGGCTTCTTTATAGCTATAGGGTTCAACAACATTTAACATGATATTTATAAAACCATTCTCCCTATATCTTGCTGGAAATTAATCTTTCCTACCTAATCTCCTGAGTGTTGGAGTGGCATCAAACCTATTTTGATTATCCCTTGATGGACTTGGTATGACAATTGCATCTGTAACATCTTATTCTTCCTTATCCTGTTGCTACTTCTTATGGATTTCTCCTTTTTCACCACTCCCTTCTTCCACCAAAAAAGGAATGTTCTATTCTTCATTGTTGTTTTCATTGTTTCCATCATGAACTTGCTCATGAAAAAATACATCTCTACTCGCAAAAAATTTATGAGTAGAGGGATCAAACAATTTGTAAGTGTTAAACACCATGTTGAAACACACACATGGTGTATGAGAAGGATGAACACACACACACAAGAGACTCAACACAATGAAGGATAAGCATGAGGCTTTCTTATTTTCCATTATACAAAGATGTACATTTATAGTACAATGGTGTGACTCTTGGTTTCATATTCCAAGGTCACTTGGACTCCATTGTGACTTTTAATATTCCACACCTACCCATGTAGGATTAGGTGTTCCAACATCCCCCCTTAATCCGAAGGGGTATGTGTGAGTCCAAGAAAAGAGTTGTAATACAAATCTGCAAAGTATACATGGCAACACTTGGGCTGAATCAACTCTCTGAAATGTTGGAAAAAGAGGTGGTTTAAGGATGACCACCAACACTGGAACGCAATACTTGTTGCAGTTCCCGGAACTCTTCCAAAACTGGCAAGAAGCTGAAAGCTTCTGCTAGAGGAATTGTCCCTCATAAAAAAGGGAGACCTTCAACCTAAAGAAGGGATCTGTAGTGGTTTAGGTTGTCCACCAACCAAAGATGATGTTTTAGGTTATCCACGATCCAAAATGATGGTTTTAGGTTATCACCAAGACGAAAATGATGGTTGGGTGATCCACCAGCAGATGATTGTTTAAGGTTGTCCATCAACCGAAGGCATGCTCATGGGCATCCGTGTATCTGGATACATCTATGAATCTAGAATGACGAATTGTGGCTCGGGCTCGCTTGAACTACTGGCTACAACTTTGAACTTGGAATGAGAGATTGTGGCTCAGGCTCGTTTGATCTGTCGTCAAAGCTTGTACATGACCACCATTTCCCCCCTGTCAGAGACAAGGTGAGATGATGGCGAAAACTCAGCTGAGTTTTCTCGGTATCCAAGTGAAACAGTTCTAACATGTGTAAGTAAAAATCTTCTTGGACTGCTTGATGCCCATTGCCAAGAAGCGATCACATCAAGATGAATCTTGGTTCTTACTTGAGAGAGCATGTGCGAAGCCTACGTGTAGACCTCAAGTGTGACGACCACGAGTGCAAATATGGATGAAGATCAAAACAGTGATCTTTCATATGGCCAACTCGATCACAGTGTTGGCATTTCTCAATCTGTTGTGGAAGTGGAACAAGATCTGGAACGGCTGCAGGTGAACTGTCATATAGGAATCCGGCACTTTGAAATCTGATAGGCTTGGTGTAGTCTGGAATATGAAAGGACACATCCTTGTCATATCCAAGACCAGTTCGGTGCTTATTGTGGACAAGCTCTTCCCAAGGTCTGATGATGGGCTTAGGAAGTGCAGGCTGAGCTGCTGCATCTGCATGTACATCTGCTCTAGTACAAGGAACTGAATGTGAATCAACTGGAACTTTGCTGACTTGCTGCTGATGGGAGTCTTTCACAATGTTCTGAACAGAAACAGGTTCAGAATGGTGACTCTTTTGCTGAAGTTCGTCTTGTTGGAGCTGAGATTCCAACTACAAAAACTCAATCTTTTCATGTGCATCTTGCAAACAACTGTGAATTTTACAAAGAGCATCCTTGCTCATTTTTATCATGTCATCAACATTGGAATGAATGAGGTTATTCAACAACACTAATGCCTCATTGATTTTGGCCATTTTCAACAACTTAGGCTCAAAAAATAAAGGGTGTCGGCTTCAACCGAAAATGCACCCGTTTACAATGTGATTCAACAACAAATACAAATGACTCAAGGGATTCTCAGAGTACAAAGTGTGCTCCTCAAATGATGGAGGGCAATCAACAATCCAGCAACTCAAATACATTGATTTCAACTATGAATGAAGAGGAAAATACAATGTCAATATCTCTGCAAAATATGTGCAGCTGAAAACACTATGCAAGGAGTCTTTAAGGCAGCGGAATTTTCCTTCAAAGAGTTGTTTTCAATGATGCCAAACTTGTCTTCAAATGTCAATTTCTTCAAAAAAATCACCCTTATGTCAATGCCACAAATCACAATGTAAAATCTGCAATTTTCTTGTCATTTCATCATTTTCTCATTATCCCATTTCTTCTTCCTTTCTACTGTCTTCTTCCTCTCTCTCCTCTCTCTCTGCTGTTTTTTTTTTTTTTTTTATTAATTAAAAAATGGGAATAAGTTAAAAAGGGATGGATAAACTATATGGTGGGGGGGGGGGGGTAATTAATGGAGGGGAATAAATTAAAAAAAGAGGGGGGATCTAAAATGAGGGGAAAGACGGATGTGTATATGGGAAAGGAATTAAGTAAGAATTAAAAAAGATTAATTACAATGGGGATTAAAAAACAAAGGGGAGAGAAATTTATTAAAGGAGGGAGTAGGTTTTATAAAAATTAAAATTAAAAATTGAATTGGGATGGGTGGCGGAAAGGCCGTGGGAAAGGGAGATATTAAAAAATTAAAATGGGAAAGGAATTTGTTAAAAATGGGGAGGGGAAATTTATAAGGGGTGGAGATTTAAAGGAGATGGGAAATTTAAAATGGGATGGGATTGATTTTAATGAGTGGGAGAAGTCGTATAAAATGGAGGAGGGAGTATTAAAAAAGATTTAAAATTTTAAAAACGAAATTAAAAGGGCGTAAGGAGAATATGGAGGGACGTTGAGATGTGGAGGGCGGATTGTGATTGCGAAAGTAGGGCAGATTGGAGGTAGTGCAGGTAAAGTTTGTGAATAGCGGGTGTGGAGTGTGACGATGGTGTGAAAGGAACAGGGATAGGGAGCAACGTAAGGCTATGGGTAGGGTGGATGCGTTGGTAGGGAGGGCAACGTGTGTAGAGATAAGGGTAAGGGAGCGTGGCTCGAGTGAAAGAGTATGGTGGGAAGGCAGAGTGGTGTATGCTGTAGAGCGTATTGTAAGTGGAGTCTGCTTTAGATTGTGTGAGAGCTGTAGAAGCGTAGGGAGGGGTCGATTAGTTAAAGGAGCGGCGTGGGAATGGTGTAGATGCATAGGGAGTTGTTGCAGGTTGAGGGGAAGGCCGAAAGGCCAAGAACATTAAATTTTTTTTATTTTTATTTATTTTTTATTTTTATTTTAAATCAAAACAGCAGAGAGCAGAATAAAGAGCAGAAATTTCACAAATGTCTTCAAAACAGGGCAACTGCAGAATTTCAAGCACTGAAATACAATAGCAGTTTGCAGAAATTTTCTAGTAGCTCAGCAGCAAAGTATTGGACAAAATGCAGAGATTTTTCTCAGGAAATGAGGCAGAATTTTGCCAGTAAAAACTCAGAAATTTTTACTTCAAAAACCCAGAATTTTTCTAATAGCTCAGCAGCAGAAAAACTCAAAATTCTTTTCCATTAAAAAGCCAGAAACTTCTACTTCATAAACCCTCTTTAAACAGAGTTTTCCAGCAACTCTTCAATGCAGAAATTAATAGAAATTGCAGGAAAAATGAGAATGAAAACCTTCAGATGCGCTTCTTCAACACCACTGCTGCTCTTGTTCAAAACAAATGCCGAAATGCTGCAAAATGTCTGCTCCTCTTTTCAAAGCAGATTTCTGAATGCTGCAGAAAATCTTTGACTGATGAATGCGGCAAAAGAGCACTGCTGTAGAAATCTCTGAGTGCTTCAGATGTGCAGTGCTGCTCCCAATTTCTGAGTGCTGCAAAAATGCCAAGAATTTTTGCAGATATGCAGGCCATAAACACAAATGGCTCACTCAATTTGGAGCAGGGCCAGCAATCGCCCGCTCTGATACCATGTTAAACACCATGTTGAAACACACACATGGTGTATGAGGAAGATGAGCACACACACACAAGAGACTCAACACAATGAAGGATAAGCGTGAGGCTTTCTTATTTTCCATTATACAAAGATGTACATTTATAGTACAATGGTGTGACTCTTGGTTTCATATTCCAAGGTCACTTGGACTCCATTGTGAATTTTCTCATTCCACACCTACCCATGTAGGATTAGGTGTTCCAACAAGAATATTTAAATTTAGTAAAATACCCAACAAAAGTGAATTTGATAGCCTTTGAATCTAGTTTCTTTCTAACCTCCTTTGGTACATGAGCAAAGTATTTGGATCCAAAAATTCTTAAATTTTTAATTGCAAGTTTAAAACCTAATAAGGATTCTAAAGGAGTTTTAAATTCAAGACTCTTTGTTGGAATCCTATTTTTCAAATACATTACAGTATTTATCGCTTCAGCCCAAAATCCATTAGAAAGATTCTTACCTTTCAGCATGCTGCGAGCACACTCCACAAGGGTTTTGTTTTTCCTCTCTACAACCTTGTTTTGTTGAGGAGTGTGGGGTACTGTAAACTGTTGCAATATTCCATGGTCTTTGCAATATTTGTTGAAATTAGGCTTCCTGTATTCTCCCCCTCGATCCGAGTGGAGAATCTTGATGACTTTACCTATCTACTTCTCAATGATGCTTATGAAATGTTTGAAATATTCAAAAGTTTTAATCTTTTTGCTAAGAAAACATACCCATGTGAATCATGTATAGTAATCAACAAATAATAATAAATAATACACACCTACCAATGATATTGATTACATTGGCCCACATAAATCAGTGTGGACTAACTCTAATATATCTCTATGTTTTCAATTTACATTTATAGGAAACTCATCTCTGTGCATCTTCCCAATAGCACATGCTTCACAGTCAACATGAATATGCTTTAAATAAGGGAGACATTGACCATACCTCTTTTCTGAAGTAGCAAAAAATCATTGAAATTAATATGGCCAAATCTCTAATGCCATAAATCTTCTATTGTCATACCTAATGATGTCAAAGCTTTATGTGGTGCACTTCTCACATTCAGCTTGTAAAGGCCTCCCACATGAATCCCTATTGTAATTGTCTTCATACAATATAGAAAATCCTTAATAATATAATATGAATTAAAGAATTATACTCTAAGGTTATGATTTGCTATCATTGAAACATAAATCAGATTCTTATTAACTTCGGGTACATACATCACATTTTGAATGTGCCTAATATTTCCATCATGAAATATTACATGAACATTACCATGTCCTTAGATTTGATACCCTCTATCATCACCAAGGTATATTTTTTCTCCGTTGTTGTTTTCTTTGAAGTCTTCAATCCATTGTATGTTACTTGGCATGTGGGTAGATGCTCTTGAATCCACATACCACGTATTTGCTTCATCATTCTCATCATAATCAGCCATAAACAGTCTGAGGTCCTAGTTATGGTCATCATCAAAAAAAAATTCTGCATGTCTGTTGTATCTCTGTTGACCTTCATCAAACTTCTTCTTTTTGCAATGTTTAGCCATATGGCCAATTTTACCACAATAGAAACATTTTAATGTTCAATCATTTCTATTTGATGACATACCTTGAGATGGATTCGGCCTTTTTTTTTGTGTACCTCCACCACTTTGTCCTCCATTTTCTTAACATCTGAAGGGCTTCTTCTTCACCATTAAAGCAAGATCTGAATTCTGTGGTTTCAGAGTCATTCGCCTTTCCTCCTCTTGCATTATAATTCCTGTTAATTATTCAAATTTGGGGACTTTCTCTCTTGCATTCAATCTTGTGATAGACATCTAATCATTTTCATTCATACCATTCATAGTAATTGTTACCAAATCAATATTACTTACTGCCTCTCCTATGTCACATAGCTTGTCTTTGAGGTCCTTGATGCGAGAGATGAATGTGACTAATGTTTCATTTTTCCCCATTTTGATGGAGAGAATCTTGCTTTTTAGGAAGAATATGTGATTTTTATTTTTGATTTCATACAGATCCTTGAGAGTTGTCGAGATCTCGATTAATGATTTGAAATCTCTGATGTGAGGGATAATGCAATCTTTGACTGCCATTTTCAACATTTTTTTCATCTTGTTCTCCCTCTTCTCCCAATCATGTGTTGTAGTAGCTGTTGCACCTCCTGCAACTGTAGGCTTCACTTCATCACCATTCATGATCCCCCATGCACTATGCCCTTCCATCATAGTCTACAACTTTAATTTCCAATTAGAATAATTGGAACTATCGAGCTTGTTGCTCTCATTCAAGTATACCTGTATCAAATTATTCATATTGACACTTTAAAAAAAGGGACCTCCAACAATTGTCAAAAAGCCGGATCTACAAACGGATCTACCCCATATCCACAAAAAAATGTCTAGAAATAAATCTATTTGATCTTCGACCACTCTGGCAGGCTACTCTACGCACTGCACCATGGGATCACAGGCTCCTTTATCATGGATCACGCTTGTAGCGATCCTCACACTTTACCAGTGATATGCTACTGCCTCTACTGCCACGACTCACCATCTCCTCTAGCACGATCTCACTGGATCTTCAGGCACGAGCTCTCTAGCTCAACAGGAACAAGTTCTCTGGCTCAACCAACACTTCACAACAAGAGCTCTTTGGCTCCAAGGTGCTTCACATCACGAGCTCTCTATCTCCACGATTATCCATAACATGAGCTCTATGGCTCCTAAAAAACGAGCTCTTTGGATCCTCTTTCACCTTCACAGCGAAGTTAACAACGTTGAATACCATTTCTGATGCCTCGCTGGTCACATTGGGAAGAATTATCGTAAGGGAAAGAGAGACTAGCATTGGTTTTCCATTCGGTTCTGTGCAACTTTCAGAGAACACCATTGTTCTCTGGCATGGGTCTATGTTGATCGACGCTTCTGTGCCTCCAAAAAACACGCTGATCGAAATTTCCTTCAAAAAATAAAAACAGCCTCACTCAGGCTACCAGGGGCTTCTCTTTTGCCACCTGGACACTCACAGGGATCAAAGCACTCTAGCTTTGATTCGACCATGTAGCTCTGATACTATGATAAAAATGGAAAGATCAAATTTATTAAGAAATACTGGTTAGTTCTACAATGAGAGACTACACTAGGAGGGACTGCGTCTATAGGTCGCTCTACATTCTCATTACAAATCAAAAAATATATAACTTACATGCATATAAGGAAGCTAGAACCAATACCTAAGAAATAGGAAAAAACTCCTAATCTAAGGTTTTGGTGAATTGACTCTCTCTAAATAAGTTTCTCCATTATCTTCAAGAAAGGTTTCAGGATGCAAAGAGTAACCTCTTCCAAGCTTGTCTAGCAAAAAATGTTGCTGCAAAATACTACTCGAAAGTAGTAAATAAGGTTCTATGGAGTTAGAGTTTGATTCAAAATGCTCCTAAAATTAAGTCAAAACATTGAACTCACAGGCCTCAAATCTAACACCCAAATTCCCAATCACTATCAAGGCTTCCAATGTTTGAACTTGTAGCCTAAAGCCTTACTCCAAATTAAAGAAGAAACAAACTTTGAATTTTATGTGATGGCGATGTTATAGTGTGTGGTTAGAGAATTGATGAACGTGGAGGTTATGCAAAGATCTGCGTGGCACGACCATTGGGTCTTCACCAACTCTGAACCCGTTCGATTCCCCATAGACACGATGGATTGTGATTAGTTGGAAAGTGTGGGCCTGATAACATATAGAAGTGAGAATATTGCCATATGGTTCCCTCCTTCAACTCTTGTTGAATTTTTATTGGCCAGTGCTTCAACGACTAGAACTTTGGGTCCTATGCTCCTCAAGTATGCTTACTGTAAATTATGATAGTTAATTTATATAAGTGAACATCAAATTTAAGTTTTAAAATTATTTTAACCAGCCATTTTCGATTTCAAATTATTATAATCACAACTAAAATATGTTTTGAAAATCAAAACACATTTTTTCGAAAGTAAAATTCCAGTCCTCAATTGGATTCTTAAGTTTCTTTGGCTGGAAACTCCTCACCTGTAGGGTCTCATTCCGTACCCTTCATTTCATCTTGATCTAATACATTTCTCTCAAGCAACTGATATGATCCATGATAGAAAAGTTAGGTTTTAAACTTTAAATCACTTCATTTCCCACCCTTAGATGATTGTGTGTGGAGTTAACTCATGGTTAGGTATTGGCTGTGAAATGTTATAAATGGGGTAGGGGTCTACCCATATTCTTTCTAACTATGTGCTGGTTTATAGTGGTAAAAATATTTTGTTTTCTAATTTTAAAAAAAATATATGAAGGGATAACTTATTCATTTATGATAATTTATTTCATTTTAAAATGTGTCTGGTGTAATCAGTATTGGGTGTGGATAAATTTCAGGATTTAATTAAAGTCTTATAATAATAATAATATATTTATGTTAAGGATAGCAATTTTTTTTAAGGGTTCCTATTACATAATATCCTAGCTTTTTCACAATTAACTAATTTGGTTATGTTTATAAAATGTCTAAACTATTGCATATATATCTTATCTCAACAAGAAATCATATATCTATCATACAAATGAGACCTTTAACATTGCATATTAATGCCAAATACTCCCACAAGAATTCGTTGTCCTTCGTGTGATCAAAATACGACCCTCCACTGACAAGGAGATTTTCTTCTTCTCTGCCAAGTTCCTGTGCTTCTCCTTTAACAATAGTATTCCAAAAAAGTCAGGGAGGCCTTGTGAGACATAAATGTGTGTGTTTATGGGGTGAAAGAACAAGGAGAGCACCCACCTTATGTGTGGCCTTAATTTACATACATATATGCATGGAAAAATTCCATAGACTTCACCACCTTTTATGGATGGTAACTTAGGTAGACCATCAATGCCCAAGTTCCAAGAATCTTTCCCCTATAGGACCAAGAGAATTGAAATCGTGACCTCACCAAAATGGGGGAGAGATATCTCACATCTTACTCATAGCTACTTAAACTAACCCTAAAGGCTACTAGACACCTAGCCCATCTTTGGAGAATAATCATTGGAATACTGAATTAGTGATATTGTGTTAGATACACACTCAGATCTAATGTAGATTATATCTAAACCTTTGCACTAGAGCCACCCAAGGGTGTTAATTACTTTCCTTCTCCCACGACACTTAGCATGTGACCCTCGTCCATGCATTTGATTAGCTTTGTAAACATAATCATTGTCAATGAAGGGAAATATCCTCTCGCCAAGGTGTTCTTCTCGTTACCTATGTGTTTCATTTGTTTTTCAACCCCACTCAAGTCCTCTCTCCATTAATTTATGTTATATCTCTCACAGCAAAATTTTATTACATAAACATTGAAGATAAATACTTTTTGGTGTCGAAGGTAGCAACCATTAAATAAACTCTCTGATAATTAAATTCTCGAATATGAGGAAGCAAGGAAGAATTCCTAAAGTCACACTTACGATGACCTAGAATCCCTCAATTATACCTCGTTTAAAATGATGCAAAAAGTATCTTTATACATAATCTGTCAAAGCATGTTGTAGCATAAAATTTTAATAGTCAAAACTCTCAAAATATCCAGGAACTATAAGCTCTATAATTTTTCATGTACAAGTTTCCTTGAGCTTGTCCCTTAGCTTTTCCTCCAATTGATAACTCTCCAAAGTTTAATTATTTAATGTACATCCATCTCTCCCATTACACTATTATGGTTTGGATTTGACCTCTAGATCCTCTCCTCATTGTACTTTATCACATGTTCTCTTTTCTTCTTTCCTTCATTGTGCATAGTTCAACACATTCATCATTACTACTATTACCCATTTAGGCAACGGTATTGGAGCCATGCTTTGATAACATTTGTAACATTTCATAACATATAAACAAAAATATATATATATATCTTAACTTACCCATACAGTAATTAACATAGCAGTTTTTATTAAGCCTTCACAAGTATTAAAAAATTACTTGCATATGTATGTATGTATGTATGTATATATATATATATATATATATATATATATATATATATATATATATATATATATATATATATATATATATATATATTACATCGTCACAAGGTATTAACAAAATACTTGTTTATACCAATATAAATTCGTTCATGGGATATAGGAGTGCACTATATTTGTCTCATTAATGTAAATTTAATTTCAATTAGGGTTCAGACTTATCTATATTGATTTGATTGATGGAAGATATTATGTGTCTTTTCCTATCATGTGACAAGTGGTGGGATCTACGCCTTAACTAACAATCCCAGGTATCCATTGTTGGAATCAACTTTTCCGGTCACTTTCTTGGTCTTCATGGAGCCTTCTCCATCCATTGCACCAACAACAAGTGATACCATTGTATGGCACCCAACATCCTTTCTGACCATGGATCTACCCTCTAGTGATCGGATGGTTCTCCAGTTGGTGTAGGTTTTAACCCTGAATAGAAATTATCTACACATGAATCTTATAACAGAAAATAAACAATAGCAAGAGCATAAAACATAAAACAGATAAACACAGAGATTTTCCCCTCGATCCCAAATCGGGACGACCAACTTGATATTTCATTATATTCCTTTTAGTGTTACAACACATATATATACATGTCGAAGCATACATAAACCCTAATCCATTAACCCTAGATTAGAACATAACCGTAGTTCCCTTGACCGGATCTACAAAAATACCAGGGGTCGAAAACCATCATACCTAAAAACCATGTGCAAAACCATGCACAAAACCATGGGTGTGGACTGCCCACCAGAAATTAAGGACCAAAAAATTTTGTTGCATATGACTAGTCGTGGAAAGAATATAACACATACCCAATAGTTGGGATAGGGCGTTAGGGTAATAGAAAACCCTTTCATTTTGTCGCTCCATTTTTCATTCGACTCTGGATTTCCGCACTAGAAGTTTTCTACAACAAATTCTCCCTGTCTTACATCCCCATGGTTTCCTCTACCAAAACTCAACTAGCTAAGCACCATCTTGTTATCCTACTTACGGGCATAATTTGCTTTTCAAATTATTCTATGAAGGACTAAAAAAACTCCTTTGGTAACTTTCAGAGTTTCATAGTGATCACATCTTTCATTTACAGTGGTTAGTTGTGTTAGAACTCCGTAATTTTCCTAGGTTGAAGAGGAAATTGCAGAGATAACCATAAAACCACTTTAGATTAGAAGCTAGCCCTTCTGATCCATAGAGGGATATCTCTGTCAAAATTAGATTTTTTTATATTTAGATATTAGGCTAGTTATGAAATTTTAGAGTTTGGTTTTCAAATTGGTTTGGTTGGAAAAAAAAGGGAAAGCCATTGGGTAATGGTGGCAGAAGAGTTTAAAATTCTCAAATGTAGAAATAATCAAGCTTAAATGCAACAGGGAAAGGTAGGAATACTATTGGATCCTTGTAGTTTATGAGATGGAGAAGGAAGAACAGATTAGGATTCACTTTAAATATAAAGCATTGTTACTTGAATTCTATATTTAAACATCAGAAGAAAACATTAATATTGATTTAAGATAGAAAAGGGTGTTTTAAAACAAATCCTGAACTTTATTTTCTTTAAAAACAACATAGAAAACAGATTACAGTAAGAAGCACTTCACCACATAGTTTTGACACAAGAATCCTAAAACAAATAGTCTTGTATCAATGCAAAAGGTCACTTGAACTCACTGAACAAATTTACAATGAATTTTATTCTTTATCAGTACAAGTCCCAAACATTATTACCTCAAATTATGAAGCATTTATACAAATTATTCACCAAATATCTTGATTGGAAATATCAAGATTTATTACAAATATCTCAAAATTATGACAAATAGAACTAAAATGTAAAACAACTACAACTGTTGAATATTCTTGGCACTATATTTGAGGATTTATGCTTGTAAGGGAGAACTATTCAAATTTGATTGGAAGTCTAATTTGATGAGGTAGCGTCCACGTCACTAACTATATATGATATTTTTCCTCATGAAATTCTAAAAAATAGGGTCTAGTGACACCTTTGAGCATATTAATCCAAGATAGATGTGTAATAAATAAGAGAGGATTTTGTATAAAGGTATGTTACCAAAAAAACCTCTTTCAGTTTTGGAAAATTTATTTCCACCCATTCGAAAACTGCATTTGAAAACAGTGGATAAAAATAGGAAAATTCTTGAAAATACACATTCAAAGATTCATTTAAATATCCCAAGACATAATAGTTGTTAGAAAATCGGGAGAGGTTTATTTAAATGGACCTGTTATTGAAAAAAACTTGTTTCGGTTTTGATAAATTAGTTCTCATTTGTTTGTAAACCATGCTTGAAATTACTATGTTTTATAGGAAAAAACATTGTTTTAACAGACCATTTTTCCAACTTAGTGCTAAATTTAATTGCCAATATTCACTATTGATCTGGCGGGAGGATGAAATGGATATATTACATGGAGGAGGGAGGTGACATGGAGTCCTTCGATGTGATGTGGCGAAAGGATAGCAGGGTCCACATGAGTGAGTTGGTGGACGGGAGGTTAACATGGTAACAGAGTAGCGAGGTTTGCATGAGTGAGGTGGCAGAAATGAAGTGGAATAAAATGGAATGATGTAGGAGTTTGTTGGGGATGGGAAGTCCACTTCATGAAATATAAGTGGTGCGAGAGCTAAGGATGGTTAATAGTCAGTGAGAGCGGGAGCGAGATATTTATTTTCAGGGGGGTAGTTGGTAATTGGTATCGAGTGAGGGGGAGTGTGAAATGATGAGCGCCTACCACATAGCCTGGGGCCAAGAAAATACAACTCTCTTTTTGGACCCCACTGCGATAAAGGTAGAATGGACTTGGGGGGGGGAGCGAAATTGATCCCCTGTCGTTGATCCTAGCAAGGTAGATCATGGTGGTTGGATTATGCGCCCACTATACCATAAGCCAACAAATCAATTTTGTTATTTTTTGAATTTATTATAAAAACCAAAAAAAATTGCGCTAGGTGAATTATTACAAATTATTAATCATGTTTAAATGAGATGATTAATTTATTATAAGTAGGATCAATTTATTCTAAAACATGTTTAATTATCCTTTAATGCTGCATTTTGATTTGCAAGAAATTTTTTTTTCTTTCTTGGAAATAATTTGCAGAATAAAACATTATCTACAATATCATCATATGAAAATCAATAGTCATTAATTGATCCTATGAATCATAGGACCCTAACATAGGCTCCAATGGGGATGACATCCTCCTTGTGAGGTGCGAAGAACACCGTAGACTAGTAGCTTGATCCATTGGTTTGATCGCAAGCCTGCAACATGCTCTGCAATGACACCACTACAACTAAAAACCAATTGATTATATATTCTAATACTTAAATTGAATCAAATCCATTCTTCAAACTGAAATCTGAGTTGTATACTTGAAATTTCAAAACTATGTTGCAAACTGAAACTGAAAATGTTGCAAACATGCTCTAAGTACTAAACTTATTGGCAAACACCTACATACCCTATAATGATGAGAAAATGTTGAATTAAGTAACAAAAAAATGTCACTAAAGCTAGTTAAGTAGCTGCTGAAATAAGAACTGCTTGACTGCGCATCAAAAAAATCATAGCGGGAAAATGTAGTAACAATGGCAACTGACGATGGATATGGTTCTTACAGTGAAAACATGGCTAAAAAATCAAACTGAAAAAACCCTCCATGTAGTTTACTATGGGATCAATAAAGACATGATCTATTAGTTGATCTTACAGGTATTTAATGACCAGTTTAACATGGCTGAGTTTTCCAGTTATATCCTCAATGTTAAACTATGATTTAAACTATACAATCTCAGTCTTATGTTTGAAAACATAATAGTCATCAATTTGAAAATAAATGGGTAGTACAATCTCCCCTCGTTTTGGCGAAGGAATATCTTTAAAGAAAAATTTCGGATCTTGGAAATTGTAGGATTGAATCTGAGTATCTAAGATTTCAATATCCTTCTCAAGTCTTTCAGCAAATAACAAAAGAAAAAAAACTTTAATTTCGAATGAAAATTTTCATGATTTCAAACAATAAAACATGGACGTTGAAAAAACTCCAGCAATTTGATAATCTGCAAAATCGTCCCATAATTCTTTTAAAGCTTCAATAGAAAGAGAAAATTTTACATATTAACATCATGAATGTTAATACTAAAAAATCGTACAGTAGAAGATGACATTAATTAATGTCAAGCCAAAGGATTTACATGGCTGGAATACATTACACAATCCATAAAGTATTTAAAAATTTCAAGGGTTTGAGGAAAATCAAATTTGAACTAGTCTTGAATGTTGTTTGCGCGCATTATCCTTCGAGAAGAGTTCCTTTTGCATGCCTTTTTACCTGATATGCATGCATTCCTGAGAGTGGAAAAATGTCTCTCTCTGGGACCACACAAAGCAAAGGACAAGTCACTCCTTACTTGAAGTTGCCTAGGGATAGCCACCAATGCCTCCTTAGACACTATGTGAGCACACAATGGGATATTTGGAGCACATAAAGGAATCATACCCCTCTCTTGGGTCACCATCCTCGATGTACCAAGAGAGGGAAGGAGGATTTGAAATCTCCTATATAAAGCCACCATGAGATGAAGAATGGGTGATCACATTGTTATGCTGGCCATAATTGCCCAAGCAATACCAGCAGTGTGTGACCCGGAGCGGAAGACAAAGGGGGCTCACTTGTTGGCCACCCAACAAGCTCAATCCACACAGTAGAGAGAGAGGGAGACTACACTAAGGCAAGATTGGGATAAAACCATCCTTGCATTGGGACCTAGAACCATTGTGTAGGGGCCCTTTAGCAAGAGGGTAAAGTATGACTCTTCTTACTACCTGTGCTCAATAAGAGGGGCCTAGAGCCATTGTTTGCATTATTGTGTCGTTTAACTCGTTCAGAGCTTCTGTTTATTTATGTTTAGTTTTAGTTTAGTTTTTAGATTACATTTGCATGCTTTTCTTCTACATAGTATGCTCATTGACTCCACTTATTTCTTCCTATTACCAATAGTTTAAAGGGGTAAACCACACCCATTAAACTGGTGTGATTTCGTACATACGTGTACCAAACACACCACAACAGGATTAGCGACTCCACTAACGTTTTATTACCAAGTTTATGTGGTTGTGCCTTCTTTTGTAGGAGACCTCTGTCTATGTTATGGAGTGGAGCTTAATGTCCTTTGATTTCTCTTGCAGTCCCTAGATTCACCCTGAGTGACAGACTAATGAAGAGCAGCTCCTAAAATTTTCACTTGTAGGAATTTGAGTGCCTTTCCTCCTCACAGATGTGCAGGGCACGCGTTCAGTACTGACGTGCACGTAGAAAGTGCACCTGTCTCATCCTTTTGCGCGCGATTTACAAAATGAGAAATTTCTCCCTAAATTATGTCTTTTTCTTCTTGTAAGGTGCTTAGCAGCCCCTAATGCACCTACCGACACTAGTTTTGGTACCCCACAACTTGTTAAAACTCACTTTTAGCTACTTTTTGTAGGCTTAGTGTTAGTTTTTACCTCAAGTTGATTTTTGCAAAGTTCACACATAGTTTAAGTAGGAGGGAAAAATAACTTGCATTCCAAAAAAATTATGTTTTTCAAATTTTGGTACTTACACACCTAGATAAGTAGCCCAAGTAAGTGGCCCAAGAACACGCATGCATAGCTAGTTTGCTTTTTTTAAGTGTAAAAGTTTTATTTTAGTTCAATTTTTACACTAGGAATTTCAGGACTAGGATTGAATTGTTTATAGAAGATAAAGTAATCTTTGCTACCTTTGCACCCTCTGATGATCCTAGGTAAGCATATGAACTCTCCCTATTCACAATTCAGCATCTCCCTATAGTTAGTCACATATATTAACTAGGAAAAATTGAATGCGGCCCATTACCCGCACATGTTTTCCATTTGAGCCAGGAACAATACAACATAGTTTAAATAGGGTATTTTGTAAAGGATCATCGATATCCACACGTTCAAACTATGTGCTTGTCCAATTTGTGCTCACACACACTCACCCATTAAACAAAGCAAAGACACCTAAAACTAACTTAACCAAACTCGCTAAATTCTCCCCACAGGGGCCACAAAAGAATTTATAGCTTAAGTTAGGATCAAGGGGTTAGGCATCCAATAAGCCACCTTGATCATACTTCATATCGAAACATAGAAGTTATATATTTCAGGAGCCTCAAATCCACCTATCGGCCCATGGAAAAGAAAACCCGAGCGTGTCAGAGACCTGTTTCAGAGGGGGTTAGGCTTAGGTGCAGTGCGTGGGGTATCAGTTGGGGCTACCTGACCTGAGTAATACTTGGTACTATTAGCTGACTACCAAGAAGCCCAAGACTCAAACACTCATGTGGGATGGTGGTTCTTAGTGGAAAAAAACTAGGGCAACCTTTACCCTACAGGTGACAGTGCAGGCAAGCGCTAAACCCTCTACCCTTACCTTGGTGGATTCTCTTTGGCTGACTGGGGGCATTTCCAGCGCTTATGGAACGTTGTGCCAGCACTCGCAAGAAATATTCTCAAGGCCCAGTTACTTTTGAGTGTGTGAGGATGCATAGGTCTTCTAGGATTTTGAGTATCATACGAAAAAGAAAAAAAAAAAAATTTATTTATTTCTTGATCACATAGATTAATTTAAAGGGAAATTTATTTTATTTTTCGCTTTGTTTTATGTATGTGACAAGAATTTTTCTTTGATCATAATCCTCTCAAATTTTTCCAAAACCAAACATGGGTGACACCTGATAGGTCCCAATGGAACCTCATCGATCCAGGCATCTTTTGGACCTCCGCCCATTACTAGGAGGGGTTCCAGGTCTTTCTCCATTCAGGCGTCAAAGACGGGACACTGCCACCATTATCGGTTCGTTCTTTATCAGGGCAACCATAGTTGGGAACCCTAGTTAGTATCCCAGTACCACACTGCATACCACTCCTCCCACGACCCCTAGGGGGCAGAAAAGTGCATCCCATTCGGGAATCCATTTGAATACACAGCAGGGTACATCGCAGAATAACCCTTGTTCTAACCAGAACTTTGTGTCTTCACACATTGCAATGGAGTCAACCTCTTAGTCACCTTTCTTAGCTTCGTTGAATCTGCCTGATTTAACCAAGCTAACAAATGACCCCATTGCGCACAATCCTACGTGGCCTCTCATTCCCATGAAGCTCCCTTCAGATATACCAAAGTTCAAAGGAAAGCAAACGGAAGACTCAGGTAATCATGTCATGACGTTTCACTTGTGGTGCTCATCGAACAGTATCATTGATGACACTATACTATTGAGATTATTTCAATGCACTCTCACAGGAGTAGCCACAAAGTGGTACATGGAGAAACCCTCATCTTCACATGGAACCTTTAGTGCCCTCGCTACAACGTTCCTAACATATTTTTAGTTACCCATTCACCATGATTCTAGAATGGAATTACTGACTTATTTTAGACAAACCCCCGTTGTCCATATCTCAGACCATCTCCATGAATGGAGGCAGCGTCATATTTTATGTAAAGCTAAACTCAACGACCGGGTTCTCTTATATTTGTTCTTGAAAACTCTTATGGAAAATATTTCAAAGGATGTCGTGCAACAAAATTCCACATCCGAAGGGGACGCAATCAACAAAGCCTGGAAGTTTGAGCTGATTTATATGCAGTCAGGATACATTTATAACATCTTGCCTAACGCCCCGTGCCTACAAACTTATAAAGAAGTTCCAGGCACGTCAAACTCTACAGACAAGCTAATTGGGTCAATGACCTAGGGTTACCTAGGAAGCAGTAGTCAAAACCCCGATTTCACATAGAGTTCTACCCAGAACGTGCCTCAACCTGGTTTTTAAAGTCATCATATGCCTTAGTAAAATTTGACCAATGGGGGACTAGCGTATCACCAGGGAGGACCCTATCCTCTGGCTCAGGGGAATCAGTACGCAGAAAGAAACACTGACGGAAGAACTCCCCTCCAACAGTTAGGTGCAAACTCGGGACCACATTACACTCAGTCCCTAACACACGACCCACCTATGCAAAACAATGCACAGGTGAACTTTGTGTATCCATCCCAAAACCAAACACACCAATATAACCAGGAGAACTACCCTCCTAATGTGGTAAAGAAAAAATCCAAAAACAAGCCAAAATAGAACCCTAGACAGGGGGGCAACAACCAGCAGTGCCCACCGCGATCCTAGGCTGGAGGTAACTCCAACCAGAATCAGAACCAAAAGCCAAGAAATGCCCAATGGAAGAGAAAAATGCCACCTCTTTGAACAAACCATCCATGTTCGATATGTGGTGAGTACGGTCACTATACTCACCAATGTCCTGAGTTGAAGAAGCTATAGAGTAACCAAGGATAAGGAGCATCTTCCTAGAAACCAGCTGTGATGCAAGAACCTTTCCCCAACCAAGGGACGGTAAGCACTCACTAGCAAAATACAGATGATTTCAGGAAAAGCAGCCATGAAATCTACATGACTAGAGAAGAGATGTTTTTACAAACATGGAATCGCAACTACAACACCCCACCAGACACCAATACGTCAGGGGTGAGTACCAGTTCACCGACTGCACCTTTGACTATTTCAAAGATGCCTATAGAACCATTTTCGAAGATGGCAAAGGGAGTTAATAGAAGAGCATGAAACTACTCCAAAGCAGCCCATAATTATAGCATCGTGGATGATTTAGCACAATCTCCCGCTATCATGTCATCTTTAGAAGTATTGCAGTCGTGCCCAAAACAACGGAAAGCCCTACTTTCCGCGTTAGGTGCTATCGACCTTGCCGATACGCGCCTGATGGCTTTTGACTTAGACAAATCCACTCCCCATCTTCCTTCCATGGTCGCCTTCTAGATACCAGTGTCGGTGTAGAATATCACTATCAATCGATGTGTCATAGACGAGGGTGCATCCACATGCATCATGTCCAAAACATTTTGGCAGAAGTTAGGTTCTCCTGAACTAAAACCCTCAGTCATCACGCTTCAAGCATACGACGGTCGTCCCTCGACCCCCGTTGGCCTCTACCAAAATGCCCCAGTCTATTTAGCCAAAAAGACGGTCCACATAGACATTGAATTCTTGGACACTCACTTGGATTACAATATACTCCTCGGATGGAGTTAAATGTACATCATGTCTAGCGTAGCCTCCTCCGTCTTCTGCATTATGATGTTCCCCCATGAGGACCGCATCATTACTATAGACCAGCTGACACACAGTGAGAAGTTTCCCCTAAAAAAAAGGGATGTAATTCTACCCTATGTAGATACAGTCTCAGATGCTCTCTCACGGTACCAAGAATATGGCCCTGGAAAATTCAAACCGTCGTCAGTTCTAGGGTCATTCCTAGGAGATACTCCCATAATCCTTGAGTCATCGCCAGATGTCACAAGGGTTCTGGTGTGCATGATGTCCACATCAAGCATTGAATCTAGTCAGGACACGGACACAAGAAGCATCGACACCGAGGCATCGACCACGACAGCCTCCCTCACCTACACGGCCTCCCAAACCCCTTTTCTCTACCCCTAGCTGGCTTCGTCTCCTAGCAGGTTTTGGCAACACTAGTGTTACACAACATATCATTGGCATTCCCAGTTTGGTACCTCGTTCCCCCTTCCAGAACAGGAGCCACCCATGTTACTGCCATAGGGTTGAAGCCCCTCAGTCTCAAGGAGCCCCCACCTGTCCAAGAAATAGTTGAGGCTACCCCTGCAAAGGAAGTTCTCATTGCAAAATCGGTGATTACAGCTAAGAAAACCGAGAAGAGAGGAAAGAAGAGGATGACCCCCGCCATTCAACAGGAATCACTAGTTTGCGCCAAATGCAACGTAATAGGTCACCATACCCATATCTTTCTAGAGTTGGATGAGTTAAAACCACTCCCTGGCTCCGACACAGACATCGCGATGTCGCGTTCCTGTAAAAAGCAACCTAGCACCAAAGGTAAAGGAAAAGCGTTGCGTACCAATTACACATGCGCTCTATGCAACAACTATGGGCATTATACCCACCATTTCCCTAAGATTCCGTGATATAGGGATGCCTTACATGCCATCGAGCGATCCTATCAAGAGGATCCCTCCATCTAGTTTGTCGGCGATGAACCTCGCACCATCCTGTACCTACAGGAAGAATTACGAGCTCTCGAAAGACCCCCATTCATGCCCATTATACATTTCACGCTATGTGATGAACATGGTCACTTTCCCAAGATTGCGTAGCCTTGGAACTCATCCACAGATGGTATGTAATAGAAAGGGTGTACTATGTTGGATTGCTGGCAATGTAATTCACATGTCCATTATGCACTGACAATCACCTTTTGGAGAATTTTTACTAGATCCCTCAATTGTTGCTAGCCCTACCTATTTTCCACTCCGTTATAGTCTGCCTCTCCCAAGAAGATGACACGGATGTGGAATCAATGGAAATCTCCACAACCCAAGAATATGTGATGAGCAGATCCATCATGTTATTATCTATTTAAGAGTGAAAGATCAAGCAAACCCTAGTTACCCCTAACCCCCTCCACCGAGATGACTAGCATGTACGTTATGCAAAAAGACGGATCATACAATTGTCTATTGCCTTGATTTAGCAGCCTTCTGGCATTGGTTCCCCATCAGACCTCAAACTGAACTCGACGGAACCTTCATATCAAGGATATTTTTCCTTATATTTCAAGGCAATCATTATGAGCAACACTGTACTTATGCCTCGCAAATTCATCCCACCATCGACATGATTAATACCATAGAGAAGAGACAAGACAAAATCTGGGCATGGCATAAAAATTACATCACCGGGTCCATGTCCCCACCCCCACAATGGTGTATCAGGCAAGATAAGACAAAACACCAACGAAGCATAACCCCAACCAATCCTAGGATAGCATGCGGACTATATGATTTTCACGATCACTAAGTCAACCAATGCAAAGAAATGAAGCCCCTTGCAAAAAATCTCCACATAGTCTCTTCTCTCCTTCAAAAACTTCTCTCAAACAAAGAGAATATCATGCGCACCTATTGCCGGATTTGTTCACACTTTCACCATACGAATAAATGTGTGCACCTCCCCAAGCTAAGAGTGGCAAGAGCTGCGTTGAGTCCACACTCCACCAAAGAGGTAGACACACCCAAGCCAACAATATGGAAATGGAAGCAGAAGGCAACCTCTTCTACGCCAGACTCTTTCCAAGCATCCACATCAGGAACAACGAGTAGCGTAGAATCTCACACTATCTACTCCATTGGCTCAGTGATACCATGCACCATCTGCACTGGCCAAAATCACACACCAGAGTCATGCCTGCTAATTGAAACATTCAGGCACCTCTATGGCAGGCACAATTTCCACCTACTAGAAATCAACCATCCTAGCGGGGAACCCAACATTGCGCTCATGCAAAATCCCATTACAAAGATTCTTCCCCCGCCAAAAGTTGATGACACAATCCAACATATACGATTTGTATCAGCACATATTGGCGATAGGATTACTGTCATCTCCTCGTCCCAAGATTTCAATCTCATTGTTTTCGCAAAAGAACAAGGTACCTTGTGCTTTTGCATAGATTTCTGCAAGATCCCAAATTTCCATGCCGCCATCAAAATCCTCGATGACACCCAGCCTCTAGAGCAGCTCCTAGTACAACTAGAGCTTGTCAACAAAAATTGATGACAACCACTGCAACACAAAGAAGCCCAGAAGAAAAGGGTAAAAGCATCATTCGATCGCCACATCCCCCCTCGCTCATTCACCGAGGGAGAATTATTCCTCTGCTATGATGTCACAAAAGAGGCCTTAGGGCCAACAAATTTTGAAACCTTGTGGAAATGATCCTACATCATTAAACATTGCCTCCGACAGGGGGCATATATCTTAACGGAACCGGACGGGACCTACCCCAATAACCCCGTCAACGGCCTTTAACTCAAGAAATTCTACCCATAAGGGCCAAGACAACCATTCCCCTAGAGTGAAAGTACACACAAACCTAACCACTCAAAATTTTTGACCCGAAGACTTATTTAAAATTGCTCAAAGTATCACCACAGATCACCAAAATGAACCCTATTTTGGATTTGCTGATGGAGCATCAAGATGGTCTCAAAATTTAGCTGCAGCTGCCTGGGTCATTTAACACCCTGACCGATCGCCACTCTGCTCAAACAGGGTGTGCATTGGTTAAAAAACAAACAATCAGGAAGAATATGACACTGTCATCAGACTTATGTGTGACGCCCTCCATCAAGGCATACACCATATGCATGTCTACCTCGATTCCCAGTTAGTAGTGTCGCAACTAAACCAAACATTTGTGTTGTGAAACCAGCTCCAAAAATAGAAGAAAAGAGATATAAACGCCTTACAAATAAGCCACTTCAAGGGGAAGCCTCCAATAAGTTACATAAATGAACAATTCTTGGATGATACAAATGACCAAAACCTCTTTCTATATATAGGAATCCATGGGGCCACAATATAATCCTAGTGGGGCCACAATGTAATCCTAGCCAACCTAAAAATAATAATGTAAGGGCGCAATAATAACAATATGGGGTTTACAAGGTTACAACAATAAGGGGAGCTACACTAACATAATAAGGGACTACACTATTAATATAGGGACTTAACATGCCTCTCTCCTTCAAACAAGTGTTGTCCTCAACGCTTGATTATTTCCTGATGCCTCTGTATAAAACTCTCATCCTCCCATGTAGAATCTTCTATAGGAAAGTTATTCCACTTGCTGAGATACTATGAAATTGATCGTACTTGTCGATTTCTTGTTTCTATGACTGATTCATAACTTCTTTCGATGTGATGTTGATCTTCTTGTTGTTTCATTAGATTTTGCACCAAAGTTAGGTTATCCTTTGAGAGTTGGAGAACTTGTTGTTGATGCTCGATGTGATATTCCACTAATTTATCATCCATATTAACTATTATTTGATCCTTCAAACCATCCAACTTAGCCTTCATTTTTTCTTTTAAACCATCTATGTCATCTCTAGTTGCTCTTCGTAATATTGAAATTTGTTGCACTTGGTACTGTAATTTTGATATCTCATACTGCAATTCTTCCTCTTCATGCGTCATAGTATAGATTTTTGAGGGCTTAATGGGTATGGAATTATTTTTTGGAGGAAAAATAGAACCCAATATGATAAAAATTCTAAAATATGCCCTTGGAATCACTTCAAACTTCTTTTTCAAACAAACGTTATGCAATTTTAAAAACCAAATACACACCTTTTTCTTGATTTTGAGGAGCTCGATATTCAAACTGAATTACCTTTGTGATTTAAGAAATTCAATATCTAAAATTTGGCACTGAGGCATCCCTCTGAATTCTCTTTAGAATGCCACAGGTCTGATCTAATTTGGACTCTTTAAGACAAAGTTGTACCCAATCTCCTATGATGACCTAATTATGGACTGGTTCATTAGAGTGAACTTGTACGCCTTGCCACGTGTCACTGTTTTCTTCTTTGGCTCTAAAATTAATAGATAGGAAAATAAATTCTATGTACTTCCATTCACTTTTTACAGAATTCCAATCCGATTCTCATAGAGAGAGTTATGAATATTTTCCCACGATCACCTCTTTGAGATGAAATTCGGGAGC
Source organism: Pinus albicaulis (assembly GCA_034641835.2). NCBI lineage: Eukaryota > Viridiplantae > Streptophyta > Pinopsida > Pinales > Pinaceae > Pinus > Pinus albicaulis. The sequence continues at coordinate 228,705,335 of CM076579.1, forward strand.
CTGAAAAAGACCTAAATTCCACAGATCATATCTCTAAAAATGTTGTGAACCAAGCTCTGAAATTGTGTGACGATGTTCCTCAAGATTTCAACTTCACACTATAAACATTTTAGCTTCTGACATTTTGTAGAAAAAAAATTATAGCGAAAATTCCGCGATGACCATTTTAAGTGAAATTCAGGAGCCTGCAAAAATCTCTAACTTCCACAGATCATATCTTCGACAATATTGTGAACCAAGCTCTGAAATTTTGTGAAGATTTTCCTCAGGATTTAGGCTTCGCACTCTAAAAATTTTAGCTTATAAACCTTTGTAGAAAACACGTTATAGCAAAAATTCCACGATGAACTATTTAGGTTAAATTCAGGAGCCTACAAAAAGACCTAACTTCCACATATCATATCTCCAAAAATTTTGTGAACCAAGCTCTGAAATTCTGCGATGATGATCCTTTAGATTTCGGCTTCGTACTCTAAAAATTTCAGCTTCTAAGCCTTCGTAGAAAAAAATTTATAGCAACAATGCCACGATGACCTGTTTGGAGCATCAAAACCCTAGAATCTCAAATCTTTGATACCAAATGTTGTGAAACCAGCTCCAAAAATAGAAGAAAAGAGATATCAACGCCTTATAAATAAGCCACTTCGAGAGGGCAACCTCCAATACATTACATAAATGAAATTTTTTTGGATGATACAAATGACCAAAACCTCCTTCTTTATATAGGAGTCTATGGGGCCACAATATAATCCTAGTGGGGCCACAATGTAATCCTAGCCGACCTAACAATAATATTGTAAGGGCACAATAATAATAATATGGGGGTTACAGGGGTACAACAATAACAATAAGGGGGGCTACACTAACATAATAAGGGACTACACTACTAATATAGGGACTTAACAATTTGAGACAAGAGATACACATCTTTTTAGAAAATATTTTCGTGCCAAAAGATTAATTAGACAATTTGACTATATCACATTTACACATGTACCAAGGAGTCAAAACCAAACAGCTGATTTCATAGCTAAAAATATCCTAAACTAGAATTCATCTCGAATAAACCATCATACATAAAACCAAAAATATAGATATCCATTAGTATAAAAGAATACATAAACCTAAACAGGTGATACATTATGTAAAGCCCAAAAAATATCTCTCATAAATATATGTCATAGTGTGTATATCTGAGTACAAAAATAGTGTCATCGGCTCAATTTCCAGCCCAAAGATACAAAATTCGTCAAAAAATAAGGGAAGCATCCTCATAACGGGTGCTTTCCCTGTGTACAACAATACTCTACGGGGGTTCCCCCTCAAGAGGGGTACGTGGACCCACCACTGCTCTTGGTATTTACCACCAGAGCTGTTGTCGAGCCATCACGCTCTCCTAACCGGACCTCCTCAAAGTCATCCATTAAACCTTGAGTAGGCATCCCTTGAGTCAAGTTATACTCGACCTAAAAGTTCAAGAAAGCGGAGACACAGGTTTTGTGTTACGCAATGCGACTCTGCGCATCGGCACAAGCTCGATCGGCCACAACCTCTCGGCGATCAAGCTGCTACCCTCCCTAGAAGGGCCAGCACCACTAGCCCAGTCCTCCAACACCTGCACTGGTCCACCTACATCACCTCCTCCCAGAGCCACCTTTGTTGAAATGTTGTCATTGATGGCAAAGGAGACAGCGCTGAAGCAAAGAGGCAGCAAAGAAGCAAATGAAGTCAGAGGAAACGAATATAATAGAGGCAGAACCGTTATCTCAGCAATAGAGGCAGAGGCAGAGCGACAGGAGCAGCAGAGACAGAGTCAGAGACAGAAGCAGAGCCGTTATAAAATTCCGGGAATCGCTTCACTCCAGCGGCAAAGAATATATATAAACATATACAAAACTTATTCCGGGAATCGCTTAACTCCAACAGCAATGTAATGCAAATAACACAGAAAATTCCGGGAATCGCATAACCCCAGGTGGAAGGATACATAAAACAAATCTCATTCCGGGAATCGCTACCCACGCAGGAGTATACATAGAGCGCATTACATATGTTCCAATGGTCCAAGGCATATACATTGATATATATTAAAGTGGAGCGTCTTATGATCAATGGAAAGGAAGTAATATAAAGTGGGACCCTCATCCAATCGCAATCGAAGATCGCAAGGGCAGCGGAACATCGTAACAGAAAGTTGCGATTGCGATTGAAGTGGCGGACCCGATCGAGTTATGCACCACAGTTAATTGCTAATCGCATCCGAGTTCCAATCGCACGACTTTGTAAAACGCTGCGATTGAAGTGGCGGACCCGATCGAGTTATGTACCATAGTTAATTGCTAATCGCATCCGAAATCTCAATCGCAATCGGAACTCTACGATTGATCGCACGACTTTGTAAAACGCTGCGATTGAAATGGCGGACCCGATCGTGTTATAAGCGGGAGTTGATATATGCAAATCGCATCCGGAATCTCAATCGCAATCGGAACTCTACGATTGATCGCACGACTTTGTAAAACGCTGCGATTGAAATGGCGGACCTGATCGTGTTATAAGCGGGAGTTGATATATGCAAATCGCATCCGGAATCTCAATCGTAATCGGAACTCTCCGATTGATCGCACGACTTTGTAAAACGTTGCGATTGAAGCCCGGACCCGATGGGCTTATTAACTATGATTAACAAGTGTTTTGAGTTCCAGTTCTAATCGCAAACGGAAATTTGTGAAGGCGCTGTTATATATAAATATATATATATATATATATAAAGTGGTTGCGGTTGTATTAAAACATGTCGCGTGGTCTGTAGACCCACGGGCCTCAGCTTAATGGGAGGGCGATTATTAATGTAATGCAATTGTAATATATGTATGTTCCGGCCTGCGGAACTCGCCACATCAACAAGACACTTGCTGCATGTAAAGGATTGAATTACAGTCAGCAGATTCATTTATATATAAAGCGCTGGTATAAAAATAAAATAAAAATGCGGTTCATAAATTCAGGAGTTACGCAGCAGCCATAAACAGAAAGGCATACAGAGAAGAGAAAGGGACAAAGAGACAGTTAGAGAAAAGACAAATGCGCAGCAAGCCAAGAGACAAAGTGAGTGAGCTGGAGTTCACATTGTAATTCGAATGTAAATGTTTTAATCGTTTTTATTGTTTGTGATGCATTGGCAAGTCTCCGAGAGAAAACAAACTCCCACTTTAATGTTAAAATTGACACCTACAGTTATAATTTCTGAGTAAGCTGATAAAAGGAGTGAGAAGGCAGAAGGCAAAGAGACATGACTTTCCATTTCGAATTCCAAGCAGAATACAAACAGTCATGTGAGGAAATCTATAAATAATATCATCTTGATATGTAGAGAGAGTTTTTGAGAGCAAGGGGGAGAGCATATATAGAGAGAATACAGAAGAGTGGAGCAGAGAAGATCAAGAAAAGAAGAGCAGAAAGAGAAGCTACAGAACAGAGCTGATATCGGAGGTAAATCAGCAAACATTCAGTTTGTTAAATTGAGGAAGTTGGAGCTTCCCTATCAAGTTGCAGCTTGATAGCTGTCAGTTGTAGCTAACTGAGGTTGGAGCTTCCTGTAGGTTGGTGCTTGCAGAAAATTGAAGGGATTTGGTGCTTCCTTGCAAGTTGTAGCTTGCAGAATTGAGGATAGAGCCTCCTGTATGTTGGTGCCTGCAGAAAACAGTGGTGAGAAGGAGTTGGAGCTTGCCTTTGCATCACAACAATAATAAGATGTGGTTTTCTCCCTTCATGGGTTTCCACTTACATCTGCTGTCTCTATGTGTGCTTCTTATGTGTTGATGTGAATATTTAAAATCTGATTAATTGCTTGCTGCTTTCTACATAAGTATGGTGTCACAATAATTTAATATTGGCTGCAAATAAGATTGTTCACATATTAAGCTGTAAATAATTTTGGAGAAAATTTTAAAAGGCTAATGTATGTATTAAACTGATTCACCCCCCTCTCGGTTTAATCAAAGATTCAACAATTAATCGGGCGGGTTCCTTTGTACAAGTCTAACAAGCGAAAGGAGATCCTAGGTTCCCAAGATGGCTAGTAAAGAAGGATGCTCAACCAATAAAGCCCCTTTCTTCAACTGGTGAAAATTATGCTCACGGAAAATCAGAATGAAGACATACATAATGTCTCTAGGAATAGAAGTCTGGGCTGCTGTGGAATTAGGATATGCCCCACCGAAGGCAACTGACACAGAAAAAGACTCAAAACAAGATTTTGTGGCTAATGCAAAAGCCATGAATGCCATCCTGAATGGATTATGTGAAGCAGAGTTTATTAAAGTAATGCACAAAGACACTGCAAAGAAAATATGGGATACTCTTGAGAACATACATGAGGGAGACCAGAAAGTAAAAACTGCCAAACTTCAAGTATATAGAGCCCAGTTTGAAAACTTAAAAATGAATGATGATGAAGATGTTGGCGGCTTCTTCTTAAAAGTTGCAGAAATTGTTAACAATGTGAAAGCTCTTGGAGAAACCATACCAGAAAGTATAGTTGTGCAAAAGATTCTAAGATCACTCCCATCCAGATTTAATCCCAAGGTATCTGCAATAGAAGAGACAGCGAATTGGGAGACCTTGACCATGAATCAGCTACTAGGAAATCTTACAGCATATGAGATGAGGCTCCCACAGAAGAAGACAAGCACAAGGGAGGCAACATTCAAAATAGAAAAGAAGAAAGAAGAAAAGGAAGACATATGCTCCTACTCTGATGAAGAAGAGGCTAAATTTGTCAAGAAATTGGATAGAGGCTCAGGTAGATACAAAGGTAAACTTCCCTTCAAATGCTTTAACTGTGGAAGAGTTGGACATTATGTTGCTAAATGTCCTCACAAGAAAGTAAGAAATCAAGCTCAAGAATCAGAGAGAGACACATCAAAGAACTGGCAGAAAGGAAAGAAATTCAGCAGAAAATCCTTTTATGCTCACCAAGACAGCAGTGCATCTGAAGACTCAGATGAACCCTCAAGTGAAGAAGGAACCTCAGAATTTATATTGATGGCCATAGAAGATCTTGGGGGACTCCTACTAGAAGATGAAGAAGAAGAAGGGGAAGTAGACCTTGAGGGGGAGCTAAGAAGTGCTCTGGAGGAGATTGACAGACTCAAACTAAAATGCAGAAAACAAAAAGAGATTCTCCTAAAATGTGTGAAAGAAGAACAAAATTCAGAAGTCCTCATGCGGCTGAAGGTAAAGCTTGAAGAAGCCAAGAAGATAGAAGATATGTTACTTCAGCAAATCAAAGATAAAACTCGAGAACAAGAGACGCTGGAAGAAGAAATTCTGTGTCTGAGAAAGAAATTAGAAAAAGCTCAACAGAAAGTTTCTATATACCCTTCTCAAACAACAAGCTCTATTAAGTTGAATGAAATTTTGGTTGCTCAAAGATCCCCTATGATAAAGACTGGAATAGGCTACGAAGGAGAATCAAGTAAAGGAAAAGAAAAGGTTGACAGAGAGATTATTTTTGTAAAAGCAAAGAAGGAGGAGGAAGTAGCTCAAATAATTCCTACAAAAGAAGAAATCTGCAATAAGAGAGACAGAGAGCAGAAGAAACCTCTAGTAACAAAGAATGAAATAACTACTAAGATAACAGAAAAAGGATCATATGCTCCTGAGTATGTCAAATTTGGAAGCCATCAAAGGATATTCTTCCCTCCTATGAAGAATGCCACCTGTTATGTCTGCCACAAGCAGGGACACATTGCTGCATATTGTCATGCAAGGAGGAATGATTCAAACCAGCAAAAGAGGCAAGCATGGAAGAGACAACCTTACATCAAGTATGCAAGTAATTTCTATGGTTATTGTTTTTATTGTAAGGATTTTGGCCATAGAATTATTGAATGTAGAAAGTATGGACAAAGACTGATGTTCAATACCTCAAGGAGGTTTATGAGTCAAAGCAATTTTGTTCATGCTCACAATTCCGCAAAAACTATAATCAAATGTTATATATGCAATCAAATTGGGCATATATCTTCCAAGTGTTCTCTAAAGGGATATAATTCATCACCTCACAAAAGATACCAAACAAAAGGGGGCCTCCAGTGGATAAAGAAGGCGAATAAATGTGACTTGGCTTTAACTGCTCAAGATTTGAAGAGTCAATGGTATTTGGACAGTGGCTACTCTAAACACATGACAGGAGATAAAAACAAGTTTTTAACTCTTGACGAAAAGAAATCGGGCAATGTCACTTTTGGAAATGAAAAATCAGGAAAGATCAAGGGAAAAGGATCAGTCAGCATAGACAATGGCAGAGGAAAGGCCCAAGATGTATTATATGTAGATGGGCTGAAAGCAAATTTACTGAGTGTCAGTCAGATGTGTGATAAAGGTTGTGAAGTTCTCTTTAGAGCACAAGATTGTGTAGTCAGATCAAGCACAACAGGAAAAACTCTACTCAAAGGTGTTCGAACAGAAAGTAATGTGTACATAGTGAAAGAGGAAGATGAAGCCTGCCATCTTAGCAAACTTGAGGAGTCATGGTTGTGGCATAAGAGATTGGGACATCTCAGCTTTGACCATATCATCAGACTGAGCAAGAAGAAAGCTGTAAGAGATATGCCAGAAATAAAAAGGCCTTCAAGTACTATATGCAAATCTTGTCAATTGGGGAAACAGACTCGCACATCCTTTAAATCTAAAGAGGAGATGTCAACAAGAAAACCACTCCAGCTTGTGCACATGGACCTGTGTGGACCTGCTAGAACTCGGACACCAAGTGGAGAATCCTATTTCATGCTGATAATAGATGACTTTTCCAGAATGACATGGGTTGCTTTTCTCAAAAATAAATCAGAAGCATTGGAAAAATTTAAGATATTCAAAGCATTAGCAGAAAATCAAACTAGATGCAAGCTGAAATGTATCAGATCAGACAGAGGAGGAGAATTCACAGATTATGACTTTGTAGACCTATGTAATGAACATGGAATAAAGAAACAATTTACTATTGCAGGGACACCTCAGCAGAATGGAGTAGCAGAGAGACAAAACAGGTTTGTACAACAAATAGCAAGAGCTATGATGCAAGAGAATAATATTGCTCAAACCTTCTGGGCAGAAGCAGTGCACACAGCAGTACATATCCTTAATAAAGCTCACTTAAGGCCAAGTAGTGACAAGACTCCCTATGAACTATGGCATGGAAAGCCAGCCTCAATCAAACATTTCAAAATCTTTGGTAGCAAGTGTTACATAAAGAATAATGATGAAAACCTTGGGAAATTTGATGCAAGAGTAGATGAAGGAATATTCTTAGGATATGCATCCAAAAGTAAAGGGTACAGGTGCTACAACAAGACTCTTCGGAAAATAGTTGAATGTATTGATGTGAGATTTGATGAAGAACTTCAAAACAATACAATAAATACAGACTGTTGCAGTTCATCAGACAACCATGAAGAGGAAGACAAGGATGATGATGAAACAAGCAAGACAACAGATGATGCAGAGCTGAGCTCGAAAACCCCCTCAAGATACACTCAGAAGAATCATCCTGAAGATCAGATCATAGGAGAAAAGAAAGCAGGAGTCCAGACAAGAAGGCAGCTAACAGAACAAACAGAAGAAGTATACATAGCCATGTTATCACAAATAGAGCCAAAGAAATTTGAATAAGCCAGCAAGGACAAGTATTGGATAAAAGCAATGAATGAAGAATTGGACCAAATTGAGAAGAACAATACCTGGGAACTAGTTCCTAGACCTATTGAGAAAAATATCATTGGTTCAAAATGGGTATTCAAAAACAAAATGAATGAGCAAGGACAAGTAATCAGGAATAAAGCCAGGCTGGTCTGCAAAGCATACTCACAAATTGAAGGACTTGAATATGATGAAACATTTGCACCTGTAGCCAGAATGGAGGCTATCAGAATGTTCCTGGCATTTGCATGCTACCAAGACTTCAAGGTATATCAAATGGATGTAAAGTCTGCTTTTCTTAATGGAGATCTAGAAGAAGAAGTGTACATGGAACAACCGGAAGGCTTCTCATTGACAGACAAAGAAGACTATGTGTGCAGACTGAAGAAGGCCCTATATGGACTGAAACAGGCTCCTCGTGCTTGGTACTCAAGACTGGACAAATATTTTCAAAAACAGGGCTTTAGGAGAGGTGGAGTAGACAGCAATCTATACATAAAAGCCCATGAAGATGAACTCCTGATTGTTGTAGTATATGTTGATGACATTATGTTTGGAAGCAACAAAGATGAACTAGAAAAAGGGTTTGCTGATGAAATGAAAACAGAGTTTGAAATGTCTATGATTGGAGAGCTCAGTTTCTACTTGGGACTACAAATTCAGCAAAAGAACACAGGTACATTTATTTCACAAGAAAAATACATAAAAGAAATGTTGAAAAATTTCAAAATGGAGGACTGCAAACCTGTGTCAACTCCCATGACCACAGGTTGCAAGCTGTGTGCTAATGATGGGTCTGCTGACATAGATCAAGGACTTTTCAGATCAATGATTGGAAGTCTATTGTATCTGACTGCATCAAGACCAGACATCATGCTAGCAGTAGGATTAGTGGCTAGATATCAAGCAGCACCTAAACAAAACCATCTTCTGGCAGTCAAAAGAATATTCAGATATCTACAAGGAGCAATACAGTATGAACTTTGGTATCCTAAAAGCAAAAACTTCACTTTATCAGCATACACAGATGCAGATTGGGCCAGCTGTATGGATGATAGGAAGAGTACAAGTGGAGGTGCATTCTATCTAGGAGAAAGCCTAGTTGCATGGCTAAGCAAGAAACAAACATCCATCTCTCTATCTACAGCTGAAGCCGAATATATAGCAGCAGCAGCATGTTGTACACAAGTCATGTGGATGAAGCAAACTCTTCAAGACATGAAGGTAAGCATTGATGAACCTATTCCAATCAAATGTGATAATACAAGTGCTATAAGTATATCTAAAAATCCTGTGCTTCATTCAAAAACCAAACATATACCAATCAAGTATCATTTCCTCTGAGAACAAGTGGCTCTGAAAATAGTAAAGCTGGAATATGTACCAACGAAAGAACAGACAGCTGATATATTTACCAAACCTCTTGCTAGAGAACCATTTCAATACTTGAGAGATAAACTAGGGGTAGTATCAGCAGATGCTACTCTCTAATATGAAGAGAATGCACAGCTTCAGGGGGAGAACAAAACGAAGATATCATTCCAGGGGGAGACCAGCCAGCAAGATAAGCATAAAACAAGTCCACGGGATCAGCATTAACAGTATTATCGGCATTCAGAAGCAAAAAATTCTAGCACGCATTCAGCATTATAAGCTTTCGGTAGCATTAGCAGTATAAGCATTCAGTATTCATTCAGAAGCAAGTTCTAGCACGCATTCAACACTATAAGCATTCAGCATTATCATAAAACAGAGCAATGGTATAGAGCAGCATATAAAACAGAGCAGCATGATATCGGCTCACTATATGGTATCGGCTTACAAGCACTACAAATATGAAACAGAGCAGCATGATACAACTATTAAAACCAAAGCGTTCTCTCAACAAGTTTCATACATCACTATGGAGCAGCATAGTACAATTTCAGCTGAAGAGGACCTAAACGTAACTCAGAAAAAGGAAGTACAACGACAGAGCCCATACGGAGAGATGAGGCGTCGTCCTTTGCCATTGATGTCAAAGGGGGAGGAAGAACAAACAACAGGAGGAAGAGCAGGCAAACAGAAAGAGCAAGCAACAAGAGAAAGAGAAAGCAAATAGAGAAAGTGGATTGCCATCAATGCCAAAGGGGGAGACTGTTGGAAATGTTGTCATTGATGGCAAAGGAGGCAGCAAAGAAGCAAATGAAGGCAGAGGAAACGAATATAATAGAGGCAGAACCGTTATCTAAGCAATAGAGGCAGAGGCAGAGCGACAGGAGCAACAGAGACAGAGTCAGAGACAGAAGCAAAGCCATTATAAAATTCCCGGAATCGCTTCACTCCAGCAGCAAAGAATATATATAAACATATACAAAACTTATTCCGGGAATCTCTTAACTCCAGCAACAATGTAATGCAAATAACACAGAAAATTTCGGGAATCGCATAACCCTAGGCGGAAGGATAGATAAAACAAATCTCATTCCGAGAATCGCTACCCACGCAGGAGTATACATAGAGCGCATTACATATGTTCCAATGGTCCAAGGCATATACATTGATATATATTAAAGTGGAGCATGTTATGATCAATGGAAAGGAAGTAATATAAAGTGGGACCCTCATCCAATCGCAATCGGAGATCGCAAGGGCAGCGGAACATCGCAACAGAAAGTTGTGATTGCGATTGAAGTGGCGGACCCGATCGAGTTATGCACCACAGTTAATTGCTAATCGCATCCGAGTTCCAATCGCACGACTTTGTAAAACACTGCGATTGAAGTGGCGGACCCGATCGAGTTATGTACCACAGTTAATTGCTAATCGCATCCGAAATCTCAATCACAATCGGAACTCTACGATTGATCGCACGACTTTGTAAAATGCTGCAATTGAAATGGCGGACCCGATCGTGTTATAAGCGGGAGTTGATATATGCAAATCGCATCCGGTATCTCAATCGCAATCGGAACTCTACGATTGATCGCACGACTTTGTAAAACGCTGCGATTGAAATGGCGGACCCGATCGTGTTATAAGCGGGAGTTGATATATGCAAATCGCATCCGGAATCTCAATCGTAATCGGAACTCTCCGATTGATCGCACGACTTTGTAAAACGTTGCGATTGAAGCCCGGACCCGATGGGCTTATTAACTATGATTAACAAGTGTTTTGAGTTCCAGTTCTAATCGCAAATGGAAATTTGTGAAGGCGTTGTTATATATAAATATATATATATATAAAAAGTGGTTGCGGTTGTATTAAAACATGCCGCGTGGTCTGTAGACCCACGGGCCTCAGCTTAACGGGAGGGCGATTATTAATGTAATGCAATTGTAATATATGTATGTTCCGGCCTGCGGAACTCGCCACATCAACAAGACACTTGTTGCGTGTAAAGGATTGAATTACAGTCAGCAGATTCATTTATATATAAAGCGCTGGTATAAAAATAAAATAAAAATGCAGTTCATAAATTCAGGAGTTACGCAGTAGCCATAAATAGAATGGCATACAGAGAAGAGAAAGGGACAAAGAGACAGTTAGAGAAAAGACAAATGCGCAGCAAGCCAAGAGACAAAATGAGTGAGCTGGAGTTCACATTGTAATTCTAATGTAAATGTTTTAATCGTTTTTATTGTTTGTGATGCATTGGAAAGTCTCCGAGAGAAAACAAACTCCCACTGTAATGTTAAAATTGACACCTACAGTTATAATTTCTGAGTAAGCTGATAAAAGGAGTGAGAAGGCAGAAGGCAAAGAGACATGACTTTCCATTTCGAATTCCAAGCAGAATACAAACAGTCATGTGAGGGAATCTATAAATAATATCATCTTGATATGGAGAGTGAGTTTTTTTTAGAGCAAGAGGTGAGAGTAAAGAAAGACACAAGCGTAATACGCAAGAGTGAAGCGGAGAAGATCAAGAAAAGAAGAGAAGAAAGAGAAGCTACAGAACAGAGCTGATATCAGAGGTAAATCAGCAAACATTCAGTTTGTTAAATTGAGGAAGTTGGAGCTTCCCTATCAAGTTGAAGCTTGATAGCTGTCAGTTGTAGCTGACTGAGGTTGGAGCCTCCTGTAGGTTGGTTTCTGCAGAAAATTGAAGGGAGTTTGTGCTTCCTTGCAAGTTGTAGCTTGCAGAATTGAGGATAGAGCCTCCTGTAGGTTGGTGCCTACAGAAAACAGTGGTGAGAGGGAGTTGGAGCTTGCCTTGCATCACAACAATAATAAGATGTGGTTTTCTCCCTTTATGGGTTTCCACTTACATCTGCTGTCTCTATGTGTGCTTCTTATGTGTTGATGTGATTATTTCAATCTGCTTAATTTCTTGCTTCTTTCAACTTAAGTATGGTGTCACAATAAATTAATATTGGCTGCAAATAAGATTGTTCACATATTAAAGCTGTAAATAACTCTGGTGAAAATTTAAAAGGCTAATGCATGTATTAAACTGATTCACCCCCCCCCTCTTAGTTTAATCAAAGATTCAACACACCCCGAGGTCGTCATTAGAGGATCGTGGCCCACCGCCGAGCTACACACGGGCAGAACAAACCTCGCCAACATCTCGCACGAGTAACCAAAATGATGTCAGTGTCACTAGAAAAACACATAAGTACATATATACTCAAACAAATGCGAAAAACATATAAAATATACCTGCAGCCCCCAAACATAACCAAACGGGAGATCCATGTCTAGGTTGCCCTAGAAGTCCATTCCCGCATACGGGTATGGCAAGAACATCTGTGGTTGGCCTCGAACCAGGCCTCTGTCGTGGCATTCCAATAATGCCCCACCATGCCACCACCACCTCGCAGAATCACCGAAGCCCACCTCCTCATACGTGGCTCCCGTGGCCCCCCAATAGGCACCACTACTACCGGCCTTAACAGCACTACCCTCTCATACATGATGCTGTAAAAAATACTGGCGTACACAAATGACTTAGATCCACGTTGGACCTTGTTCAGTTGTGACACCATACCATCAAAACAAAAGAGAGAAAATTCGAAAAAATGCACAGACCTTAGCCTGCGCAAAACTCCAACTTGTGGGCTAGATGCTCGATGCGGAGCAAATGACCCCAATAGTTGCACGATCACTGCCATAGCACACCGCTCTACCACATTGGTAACTGATGCAATGTTGATGCAGCCCTCCGTAAGAGGCACCCCACCACAATTTCGCCTCTAGAATCTATCCAAGTCCACTCTCCCTGTAGGGAGTGGATACCTCAGCGGCTCACCCTGAGGCAGTAACCCGGTCACAAAATATATATCCGTCTCAGTACGGATGATCAGGTTCGTACCACGCAACATGAACATGTTGTGCTTCCTGCGCCAGTGCTGAATAATGTACCGTAGTAATCGGTCATGTGACCGAAGAAACTCATTCTCAGCAAACTTCAAAAGGCCCCATAGCACAAACTAACGGTGCGCCCCAGCATCAGTAGCTAAAGTGGTTTGAATCTTGGGCCAGTCCTGCTCCCTCCACACTAACCTATCATCAACACATGTACCCATTAGTACAAAGAAAAAACCCAAAAATAGGCAAAAAACAAAATAATTTGTCACCTCGGCCTTTGCGTGCTTGTCCCTCAGACAAGCATGGTTACCACGTGCATGTATTTTACATAGGCGCGCCTAAGGCGCACTAAAATTGGGGAATAGAGCACCCTCGCGCGCTTGTCCCCCGCAATTGCACGTAAATATAGCGCACTTTTTCCCATATCGCTCGCACAATCTAGGGAAAAATTCACCTTAAGTCCGTACAAACCCCGTCTGTATGGACCCTGACACCATCAAGCTATAAAAAATTAAGTGCAAGACATCATGGAGGTTACCTGGGCATAGTATCGCTAGTCCCTGGTACTCTGGCTGACCGCAATGGCAAGAAATGCTACGCAAAATCCTCTGGCCTCTCAAAACTCAGCAAGTACAAATGAATTGAATGAGGGCTATATTCACCTATTTATCGCCCTTTTCAAAAACTTAGGAAGGCCATAATGAGATATCAAAAGATTCATTCTATGAACATTAATTTGCACCATAATCAACACTCCATGATGAACATAAGTGATACCACACATCTGCATTCCAGAAAAAATAAATTTTCAGCACCGGCAGGTATGCCCTCTCTCATATTCCTTTTTAAAGCTCATGCCTTTCAATAATATTTGATAAAATAAGATTCTTTCACTTGAGTTAGTTGTTATTGTAGGAAAAACTCACAAACCATTCACAGCACCATCTACTGAAAGTTCCACATCGGTATCAATTTCCTACCCAGCATGATAAAGTACCAGTAAACTTTGCATATCCTGACATCATTTCTCCATCAGAAATAAACCATAGGGTCCTCATATTCGACCATGTTTATCATCACCTCACCCTGCACATGATATAAATTTGTGTTGGTCAATAGAGCCTCCCTTCCATGGTGCCCGTCACCCACAGTAGACCATATATCACAACATAAGTGACACCATGGCCATACCACTTTAGTCCAGGAAGCACCTCATGCCCATCCATTCACCATGCATAAGGTCAAGTTTAACATATAAGAGTGAACCCCTTTATCGGATGACCAGGTTGTCATTAGGGGAATTTCGAGGTCTAAAATGGACCTCCTAAGGAAATTATAAAATAATAGTGGAAAAAATCTAATAAGATTTGATGACATCATCAAATTTTAGAGGGAAAAATGAAAAAACTACTTTTTCAATTCATATTTTCAACTTATCTCCCAAAGTTTTTACTCAAATTTCGAGCGGGAGTACTCGTTGGATACGGAATTTAATTCCCCATCCAAGGAGTACCCATGTTGCATACTTTCGATGGGTCCTACTGTGTCACTCAGATTTTCCTTGAAGTTGTGGAAAAGGAAAATAAATCCGAGGTAACCAAAACCAACCTTCAGATACAAAATCTAGTCAATCTGTATCTAGAGAGGGCTCTCTCTTTAAAATTTAGCTTTGTTCTTAGAAAATATTAGGCTAGTTATAAGTCTTGGGGTTTTGTTTGAAATTGAATGGTGGAATCCGCCAACTAAGGGCACGATTGAGTAATTCAGGCCATTGGGATATGGAGTCGAAAGGATGGCTTTACTGAATTAAGTTTCTACACACAAGATGGCTTTGCAGGGCAAGATAGCCAAACAGAAAACAATTTTAAATATTAAAGTGAATGGAATGGATTTTGAAGGGATGAAAGGCAATTAAGAATCTTTCAACATGTTCAAAGAAATAAAGTGAATGATTACAAATAAAGAGCAGTTAAGAATTCTTTACTATAGTAATCAAAATTTTTAAACCAGCGAAACAAGAGCAATTAAGAATTCATTGTTTATAACAAGTTTAGAAGAAAACATTTAGAACAATCACAATTGAAATCAGAGTACACTTAAGTAATTTCTGATTTATTCTTTTTTTTCAATTATTCAGAAATGGAACACAGTGATATTATAAACAGATATAAAACTTAAAACGTAGGATAGAAATGACTTATTGAACTATAGTCTGACACATGAATCCTGCAAAAATTCTTGAGCTTCAATTGATCATCCAGCAAGCCACAAAGAAATTTCTCCAAAGCACTTTTATTCCAAAAAGTCAATGTTATAGCAAAGTAGAAGAATCCACCCTCAATACTTCAAAGAGTGAAGTATTTATACAAATTCTAAACTAAAATATCTTGAAAAAATATCAAGATTAGTTCACAAATCTCTCCAACTATTTTACATAAATAGAACTTAAGTGAAGGACACTCAAACTAATGCATCTATTTGGCACTATTTTGTATGGATAGGTGATGACAAAGAGGATAATTCGAATTTGATCCAACTCTTAGTTGATGATGAGGCATCCAAGTCACTAACTGCTTCCTTTCTTTGTGCAATTCTGCTCCAACAATTCTGCAAATTTGGGGTCCAATGAGACCTTTTTATTTCTCAATCCGTAATATATATGTAAAAAGTGAAAGATGTTATTGTAGATTAATATGTTGGTGAGATAAACCTCTTTCAGTTTCCCGAAATTCCTCTCCAGATATGCACAAAAGGCTCTGCACAAATATGTGTAAAACAAAGTTTTACAGAGTCTGAAAAATAGCTTGTAAAGATGTGCATATATCTCTCATTATGAAATCACTGTGCAAAAAGTGAGATAGATTTTTTTAGATATGTCTCTTAGGAACAAAAACCTCCTTCATTTTTGTATGATGTATTTTTTATTTACCACAATATTCTCTACAAAATGATGACTTAACTGGTATTTTCTGCAAAAAGTGCTTTCCATCATTGTTTAATATTTCCAAAACCATAATAGTTGTTAGAAAAGTGAGAGATGTTTTTGTAGATGGTCCTCTTAAGAACATAAACCTCCTTCAGTTTTGAAAAATTCATCTTGGATTGATCACAATAGTTTCTGCAAAACAATGACTAAAACATTAAATTTCTGCAAAAATGTTCCTTCATGTTGTGTTTTTCATCTTTTCACTTTTTTGTTCTTTTAACTGTTTTACTTTCACTTTAGATAAACTTCAATGTTGGTGAAAGTATTTTCATCTCTTTTTACCATTTTACTGCCTCTGTAATTACTTTTACTGTTTTACCTTTGATTGCTCTTTAACTTCATTTTAACTTTCACTTTGACTTTTACCTGATACACTTTAACCACTGATACTTTTTAACTGTTCTTTACTGTGTCATTTTACCTTCAATGTGTAGTTTAGGTTTTTACTGTCTATTTCAACAGTAAATTGTTTAATATCCTATTTATTTTGCTTGTCTTTCAACTGTATGTTTTATCTTCCATCTCTGTTTGAATAGATTTGATAACACTCTTAGAGTAAACAAGTCTTATGACTAGTATTAAGACTGTTTATCCAAGAATGTGATCTTCTGATCACTTGTAAAACAAAACAAATTGTTAAGAAAGCATTGGTTTGCAGGGGAGGTCGAAAAGGTTTCATTTGATTTTGAGAGGTCTGTGGAGTGAATCTAGAAAGATTTTTGGGAGGTAAACCATGCTCGAATTGGTTAACAAAGGCTTCATGTAGCGCAGCTGGGTTACAAAGGGTTTTACTGCATGGGAGTCTGGTCGTTCACTGTGCACGATATAATAAATTAATGACGTCAACATGTACGACAGATGAGTCACGGGGGGAGGTGGTAAGCGGTTTCTATCGCACTGCTTGTGAGGGAAGGCGGTTTTAGGCGGAAGGGTAGCGATGTGATACAACGATTGACACGTAGCACGACACTGTTTGAAAATCGTTTGGCCATCGCGCGTTATCTTTCGTACGCGGATGGCCAGCGAAATGGATGGGGGCCATAGATCTTTGACGGGGCGATCGGACGGTCGACGGGACAAGGATATGGCGGAGTTTTAATGACGCAGGCCCAATGTAATTATTCATTAAATAAACTCATCGGACGGGATCTGATTGGCGGGTTGAATTCATTAATTAATCGTGAGGATTAATTAATCTCTTTTGTATGGTCGGAGATGAAAAATGCGCGGGGATGGATTATTTTCAAAGTTTGGTTTTAATTAAACTTTGGGTTTATTTTTTGTTTTAAACATATATACATATGTTTAAATGTTTTTCATATATTTTATTATATGATAATTAAATCAATGTGATTTTCTTACCATAGGGGGTGGGAATAGAATTAATGTTATATTTTAGCCAAAAGGAGGTATATTGTGGGTTTTTGATTTGAATAAATAGGAGTTAAATACTTTTGGCTAAAAAGTCATAATATAAGGGTTTTGGGGATATTACTATAAAATGATTTATATATAATAGGAAAAGGTGATTTTCATAGGGAGTTAATATATAAATTAGAGTTAATATGACAAAGGGACAATGTAAACTCAAAATACTTAAATATAACCAAGAAAGTGAAGATTCAAAAGTAAATGGCATTATTATACTTTCATCACTTAGACTTAGAATAAAAGTGATTTTGAGGGCTTTTCATGAAATATTGAAGAATTTTCCTAAGTAAAATGGGATTTTACTTAGGAAAATATTTTTGAAAGATGAATGAATGTGATAATGGATGATTTCAAGTACTTAGGTCTTTTCAATTATTGGGCCGAGGGTCCGGTCCCTCCAAAAGTCAAGGAAATGCCTTGAGCCCCTTTAATCTTCAAATACCTTAGTGCTTAGGGAAATTAGTAAAATCTTTGGGGAAAATGAGAGGGGAAATTAATGATTTTGACCTTGCTTTGCTTTGAAATTCGGCCAATGTAGTGTTCTGCCTTTGCACTTGTGATGAAAGTAAATTCTTAACACATTTTAACACCATCATTCATCACATGAAAATTTGCAACATCGTCTACCTACCCTATCTACTTTACTCTACCATTTTTTCTCCTTTATTAGGGTGCACTTAGACTGGAAAACCCTTATCACACTTTTCTTTTTCTTTTACATGGCAAGCCTACCTAAGTCTACACTTATTACATCCAAGGGCTCAGATTAAACTATTGAGCTCCTTTTATTAACTCTAACTATCTACTTATTTGCCAAGATTAAATTGTTTGGCCAGATTTTTATTCTCTATTCTACAACATGAAATTGAAAAATGAACTAATCAAGCTTAAACAGTTTGACTATTCATGAATTGTGGCATAAAATACAAGTTGCACACAATTTTTTTATTACATCAGAGCAATAAGCAGTGGCATTTAGACTTGCACACTTTCCTTGGCCTTTTATTGTTTGGGGTTCATTTTCTTTCACTTTTCTGGCCATTTCTATTTTTTCACCCTTTGATTTTTCTTTTAGGGTATACCCTCTTTACAATTTTTAAATTTTTTGATTTTTTTATTTTTTTTGAAAATACGGAACACCTTTGCAACAAGAAAAAGGTTTGAACATATTGCATAGTTCACCAAGTCAATCATGAAAAATGACACCTATTGGTATAAGAGTCTGACACTCGCTCCACTTGGGGATGGCTTTTCCTGGTGAAAAGTCAAGAACAGCAGGTCAGTTGTCCTCATCCATTGACCTTGGTGAACCAGTAAATGTCTTCTGTCTTCTGAAAATTGAAATCTAATCTAAAACTAAAACAACACACAAAAATTTTCAAACCAACTTAATGAAAAACTAGCTGAAAATTGAAAACTAAAAAAAATGCTCAAAATTCTGAGCTTATTAGCACTCATCTACCTACTCAATCTACTGTTCAACTGCTAGTTAGGTAAAATGAAATAGCCAATGAAACCATTCAAGAATTATGTACTTTGATAGATTTTGTTGCATTTTCTTGTTGATTATAAAAATTGTACTTCTGCAACCTATTAGAAACTTGTCAACAAATGAGAGGATAAGGAAACACTTGATTTCGTTTGTCGACTCTAGAAACTGTACAAAAGGATCTTCCAAAATATATACACTAATGTTTAACTGATCTGAACAACTGTACATCTGTTCTGGATGGCTTCAATACCATGAATATGAAATGTTATTTTCATATTTATATCCCTGTAAACTTTCAGATAAGATTTGTGATGATATTCCTACTAATTGTAATGTTTGAGTGTTGAATCCTTTATCATCTTGATTCTAAAAATCATACTTAGTTAATAAAGGAATGCTTTGAATGCCTTCAACATTCAACATATCTACTATTGGATCCTGAAAAACTTGGGAAAATGGCTGGAACCTATAGCATATAGGTTTCCATGAGACTTCATAAACTTCACCAAGTTTCTCATCCTTTTCATTAAATATGTTATACCACATTTCCTTTAAACATTGAAATGATTCAAAAAATAATGTTATGGAACTTTCTTGTGTCATTTGATCATTTATTTCAATGGGAACTGATAACTGCAATTGTGAAACTGAAAAATCTTAATCAATAGTTTCATTATCTTCTTTGTTGTCAATCACAATTCCTAAATATTGCTGATTATTGATGGCATGATATTTGTCTCTAATGAGCTGAAATGAAGCAAAACAAAGAGGTAAAGAATCTTTAATTATTTCCACATTTTCTGCTATTTCTTCCTCATTCTCATGGTTGATCTATACTGGTTGATCACTGTCTTCAATCTGCTGACATTGAGTTTCTTCATCCCACAAACTAGTTTCTGATTGCTTTGTAAAGTTAGCTTGAGTTTGGAGAACATAACTATCATCATAATGATCATATTTAGGAAAATCATCAAAAGAAGGAATGTCATCAAACATACACATTAGATCAACAAATTCTTCTTCCTCATATTTATTTGTAAATTCATTTTATGATCTATGATAATTGGAATTAGCAGGAATTTGTTCATGGCTATCAACCTCTTCTATTTCTTCATGGTGATTTTGAATAAAAATTCATCTTTCATAGTAATCTCTTGTGTTCTTTCATCTAGTTTTCTTACCAAAAGGTTGAGTTTTACCTCTGCAATGTTTTTCTTTTCCTCTTCTTCTGCTTTCAACTTTTCCTGTTTGATTTGGAGATTAACTTCCACGTCAACTGCAATGTTCTGCATCTGTACAAGTGTTTTTGGATCTCTTTCTCTTAATCGAAATTCTATTTCTGGATCAAAGGCACTTGGATAATGCAAGAGAGTTGAATCATGAGGAGGTCTAATATTTTCTGGCATTGAATAATAAACTTGATTAAATCTGTCAGAAAATTGTTGTATTTTTTCATTTGAATATCTTTTTAATTGATTATATTTTTCCATGATCACAAAATGATTAACTTTGATTATCCATCTATCAAGGAAAATTTTGATAAACTGCTAGAAATTTGAGATGCTAGCATTAGGCAGATTTTTGAACCAATTCTTTATTCTATTTTGCAAAGAAAGAGCAAAAAGTCTGATTTTAACATCATCTTCATCAATCTCAAATAAATCCAAATAATTCTCAAAACCTTGAATATGTTTTTGGGCAGTGATACCATTCTCTCCATCAAATCTAGGAAGATACTTATAGTATTTTTTAGGAAAATCATGGAGTATAGGAGGTAAAATAGGGGGCTTATATCTATCTGGAACTTTATATGGCACAGGGATATGTACAGGGATTGTAAGATCAGTCTTGATTATTTGAGGCTTCTTAATTGAAAAATGATCATCATTAGATTCATAAGAAAGTTGCTCAAAGAGATTAGTGGAATTATTACTTACAATCTTCAAAGGAAAATAATTAAAAACTAATCTAAGATCTTCTATAAAATACAATATACATTGAAAAAATTTCTTAATGAGAAAGAACATAATGTCTTGGATTAAGATCCAAGTTGAAAACCTGATATTTCCATATTGTGTTTTGAGGTTCATTGCTCCAGTGGAGTCTTAGTAATGAAATTGATTTTGGAGTCGCGAAGTGGATGATTTTAACCTTTGTGTGTCTGATCCCTGTCCACCATCATAGATCAGATCTAAACCTGTAAAACAATTTTGAAGAAAAAGTTAGTTCTTCAGGAAACCAAACTTTGAGTATTTTATGATTATTTTGTTTTTTAATGAATTTTCAAAACAACTTCTATACTTTCTTTAAGAGGTTTCAGATATTGGATTTAAATTTTCTTAAAGATTTATTGAACTAGAGAAACTGATTGAATGTTAGAAACCAAAGTTCATTTTATAAGCTAGACCAGAGATAGACTGAAGCAGAATTTATTTACTATGCAATTGCAGAGCAAAAGCAGTTCAAAGGCTACCTGGCTGATCTTCAGGCTCTGTCTGTAGCTTATAAGAAAACAATAGTAACAATTAAAATGATTCAGTTCCCCAGTAGAGTCGTCACTATGTTATCACTTAGATTTTCCTTGAAGTTGTGGAAAAGGAAAGTAAATCCGTGGTAACCACAAACCAACCTTCAGATACAGAATCTAGCCAATCTGTATCCAAAGAGGGCTCTCTCTTTAAAATTTAGCTTTGTTCTTAGAAAATATTAGGCTAGTTATAAGTCTAGGGGTTTTTTTTGAATTTGAATGGTGGAATCCACCAACTAACGGCACGATTGAGTAATTCAGGCCATTGGGCTATGGAGTCGAAAGGATGGCTTTACTGAATTAAGTTTCTACACACAAGATGGCTTTGCAGGGAAAGATAGCCAAACAGAGAACAATTTTAAATATTAAAGTGAATGGAATGGATTTTGAAGGGATGAAAGACAATTAAGAATCTTTCAACATGTTCAGAGAAAGAAAGTGAATGATTACAAATAAAGAAAAGTTAAGAATTCTTTACTATAGTAATCAAAATGTTTAAATCGGCGAAACAAGAGCTATTAAGAATTCATTGTTTATAACCAGTTTAGAAGAAAACATTTAGAACAATCACAATTGAAATCAGAGTACACTTAAGTAATTTATGATTTATTCTTTTTTTTCAATTATTCAGAAATGGAACACAGTGATATTATAAACAGATATAAAACTTAAAACATAGGATAGAAATGACTTATTGAACTGTAGTGTGACACATGAATCCTACAAAAAGTCTTGAGCTTCAATTCATCATCCAACAAGCCACAAAGAAATTTCTCCAAAGCAATTTTATTCCAAAAATTCAATGTTACAGCAAAGTAGAAGAATCCACCCTCAATACTTCCAAGAGTGAAGTATTTATACAAATTCTAAACTAAAATAATTTGAAAAATATCAAGATTAGTTCACAAATCTCTCCAACTATTTTACATAAATAGAACTTATGAAGGACACTCAAACTAATGCATCTATTTGGCACTATTTTTTTATGGATAGTGATGAAAAGAGGTGAATTCGAATTTGATCCAACTCTTAGTTGATGAGATGAGGCATCCAAGTCACTAATCGCTTCCTTCTTTGTGCAATTCTACTCCAACACTCCCGCAAATTTGGGGTCCAATGAGACCTTTGTATTTCTCAATCCGTAATAGATATGTAAATAGTGAAAGAGGTTATTGTAGATTAATAGTTTTTTGAGATAAACCTCTTTCTGTTTCCCTAAATTCCCTCCATCTCAGAAAATTTGGAAAAGGCTCAGAGAAAATATGTGTAAAATAGAGTTTGCGTTCTCTCGCAAAATAGCCTGTAAAGATGTGCATGTATCTCTCATTCGGAAATCACCGTGAAAAAAGTGAGATAGGTTTTTGTAGATATGTCTCTTAGGAACAAAAACCTCCTTCAGTTTTGTATTATGTATTTTTTATTTACCAAAATATTCTCTGTAAAATGATGACTTAACTGGTATTTTCTGCAAAAAAGGCTTTCCATCATTGTTTAATATTTCCAAAACCATAATAGCGGTTAGAAAAGTGAGCGAGGTTTTTGTAGATGGTCCTCTTAAGAACATAAACCTCCTTCAGTTTTGAAAAATTCATCTTTGATTGATCACAATAGTTTCTGCAAAACAATGACTAAAACATTAAATTTCTGCAAAAATGTTCCTTCTTGTTGTGTTTTTCATCTTTTCACTTTTTGTTCTTTTAACTCAAGTAATTTCAATTTTTTAGATAAAATTTCAACGCTGGTGAAAGTATTTTCATATCTTTTTACCATTTTACTGCCTCTGTAATTACTTTTACTGTTTTACCTTTGACTTCTCTGTAACTTCATTTTAACTTTCACTCTGACTTTTCCCTGATACACTTTAACCACTGATACTCTTTAACTGTTCTTTACTGTGTCCTTTTACCTTCAATGTGTAGTTTAGGTTTTTACTATCTGTTTCAACAATAAATTGTTTAATATCCTATTTCCATTGCTTGTCTTTCAACTGTATGTTTTATCTTCCATCTCTGTTTGAATAGATTTGATAACACTCTGAGAGTAAACAAGTCTTATGACTAGTATTAAGACTGTTTATCCAAGGATGCGGTCTTCTGATCACCTGTAAAACAAAACAACTTGTTAAGAAAAAATTGGTTTGCAGGGGAGGTCAAAAAGGTTTCATTTGATTTTGAGAGGTCTGTGGAGTGAATCTAGAATGATTTTTGGGATTTAAACCATGGTCGAATTGGTTAACAGAGGCTTCAGGTAGTGCAGCTAGCTTACAAAGGATTTTACTACATGGGAGTCTGGTCGTTCACTGTGAACGATAAAATGAAAAACGTGGGCTTATTTCGTTTTACTCACAAAGTCAATGGGTGACGGAATTTTTTATTATTTTATTGGATGACGTTAGCATGGTACAACGAATATGTCATGCGCAGAAAGGTGGTAAGCGGTTTCTATCACACCGCTTATGAAGGAAGGCGGTTTTAGGCGGAAGGGTAGCAATGCAATACAATGACTGACACGTAACATGACACTGTTTTAAAACTGTATGGCCATCGCGCATTATCTTTCACACGCAGATGGACAACGAAATTGATGAGGGCCGTAGATCTTTGATGGGGCGATCGGACGGTCAACGGGACAGGGAGATGGCAGAGTTTTAATGACGTGGGCCCAATGTAATTATTCGTTAAATAAACTCATCGGGAGGGATCTGATTGACGGGTTGAATTCATTAATTAATCGTGAGGATTAATTAATCTCTTTTGTATGGTCGAAGATGAAAAATGCGCAGGGGTGGATTATTTTCAAAGTTTTGTTTTAATTAAACTTTGGGTTTATTTTTTGTTTTAAACATATATACATTTGTTTAAACCTTTTCATATATTTTTATTATATAGTAAACAAATAAAAGTGATTTACTTACCATAGGGGGCAGGAATAGAATTAATGTTATATTTTAGCCAAAAGGGGGCATAGGGTGGGTTTTTTATTTGAATAAGTGGGAATAAAATACTTTTGGCTAAAAATTCATAATATAAGGGTTTTGGGGATATTAGTACAAAAGGATTTATATATAATAGGAAAAGGTGATTTTCATAGGGAGTTAATATATAAATTAGAGTTAATATGACAAAGGGACAATGTAAACTCAAAATACTTAAATATAACCAAGAAAGAGAAGATTCAAAAGAAAATGGCTTTATTATACTTTCATCACTTAGACTTAGAATAAAAGTGATTTTGAGGGCTTTTCATGAAATATTGAAGGATTTTCCTAAGTAAAAATGAGATTTTACTTAGGAAAATGTTTTTAAGAGGTGAATGAATGTGATAATGGATGATTTCAAGTACTTAGGTTTTTCAATTATTGGACCGAGGGTCCGGTCCCTCCAAAAGTCAAGGAAATTCCTTGAGCCCCTTTAATCTTCAAATACCTTAGTGCTTAGGGAAATTAGCAAAATATTTGGGGAAAATGAGAGGGGAAATTAATGATTTTGACCTTGCTTTACTTTGAAATTCTGCCAATGTAGTGTTCTGCCTTTGCACTTGTGATGAAAGTAAATTCTTAACACATTTTAACACCATCATTCACCACATGAAAATTTTCAACATCATCTACCTACCCTATCTACTTTACTCTACCATTTTTTCTCCTTTATTAGGGTGCACTGAGACTGGAAAACCCTTATCACACTTTTCTTTTTCTTTTACATGGCAAGCCTACCTAAGTCTACACTTATTACATCCAAGGGCTCAGATTAAATTGTTGAGCTCCTTTTATTAACTCTACCTACCTACTTATCTGCCAAGATTAAACTGTTTGGCCAGATATTTATTCTCTATTCTACAACATGAAATTGAAAAATGAACTAGCCAAGCTTAAACGGTTTGACTATTCATGAATTGTGGCATAAAATACAAGTTGCACACAATTTGTT